>CAJVGC010000591.1:4602112-5037003 GCA_910822075.1 Senecio squalidus | reverse complement strand
ATCCTGACCCTGTCGGTCCAATTATAATCCATCTATAATCCGGTCTCTCATTACCCAAAACACTAAACAAATCCTCATTAAAATAAGCCGGAACTTCATAATCCTTCCCCAATATCGGAACTTTATTAGCAAATTTCGGGTCAAAAAGATACAACGGTCTTTCCTCCTGCGCTTTATCAGAGTAAGTAAAATAATCTTCCATCTTCATTTCCACCGGCCCAACCGCAAATTTTGTATCCCCACAAACATCAACCAAATAATCCCTATCCCATTTCTTAACCGCGTCCCAATTCTCCAAACACCCTTCTAATAAAACCGGTTTATTCATTTCTTCAAACTCCAAAACAAACTCTTGAACCGAAAGCAAACTCGCTTTCCGTCTAACAATATTATCTCTAACCAACCACTCATCTTTCATTTCAAGATTAGCACAAAGCCAACTTTGAAACAAATAATCCGAATAAAAATCTTTTACTTTTAACCCTAAAAATCCAATCTTTTTCACATCAAAACAAGAATCATAACCAGCAACAAATGTAGATTTCCAAGAATCTTTAAACAAAAACCCATTTTCAGAATCTTTTTCCAACACAAGATTCTTCCAAAGGGGTTCATGATTACAAAAAACATAAAAAGATTTACTAACAGATGATAGAATACCTAAATGGGGTCCACTTAAAAACCCTAAAATGTCAAGAACAAGTTCATCAGTTAGGGTTTGAATGTTACCTAGTCCTGTGTTTCTTGAATTGTGACAAGATGAGGATAAGTAGAAGTTTCCTAGTGGTTGGACTCCATAGGTTTGTGATGGGGATGAAGATTTTAAACTGAATCCATCTTCTGATTTGAAATCTTGTTTTTGTTGTAAATTAGGCTTCTTGGATTTGGGTTTTCTTGTTTTTTTCTTTTTGATTTGTTTTAGGATGTTTCTGCAACCAAACATTGTAGCAATTAAGGTTTGCTGGTAGCTGTGTTTTTTTAGGGTTTATTCAGCTGGTTTTTTGGGGGGTATAGAGGAAGAAAGATGTTGCAATTTTAGTCCTTGGATTATTTTAAAGTTCGTTGTAACATCGTATTTATGCGTTGTCTATTTTAGGAAAAAAATGCCAAAAAATGTAACATAAAATCCACATTTTGACATTTGAGGGTATGTAAAATATTTTGGAACGAAAAAGGATTAGAAAATCGAATTTGGCATAATAAAAGATTATTTGCGAAAGTTAAATTTTTAACTTGTTTTCAACATGTAAAACATTAAATAACGCGTCTCGTTTTTTTCTAAAAGTCACGAGAAATTAGAGAAAATCACATTTTCAAAAAGAGTTTTAATCATATCTTAAAAATTTAGGCTTGAAACTTCATTTTAACGATTAATAATTTTCGAAAATCCTCTTTTAAAACAAATGAGATTTTATAATCCCTTTTTAAAACAAATTAGATTTTATAATCCTTTTTTGAAACAAATTAGATTTTATAATCCTTTTTGGTTCTAAATTTTTTTTACGTACCCCTAATTGTCAAAATTTATATTTTATGTTACCTTTTCTGGCATTTTTCCCTCTATTTTAACCATTATTGAAGTTGCATTTTTCATGGGGAAATAATAAGTGTTATTGACAGAATTTTACTTGATATTTGTTGATTCGTCGGGACCTCCCATAGAATATTGTCACTGTAGAATAATTGAACAAATATGTTATATGTTAACGGGTTGATGTGGTTTTTTGATACTTACGACATTAAAATATTGAACTATCAATGAAGAAAGATATGATATAAGATTGTGACTATGAGGCCTCAATTGATGAGGGGACACCAAAAGAGTATGTCATTCCATCCCTTTGATCGAAAAAGAGGGAAGACATGGTTTTTTATTTTTGTGTTGACGAACAGTGAAACAATGGCTTTTGGTGGTGTAAAATAGAAGAACAATGAAAATAGGTTACAAGTGTTTGATCAAATTGACTGGGTCATGTAGGAACAAGTTTAAAGTCTATTGGTTTGTTACAAAGCCTTAGTTGCATATATCATTTCATGTAATGATATATGACTCATTCGTCATAACCTTTTCTTGAATTCTCATAACTTTTTCGGTTCCATCCCCATAGGGTTATATAGAATACTGGGAAGGTGGAATAGGAGAACACTCATTCGCCATTTTGAGTGGCTTATTATGCTACCAAAGAATGCTTTGTGATTTGATGGTATGTGAGATTGCAAATAACTTAGAAGTTGTGGATTCGAGTCTTTTAACGGACGAAAAAGTATGAACAGTATATGGAATGATGTATTACTTGTCTTTCTAAAAAATAATTACTTAAATTTTGTCAGTACTTATCTTCTATTTGTTTGAATTAAATGTCTTTGAATAAGTTATCAGTATTCATTGATATAATATTAGTTTGTAGTGACATACAAATAGTTGATAATTACAATAAAAAACCAAAAGTTCAATGCACAAAAAAAATATATGAGACACACAAAAATAATTTAGGTATACATTAATATATATTAAAATAGTTTTCTATTTGAATTTCATGACAATAATCAGTTTTTGATAAACATTGTATGACACTCAAACCATCCAACTATAATTATCACAAATTTGAACATCAGAGACGTATTATTCAAATACTCTCCTGGAGCTTTTTTTGTTACAAATAATCTCATTTGGATTATTCCATGTCCATAATCCCTTGTAAAGACCAATGTCAAACACCCCAACATGATAATAGACCAAATAACACGAAAATGGTACACCTTGATTCATCTGAAATGCTGGTTAGAGGTTTAAAATTAAGGGAATGAAACATGAACACAACGTTTATGCAACAAAATAACTTCAAACTTGTGAGAGGGAAACATTGTAAGAACCATCCGAATACTTTAAGCCTTTCAGAAAGCCACCGCTCATGTGATGGGAAACAACGGTGTTTTTAACACCAAATGGGCAACTTTGTTCACATACCCCTTCAACCGGTGTTTCTTTAGCATCAGTCTTCTGGTTAACCATGTCAAGACCAACGTTCAAGCCAATTGACATCGGTTCCATCACAAAACTGCCCAAAAACCGAACAAATTTTAGAAGATATTCATATCACTTAAGAAACTAAAATTTCTAAAATAAATTAAGAGACAAGAACACGGAACATTTCTTACCTTGCTTCAAAGCTAGTATCGTTATTAGACCTTATTGCATCACAAACACTACTAGTTATCCATGGAGGAAGATATGAATCCTTGATTTCAATAGTGTAGTGGGAAGTGGAAGATGGACCATTGTTAGGTTCGTTTGTGGTTTGACCGCACATATAATCAAGTCTCCTCACCTCCTTGCATTTAACCTGCCATACATTAGGGGAAAATATTATAAACATACAACCAAAAGGAAAGAAGAAAACACACCAAATGTTACAGGGTACAAACAAACCTCGGGTGCAGAAATAGCAGCGTTATCAAATGGTACAGGTGAGTAAAGTAAAGGAACGTCCAAAATATTCAGAGACGGTAAAAGATACCTGAAAACAGAAAACATTTACAAAGATTAATGACCTGAAAACAATATTAATGTTTATTATCTTTTTTGAATGAGAACATGTGCGTCACCTATAGTTAAGTAGAAAGTCATATAACCCATGTACATTATTGTCACTGAACACCAGTAAAGATTCCGGGGTATTATCCACATCAGATAGAGAAACTGTACGTGTAGTCTGCATAAAAATATAGAGGATTAAATGGGTCGAATCAGATTCAATCAGACCAGCATATTGACAGGTCTAATATGACATACCTGTCCCAGATTGTACTTTTCGATTTCGGAGAGCTCAAAGAGGTCTTCTTTAGTTACTTGTTCGACTTTAGAATGGCACAAAGGCATAGTAAAAGAAATGTCCTTTAAAAAGAAACAAATTAGAATTAGTTAAGAGCAAAAACGTGTAAAGACAAAAAAATCCCTACAAATTGATGAGACATACTTGTTCTTTTAGCAGAGACCTTAAGCTTCTTGTTGACTGAGATACATATGCTTTGCACATGCTTTTACTTCCCGTTGAAGTGACATTAGTGAACATTACCACAAACTGTCCTGTGCAGACTGTAAACTTGCAAAAAAAACTCATTTATCAGAAAAATGTAAAATAAACAAGCAATAACTAATATTATCTGATCAAATGATTAGTACCATAAAACAAGTTACACATGCTCTTGCGCAACGTGACATAAAGGCTACGAAATGATGTCTCCCATGCCATTTGGCGTTTGGTCAAGAAATCCAGTTGTCCTACACATTTATAAAACAATTATCGTTAAAACAGATGAAATCACGAACGAATTGGGAAAAGTAATACATTGAATAATATCTATAATACTTTCTCCTTTTGCGGATAAGTTTAATGCAGATATGACTGAAGGAGGTAGTGAACTCTGTGGGTACACCCAAGAACGCAAAGCTTTTGTGTTGGAAGTTTCAGAACCATTAAATGTGCCACAGCTCATCAATCGATGAAACCTAAATGATTTCAAACAAGTTAGATTAAAATGGATCTGTAATCTGTTTACTTTGAAAGAATTTCAAGAAACTTACCAATTTACTGAGGATGAAGCAACTACACGTATGCTAGTTTTCAACGTGAAATCTAGTGGAGTCTTCTGGCCGGGAATATTAAACTCTGAGCAAAATTTTGCGGATGTGGAATTCATTTTTCCATCAGAAGATTCAGTGGGCAAGATTGAAACAGAAGGTGCACGAGCTGCAAGCCCTTTGAAGGCTTCATCCTATAAAAGGGTATTATTGACTTTTATATATACACATCAAGGACTATATAGGGAAATATAGAAAAACTAAGAAAAATAGTACAATACCATATCAAGAGAAAAGCCAGACGGCTTTTCCTCCCCTGTTGATAGCTCCATAATGTTACGAAATGTGCTTATGTTACATTGTTTGGTTGTGATTTGAGGTTGTGCAGTTGAAGTTGAAGCATTTGTATCTTTTGGACTGCAAAAACAAGATCACAATGAACCAAATGCAGATTATCAAAAATAAACAGTGGTGCCCAATGAGAAAATTACTTACCCCGAACACTTTTGTAGCCTATCAGCAGCAAGCTTTAAAGAAAAAGAAGGATTCTTAAATCCATCAGTACGATCGGCAATAATGTTTTCCTGAAATGTTTATATTATAACAGATAATTAAAAATTTGAACATCATTTTATCAAACCAGAATTTAGCAAATGAGTAATCTATGATATACATACCTTAACATTTTCTTTCCCAGATAACACTTTAAGCCTTAGGCTGTTTTTCCTACTAGGAAACAATTCATCCACACGAGTGTCTATGTATCTAGGATTCTTCGATGGAACAGGTTTGATAGGTTCAGAGGCTACTCCATTAGTATTCCTGTCAAATAAGATAGTTCTTACTTAAGTACATAAATAACTACAACCATTCAAAAAATCATGGAGTTCAGGTTGTAGCTTAATACCACATGGAACCAAGCTCCGGTGCTGGTGATTCATCCATTATCTCAATAACATTCTTGCGCTTCAACTGCTCACCCTGCCATTTTATTACAAGTTCAGATATTCGCTTTCCTACATTTACAACTACTTCAAAGATTTCATTGACGACTTAACACAAAAAGCTGTCACCAAATCATACCAACCTCCATTACAAGAAAAATAAAGTTCGGATCTTTTTTCCTTTATCAATATGATTCAAACAATGTTATAGCATAACACGAGTAGCATCCATTTCTAGTACTAAGAGATATATTTCCGTCTGTATTTTTTTTCAAATTTTCATCACTGCACCAACACTTCCATAGTATTAAACTAATATGCTTAATATTTTATTATTCAATTAGCTAACATAACATGTTACTCCACTCGACACTCGATTAACAAAAAAGTTAATCAAACTATCTGTCAAGACATTAAAAAAAACATATATTTACCCTACCATCTATCTGTCACTGTTAAAAATATCATATCTTCCATGCTTATACTAAATCAAACAATTTAACTTCCTAATAACTTCTCTCGTAAACGATTCGATAGAAACCACAACTTCATATACATATACAGACTCTATAACATATAACACACATAACGATTCGATAAAAACCGCAACTTCAATTGAAAGCTCATGAATTTGCCTAAATTCAACCTAATTTCAGATCTCAACACTCCAATCACTAATTTGACCTAAATTAACCTAATTTAATCAAAAAAAAAAAAACACAAATTAATCAGTCAAAAAAATTAAGATAATTCGCTTACTCTCAACTCAGAAGGCGTCTTCCTCTTCATTACTCTACTACTCTTCAAACCTGTACCAATAGATCCACTGTCGATACCGGCGGAAAACAACGGAGGTTTGGATACAGGCATCATCGGTCTACGAGTAGCAACTTTGGCCATTTTCAGATATTGAAGTTACAATTACAGTCAACTTTCAGTCGCCGATCTGATAACGGTGTGCCGGAGATCTATCTCCGGTTGATTGAGTGTCAATTTTGCCCTGAGAATGAGGTGTTCTTAGGGTTTGAAATTTTGATTTGGGGGAAATTGAACTAATGTGGAGTGGGAAATATTTATATAAAAAGCGGGATTTTGGAGCGTTGTTTTTTGAATAGTATTTGAGTTTTGAGTTTTTCCCTCCCGCGGTTAGTGACTTTTGTTGGATGCTTTTTTTTTTTTTTTTTGAAACCTGTACTATAATTATAAGTTAAATAAAATCAAAAGTGAAACCGACTTTCTAGTAAAAAATGAATTTGGTAATTTTAAGTTTTTAGTGGCAGCACTTATTTGGTTTGAAATCTTATGTGAAATAAATTTAGTTAGCAAGAGGTTACAATCTAATGATATGAATATCGATGTAGCTATTCAAGAAGTGAAAAGTTTGATTTCTTAGTTTGAGGAATTTAGGAAAGCAAGTTGCACTATTTTGATGACAAAAGTCTTAATGCACATTGCATTTATCATGAAACCGCATTTAAAAAAAAAAAAAAAACCAAGAATCTAACATTGATGCAAATGAACTTTGTGTGAAGTTAAAATTGCTTAAGATTTTATAATTGTACGATAATATGAGAGCTATTGATATTCTTAGTCGATTGTGTTTTCTAATACATATATTGCATATAGGATATTGTTGACTGTTCTCGTAACAATTGCATCTATTGAAAAAAGTTTCTCAAAGCTTAAGTTGTTGAAGTCATATTTATTGTCCCTTATGTCACAATTGAAGCTTAACGGATTAATGATACCAATTGAGAACAATCTATTAGAGGGTATTGATTGAATAGGTTTGATAAGCAACTTCGCTTCTAATAATGCTCGCCGAATGACACTATTTAGCGAAGAGTGAATGGCAAATTTTATCTACCTGTAATTTAATGATATAATTTGTATCTATTTTAATAAAATTATGACACCGTTATTTGGTCTATATATAACATTTTTCTATATATATTCTCAGTTTTCGTCTAATGAGGCCTATTTGTAAATATTGAACAAGGCCACCGATATTTATTGGTCGGCCCTGCTCGAATGTCTTAGATTGGGTTTAAGATTGGAATAATCGGGTTTAGAATTAGGTATTGGTCGATAGAAAAAATAATAATTAAAGTCAGTGTGACATGCATAAGTCGTTTTGGGATGGTTGTCGTTGATCATTTAATCATATAAATCCACCATAATGTCTCACTGGCAAAAACATTATTTATGCTTCATAAATTACATCAAAACGGATATAATTGTTCGATGACAATCATCTACAATTACAATAAGACATGCATATTTTAATATATGTATAAATGTGTGAAAAAATCGACTTCCACAATGCGTGTGTAACTCCTAAATGAACTTGTATGACTAAAGATGCCTCTTATGTCGTCAGAATAACAACGTAGAAGATAGCTATTATCGTATAATTATGTTTATGTTGATATATCAAGAGTCGATTTTGGGGAAGCAAAGCCCTAATATGTATCGTGACAGTATTTGATAACACAGTTTCTAGTTAAATATTTTGACCCAATAGTGTAGGATGGATACTCATCATTGATACTTAATTTTGAGGAATTTTCAGAACAAGTCATCGCAACTTGCACTCATATTAATTAGCATAAATTCAAGATTCAACAACTCCATTATCAATACATTAAATTTATAATAGTGTGATATCTATAGATGCTATAATCATGGTCGAGTTGCATTTAGTTAGATATAGACAGGTAGTAACACATTGTAAACATAGACGGACCTTCATAGAGGCCCAGGGAGGCTGTGGCCCTCCCAAAGTTCGGAGTTTCAGAGTTTTGGCCCCCGCTTAAAAATTTCATGTTCCGTCTATGATTGTAAACTATTATCAACACAATGTGTCCTCATCCAGCCATCCTTAACATTTCGTTCATGTTATATATAACGTATAAAAACTCGATTAAAATTGAAATCAGATGAAATAAAGATCAAGTGCATCAGATAACTTAACGACGTGATCATCCTTTTTAAGTTTATTCTTGATTTAATATGCATGAATGTGTTAACTTGTTCGTTTATAGTTTTGACATTTAATCACGATTAAGAGTACGTGTACGTCTTTCTCTATTGATAATAAAAATATTATTTCTAATCATAGTTAGAGTTGTCTTTTTGGAAATACTAAGATTTAGGTATGACAAGTTAAGGGTGATTAGGACAATTCTGAAGAATATCTTTACACGTTTTATTTCCAGAAAAAACGAATCCTTAGTACCTTTTGAATGAAAATCATATATTCTTCTGTTCATTTAGATAGAATTTTTTCTCACGAAAAATCAAAGTTGTTCAAGTTTTAACATACTATAACCCGATCGATATCCTATTTTTTCTGTGATCGTCTACTTTTGAAGTTGAAATGGTTGGAAAACTATAATGTTACATATAAAAAGAGTTCTAATATTACAATGTAACATAAGTTTAATTCTATCGATTTGTACATGGTATGTACAAGATAAAATTAATTACATAAAAAAGGTATTAAATCGAATTCGATGACTGCCACTTTTCTATAGAATGCATCGTATACAAAAATATACATATATCCATCTCAAAAACTTTATACATCCATGACATCATTTTGATTCTTGTTATCCCCCTCGTTTTAGTGCAAAAAGAGTCGATTAATACCATTTTGACTACTCAAAGGTAAAATATATTTAAGATGCCGAGACCTAATTCTAACCCTAAAACAAAAGCTTGGATAATGTACTTGAGAAAATTTTAAGACATGGAAGACTAAACTCAAATAGTATACAACAAGCTAGAAACAGCAAAAATCATCAAAGATTTTGATGTGAAGATGAAGCATTCGGTTTTCCAGTGAGTTGTTGAACCGTATTCATAAACTCATGGGGGAGTACATGAATTACCTTAGGCGACTGCAAATAAACTATCACCGGAGATTTGTTCCTCTTAGTGATCTTGGAGGAGTTCTTGTTTATCATCAAAGGTGTAGGCTTTGGACCATGTAAACCTTGTAGTTGAGTAGCGCCGGTTATGGTGGAGGTGGCGGTGACGTTGGTAGCCATGTTCAGTCGTCGTCTATCGAATAATTGAAATATTGTTCTTAATTTTGATTGTTTTAAAATTTGGCATATCTAGTGAACAATATGTAATACCTATGGGGTATCCAGGATTGAAGAAGCAAAACCTAACCTGGTCAAGTTTGAACAAGTCTTTGTTTTGTTTAATATATTTTCATGATAAAATGCCGGCTAGGTTACTTTGTTAGTTCACCCGTATACTGTTTTTTCTTTCTGGAAAAAATTATGGGCATGACTTTATCAACAAGGTAATCCGTGGCACCACGGTAAAAAGAAATGATTTTTAATTTATTTTGATAAGTACAACCTTAACAATGTCGTTAATAGATAACTATACAAGTAGATGCACCGTTTCCTTAAATTACAAAACTACGTTGAAGTATTTGATGATATATATAAGTGGTTAACTCATGCTCTAGCTTCAACTAGTTTCGCCAAGACCATCACAAAGTAATTGCGAGATGTGCGATCGTACATAGTCAAAGGGGTATTTATTCGGTCCATACACATATATTTGGAATAAACCAAGTTATAAAAAACTATAAATAAATCTAAAAGTTTATGTTTAATAACTTCAACAAAAATGTATTTAGAATTGAAGGTGGCTTATTTTTATTTTTGTACGAGACCTCCAAAATCTCGGGACTGACAGTCTCGTTAGAGACATCCTTAGTTAGTATATTGATACAAGCACTAAGTGGTGTTAGTTTTATTTTTTCTAAAACTATATAATTTTATCTAGTCGACAATTATTTTGTGAAAGACGAGTACAAAGTTCTATAATTCTATATGCAGTCATTCATCAACAAGCGGTCAACTGCCATCGTAACTAGAAATGATTTTGTCATGATGTTACTGCATGCGTGAGTGTGGTATAATAAGACTTAAATTTTAGTATCAATTATGGAGTCATGGTTTGTCTTGGTCAACGAAGGAACTTGTCTCTACATAACAACCATCTCGAACCCAACCCATCCCCATCATGATCGGAGCTAAATAGATTGACTTGGTACTACTACTAAAAACCGGGTCCAACTCGATCAACTGCCACACAACAGCTTTTACCCGTTGTTAGGGCCAATTGTTACACACATACGCGTTACACCCAAAGTATGCATTTACATCCCTTGTGAATATTAGAAAAAGGGAACCTCTCAACTGATTTCGCTAAGTTTTATTTACACTGTAAATATTAACAAAGAGATTCAAAGTCATTTTGCTTAAGCAACAAGAAACCAACAGCGAGAGCAACAAGTTTGAAATTAGATATACAACTTAAAAAACAAACCAAACTCTGTGGCGACCAAAAGGCATTGACGGATCGTCAGTCACATTCTGGCGTACTTGACGACTGATTTTGGATTAGAGGAGATTGGATGTTGGTAGCAAAAAGAGCTACCTTAATGACAAGAGAAGCCCGTGGGGACATGATGAGTGGGTGGAGAAGAGAAACACAAATGAGTACCGATCAGGCGAACTGTGAGGGAAAGAGGTGGCAACCAGCCACGATCGGGAAAAGGAGGGGAAGAGGTAGTAGCCAGGTCGATCGGAGGGTTAAAAAAATCGACTGTATTGTCATATAAAGTTATGTTTCCATCCGTTTACCTAATGATTCTTGTGCTAATGTGAAGATAATTCAACGTTTCTAATTATGCATTAAAGATGCTTTGAAAATTATTTGAAACATCTTGTAAGAGCCTATACAATGCGTTGTACATATTTTAAGTTGCAACCCTTTCATTTTGGCGGAAAATACTAGTAGGTAATTTTTGGCGGAAAAAGTCTATATTCAATTTTGTATACTAAATATAGGCTTTGGGGTGACAATCCGTCTTTTCGAGGTATATTTCATTTATCGATTATTTCTCTTTTTATTCGCAATGATTTGGACCCTTACATTTCGCTTTATTTTACTCACGTTTTATGCATTTGAGTCGGGTTTATGTGTTTTGTTTACTTTGTCTCTCGAGACGGAAGCTTTAGATTCACCTAAGTGTCTAATAGTTAGTATACTCGTGTTAGTAAAGTAGGGTGTTTATGCCGTAATCGTCGGTTAAGAAAATTATATTTCAAAGTTTCATTACAAAGTTAGTCCTCTAACTTAATCTATTACAAGTTAGTCCTCTAACTAAATCTATTACAAAGTTAGTCCTTTAACGGTAACTAACGGTAAATCTTTTACAAATTTAGTCCTTTTTAACCAAAACTTAACCAAACTCATAACCAAGCTTTTTCCTTGCATCCTAACCGACTTGGGTGAGCCATGGGGCTGTGGAATGGCTCTAGCCATGGTGTGGAGTTACTAAAGAGGGTTAGCCATGGGTTAACTTTTGTATAAGTTGACAAAACTCACCCATTTTGGTGTTAAAGCCTTGGAAACTTGGAAGAGATTGTAGATCTCAATGAGAACTCACTTTTCCAGCACCTTTTCTTGAATTCCCGTGACCCAAACAACATTACTTCCTTTTCATCTTCTTTTGGTTACACACACAAACTCATTCATCCCTCTCTCTCATTTCTTTTACTCTCTTCATTCTCTCTCTCCCATATTAGCTTTATACATCTCTGGAAGAGAAACAAGTCCAACACATCACAAATATTCAAGCTTTAAAGCCAAAAGTCAAGTTTCATCTTCATAAATTCGGTTTCGGGACTTTTCACACGTGTTAACCACCCAAAAACCCTTTGCAAGTATGTTATATTAACACCCTTAAAACCCCTTGAATCCATGCTAAGCATATCTAACGAAAAACCCATTTTTTTTGTTATTTTCGGACCAGGTCGCGTTTTGACCGAGCTGGGTCACATTTACCCGGTGACGGGGCGGTTTGCTCGGACGCAAGACCGAGCTGGGTCACTTTTACCCGGTGACGGGGCGGTTTTCTCGGACACAAGACCTAGCTGGGCCACTTTTACCCGGTGACGGGGCTGTTTGCTCGGACACGAGACCGAGCTGGGTCACTTTTACCCGGTAACGGGGCTGTTTGTCCGGACACCATCAGGTCAGTGTCCTAGGTAACTCGTTTTTCTACCGTTTCGACTTTCGTTTTCATTTTTCTTTCACCACGTTGACCCGTTAACCTTCGTTTTTTGTTGCGTTATCTATGTTTTCAGAATCTTTAACTTTTCGGAAACTTTCGGATTTTTCGGAGATCGTGTAGATTTTGCGGAGGACGTCGGTAGTACTCGTTTTTCCTTAAAATCTTAATATCTCATTTTCTTGACGTAAAATTTATATTTTTGAACTCACCATCTTTATCTTAATTAAAAAGAGAAATTATTGGACGTTATTAATGTTGACCATACTCGGACCTTTACGTAAAAATCGGTTAAATATAACGTTAATTATGCCGAAAATAATGTTTAAATGGTTAAAACTATAAAGTAAAACTTTTATAAAAATTCTCATAACTTTATATTCTGTAATAAAGTATAAAAATATATAAAAGTGAACTTTTAATATTTATTTGACATTTTTAGCTATTTATTTACACTTATAACGTATTTAAAACGTTAAAACGTTAAATTCAATTTAAAATGCGAAATGAATATAAAATCTTGACATCTCAGTTTATAAGACATAAAAATGTATAGATTTTACTAAAATAATTTTATTAAAATTATCGGAACGTTTTTCGTAATTATTATGTACTTTTTGACTAAAAAGACATTATATAAACACGTTAAAACACATATAACTATATTACTATACGTAAAAATAGTAACTATTAACAAATATACGTTTTTGGACTCAAAAATGTAATCGCTATCATAAACTTAATATTTATTATTATTTTGCTCACTACACGTATATATTTTTGATAAATATACTTTTCTCAAAAAAAAAATGCGATCGTAATCTCAAATGATGATAAATATTGTAATTGTTTCGTTAGACTCTTTTAAAAATTCTCAAACTATTTTCATTCAAAATATTTAACCAAGTCCAAGAAGACCGAGGAGGCCTTGGGGTAATAGAACAAGGGAGGAAGAAAGGAAGGAGCTTCGGCTCCAGTTCCGGAAAGGTAGACTGTCTTGAGAAAGACAAAGAGGTATTGATAGAGTATATGAAGACGGATATCCTTCTCTTAGGTCGTTTCGTTCTTCTTATGTACCGTCGCTTGAATGAAGACACCCGATCGGCCCCTAAATTCTTTAAATTGTCAAAGTTGACTTCCATTTTAAAATCGTTGACTTTCTTTTCAAAATTGTTGACTTTGACTTAATTATGTCAACATCTCTAATTTTGACTTTTCCTTCAAATTGTTGACTTTGACTTTGACCAAGTCAATATCTTTGAGTTTGACCAAGTCAACATCTTTGACTTTGACCAAGTCAACATTTTGACGTTGACTTTGGTCGAACTCAATAAAACTTTGGTAAGAGTATTCTTTTCAACTGATGTTCCTGGTAGTCAATCTTCGACTCGGAATGTTATTCCTTTCTAATAGTCATTATGACGTGAAATTATCGATATTTTCCTATCGTCTCTATCGACGCGGAACATCGTCACCTGGATCCGTCATCACGACACGACTTGGAAATCGTTGGAATACTTTAATAAATCTTAAACATTAAACTTAACTAACAAGGCTAAACCGTACTATGTTATTGAGATACTTAGACTATGTTATGTTGTTTTAGGGCACTTAGGCGGCGGAATATTAGCTCCTTATTGATTATTTACCCGATCTCTTGCCGAGCTTATTTTGTGAGTTATTCGTAGCCCCTTTTCTCTTACTATTTTGGGCTGGAAAGCGTATTTGAAATTATATTATGATGTATATCTTGATGCCTAGTGTATTAGTATCACCTTAGATTAAGATGCTTCTTAGGCTTTGGTAAGCCCCCCTTTTACACTTGTTAGCTTTTGCCCACGGTCGCATATATATAGATCTATATGGGTTTGACCCACCCTCATTGCTCGATAGGACGTACCTATGAGTGGATGTTATGGCCGTATGATTGTTTGTTGCCTTTGGTATAGCATCGCCTTAGGTTAGGGGAATTGGTGGTCAGGTTCAGTGTATGTTTAATCTTTGGTACCTATACTCACACTAGGGTTATAAATCAAGATATGCTTTTGAAACTTAATTTGATTATTAAATCTTCTATTGGGTCAACTTTTATTTAATATTGCGAATAATTCACCAACATTGTGTTGATGTCGTTTTAACGCTTTTTTAGGAGTTTGAGGATTTTAGTTGATCATGCCTTGCACATTTTGGGATCATATATTTGTTGTATTTGGAATTCGTTTTGCTTGATGTAATTCCTGTATGATCCGCGTATTGACATTTGTATTGTATTTTGTATTCGACATTCAATTTACTTTGACTATGTATTGTATTTGTAAACTTTGAGGCATGATTAATATGATTCGATGTTTTGTTTATGGTTGTATGTTGTAATCCTTGACTCTTGATATCTTTAACTGGAACACTCCGTGTTTCCGCTCTAAGCGGGGTGTGACATTTGGGTTGGGACATTGCGCCCTTGCACCTTGACCTCCGCTTATTTTAGAGACAGTATCAAGTTAATTTGAACGAGTATGCATTCCACAATCTCCAAATTCGGTTACCAAGTTTAGCTAGAAAACAATTTGGATTCAATTAAATCACAACTAACTAAAATGATTGGTGATGACACCAAAATTACCAATACAACTTTGGTTTGACCAAGAATGCCTGAATTGCCCATAACCAGAACGAGGATATGGAGACATAGAATTCTTAAGTTAAGAAACTAGGTCCGCGGATGGAAGTATGGAAAGACTTTAATTTTCGATCTCTAAACTAAACGAGACCACTTCAATTTTCATAGTATATATTATATCGAATATTATTGTACATTAGTTTGATGCATACTCATCTACCTCACTCAAATCATGCACACCTCTATAAATAACCTTAACTCTACTTGTCAACTTTCTAAATTTAGCGAAATATAATAGATGCGGTATCAAACTACAATTTATACCAATTACACATATCTCGTATATAATTACACATATCTCGTATATAATTTATTTATATTATTCAAAGGTTTCCGAATCTTATGCACTTAATTAGATGTCGATATATTTTTGTTAAGCTATGGTTTAATACCATTATTTCTCATATCACCATTTATATTATATAAATAAACATAAAAGTTTGTTTAAAAATATGATTGGTTCATTTAAAAATATGAGTGGTTAATAGAAAAATAAAGAAATAGTGCATGTTAAGTTTGTTTTATGGATTATATTTATTTTTAGGATTATGTTTTAGACTCATGTATTATTTTTCTATAAATATATGTAATAACTAAGGTTTCCGAATCTTATACACTTGATAGTTGATAGTCACTATCATTATTTTAAGCGAAATTACTCGGTGCATTAATTCGAATGTGACAAACCCACGTACTATCATTATGGAAGTAGTTAATCAGCTCATAATACGATAATACAACATGTTTCATTATTATTTTTTGTGTTTTTATATCCGTTATTGAAATGTACCCAATAACCTTTTTGGATAAATACTAAATTTTAAAATAAATTGATTATTTTAATATTCATCAATGATTAATGTTATATTAAATTTGGATAAATACCAAAAAATTTATTTATAATCAATGATCAATTTTATATAATAGAGTTTGTATATATTTAAACTTATAGCTTTCGTAATAATTTGTCCACATAATGTAGTTAATTAACGTTATATTCTCGAGTTTTTTTTAGGGAATAAGTGAAAAGAAAACAAATGACTCTAAAATAAGTTGTATTCTCGAGTTTTTTTTAAGGACGAAAGAGAAAGTAAAATAAAAGAAAAGAAAGAATAATTCAATAGATTTTTTCTATCTCTATCTCTTTCTCTTTCATTCTTTTCTTTTCTTTAAAAATCAACTTGAGAACACATCATTAGTGTCTATATGTATCTTAGTATGATATTATTTTTTAATATGATATTTTAATAATTATTTATTTTACGTGATTTTAAATATAGTTTAACTTTCATTTTTTGTGCTCTGAAAATTTGTATCTATATTCTATATCCTTCCATATATTTATACCAAAACAACTATAATCGCAATACTTCTCTTTAAATCGTATACAAACTTTGCTAAGAACGGTACTTACTGCAAATGATCTCCAGCCTAGCTGGTTGTGATGCACCGGGTTTTATACCCATGTGGGCTGAGGTCGGGGGTTCGACCTTTGTGGTCGTCGCAATAGCGTAATTTAACCCACACCTCTTAAGGCACGCATGACGAATTTTCCGCGTACCCCGTGGGGGGCTGGGTTTGCCCGCTATGCGGAACTCGAACCTGTGGTGCTCGTTGGAATATTACGAGTAGGCTCCGATGTACAAACATTTGTCGTTTCCAAAAAAAAGAACGGTACTTACTTATTTTAGGTACTTCTTTTATAGTATTTATCTTATTGTTACATTTTAACCTAGTTTTTGAATATTAAAACATATTAAATGACTAAAACACCCTTAAATATTTCTACTTTCCTACTTCTATATATTAATATCACCTTTACTTCATCTATGTTTGAATCGAATCTTTAACTAACACAAATGGATTCTCTACCTTATGTAGTGGAAGACTTAGGTGGTGTTATTCAGATCTTTAGCGACGGCACTATTAACCGTAACGAACTCATTGACCCTATTTTTCCAGTTAAAGATGACGGGTCTGTGTTGTGGAAAGACTATTGTTACGACAAAACACATAACCTCAGCCTCCGTATCTACAAACCCACATCCATCACGACCAAACTACCAGTCATCTACTACCTCCATGGTGGCGGTTTCTGTATCGGGACATTCACACGTCCAAAGTACCACAACTACTGCCTCCGAATCTCTTCAGCCCTCCACGTCATCCTGGTGGTACCAGACTTACGCCTTGCACCTGAACATAGGATTCCAGCAGCCTTGGACGACTCGATTTACGCCTTGGAGTGGCTTCAGGAGATGGCAAAAAACCTTAATGGTGACATGGTTGACTGTTTTGACTTTAATCGGTTTTTTGTTATGGGAGACTCTTCTGGTGGGAATATAGCACA
Organism: Senecio squalidus; assembly: GCA_910822075.1. Lineage (NCBI taxonomy): Eukaryota > Viridiplantae > Streptophyta > Magnoliopsida > Asterales > Asteraceae > Senecio > Senecio squalidus. The sequence continues at coordinate 5,019,345 of CAJVGC010000591.1, read as the reverse complement.
TCACTTGGCGATGCGGTTTGGACACAGCTCGCTCGGATTGACACCGATAAAGATACAAGGGTATGTGATGTTTTCGCCGTTTTTTGGCGGGACGGATAGGACGAAGTCAGAGTCGGAAGGGTTGCCGGAGAAAGTCTTAAAGATTGACATTCTTGACACGTAAGTTGCATGCTTTTCATTATTTTATTATAATTATATATAATGTTAGACTATATAATAACCACTAATTAGTTGAGGTTCTTACGTAATAATAATAAATCATATTATCATATCATATATTTTTATAAAGTGATAGTGTGTGTATCACATTTTCAGTTTGACTTTTCAATATTTTTTGATTATTTGTATTTTAGTACCACACCTTACCCAGGGCCATTCCAAACAATATTTTGGCCCTGGACGAAATCCTAGAAATGGGCCCTATAAAATATCTTTTTTCAAAAAAGTAAAATCCTATATAAAGATTACGAAGAAATAAAGAACTTACAATTGATTGGGCCCTATAAAACTAATCGAGTTTAGAGAACACAATAATCAGATGATCTGTTTCAATCCGCAATACGCAAAATCTATTGAACGATATATAACTGGATTAGACTCTCAACCAAACCACAAACGAATAAAGCCTAAACGATTTTGTTACAATTAAGGCACAATCTATGGATTTTGAAACAACCATTATCCAAATATGATTATCAGCATGTAAATACAATCTCAAATAAAGTTATGACACATATCGAAAGAAGTCTCTGGCGTTCACCAATCTTAAAATCAATGTGTTGTTCCAAAACGCTTCATCCAACCATGGTCCGCTTTCTACCTCGTAGTCTCACTGCAACAATTAAAATTTCTAGCCTTTGTTGTACACCTACCTTCCTAATGAAAAACAAAAAGAACAAAAACAAAATCTTAACGGAAACATTAAATTTAGGGGAAAAAACAAGAACTTAGGTGTAAATAACTTATATCAAACCATTCATAAGTAAATGGGTCAAACTACAAACTCTAATTAAAATTAAAAGTCATAAAATTTAGTACCATACCGCATTTAAACGCTTGAGTGTGAGCTTTGAATCTAAAGTTGGATGCCTATACTTCTTTGAGAACCGTTCCTTAACAATAGACTTTTTTCCAGCAAATGTCGACTCGAAAACTCTCTAAGAAGCATCAATTACAAAAAGGTTTATAAGGTTAAATATCAGAATTGGAAGCAGCAGTAGGAATTGAAGCCAACGACGTTTGATTGTTTGAAGCAGCAGTAGGAATTGAAGCCAGCGCAATCAGTCAATCAGTGAGGAATTCTAATAGGCAGCGTTTGATTGTTTGAAGCGGCAGTAGGAATTAACGTTAACGGGCCCCTAGAAATCTAATAAGGCTAGGTTAAGGGGATTGAAGGATGTTAACGGGCCCCTAGAATTGATGGGCCCTGGGCGGTTGCCCTGGTGGCCCAGGCCCAGGGCCGGCCCTGACCTTACCACGATTACTCTAATATATATTATATTTATTTAATTGTTTTCTTTATTACAAGTTGGTTTATGATAAAGTATTATATTGATTCTTATGTAAGATTGCATCTAGATAAAATAAGTTTCTTTTATCAAAAAGCCAACTAAAATTAAGAGGTATTAGGTAACTAAAATTTTATTTAAATATATGCACAAAATAAGTAACATACATGTTTTATAATAACTAAATTAATCGAATGTTGCAATGAGTATATATAACTATATAACTTACTTTCGAAAATTTAGATGTTTAAAATTAGGATTCTGCTAAACATAATATTTTAGGGCTATGTTTTAGATATTAACATATATACATAAAACTATCGTAGTAATGATGGTTAGTAGGTTATCGACGATTGTTTACATGGATGACTATAATTATTAATGTTCAATTTAATTAAACGAGTATGTATTTTTCAAACATAATCCTCATAATCCTGTAAAACTTAACTATTGAATATTTCTTTTAAAGGTTTTGGAGAATGTCATTGCCTATTGGAAAGACACTAGACCACCCATTTGCAAATCCATTTGGTCCCGAAAGCCCGAGTCTTGAGCTAGTTAAACTTGATCCTATACTCATAATGGTTGGACAAGATGAAATCATGAAAGATAGGGTGAAATTTTACGCAAATAGGTTAAAAGAGCTCGGAAAGATGGTACAATATGTTGAATTTGAAGGGAAACAACATGGGTTCTTCACTAATGAGCCTTATTCAGATGTTTCTGAGTCAGTTTTGAAGTTAATCAAAGATTTCATGTTTGAACATTCTAGTTAACAGATTTATGTCAAATGAATGTTTGTATATTGATTTAGACGTTTGTTTGATGTATCAAAGATAAGTCCATTGATGCTAGGCAGGTATGATACATATACAAGCATTTCATTTTATGTTATCATGTATACGAACCTCACTGAATATCGAACGTGGCAATAATGTTCTTTACATTTCATTTTATGTTATGATGTATGATGACCATTAACATACGGTTTAAAGTGAATAAAACTTTTGTAAGCATCTATTTTAGTCAATTGTTTCAGTATTTACTATGCTGCTATACAGTTCAGTTTGCGAGTACGTAAAGTTTAGTGGATTCAAATGTAAGTTCTACTATATGTGGTGTTTACGGTCATACAAAACGAACTTCTCATAATGTCATATACATAAAGATCAATAATATTCATCAACATATTAGTTACAATACTCAAGACAAACAATAGCAAGTAATCCTCCCCAATACTGAATTCATAACTTGAAAAAAGATGATAAAGTCTTGTAGCTAGCTACTTATTGTAATTTATTATCCTCCATGCTTTACTTTTGCATCCTTATGAAGCAAAAAATACTTTGCAGTTGTTGTTGATCATCAAAACATTCAACTAAGCAACACGTCGTAAAGACATGTATGCCACGATACGGTAGCCCAAAGCCATGGCTACGAGGGCACAAACTTCCTTCAACCCACTGTCTATTTGTACACCATCAATTACCGAACTGATATGTTCATATTGAACCTTCAGTAGAAGTCTGTAAGTGTGATAGTTGAACGACAAGTAACTTAACCACGAAATGAATATTGGAACATTCTGCAAAAAAAAAAAAAAAATCGCACATGTTGAACTGTTACTCGCGATGCCATTTTCTTTTTAGCATTTCACGAAAATAATGATGTATTAACTATACGGATTTTTAAGATTTGAGTATATTAGTGTTTACCTTCACGAAAAAACCACCAGCTAACATGAAAGCCATTACAGTTACTGAAGCCAACGTTGTTGCCCGGCTTAAATCCATCACTGCAGCACCAATAGCGAGTCCAAGGCCCTAGATTGTAATTATATATACACCTATTATATTATCAATTTCAACAAACTATATTATATCGAAATTTATGAAGGAACAATGGGATACCTGAGCTGCAACAATGCACAAAAAGACTGTAACCATGGTTAGGAAAAACGACTGAGCAGTTAGTCTTAATCCCGTCATGAAATAAACAATTAGGATAAAAAGTGATGGAAGAAGAAGATCAAGTGGAAGATCGCTTGTCGTCCTTGCCATGAAATAAGCACTAAGCTTGTACATGTCAGCTGCTCTCTCCTTTTTCAACATTGCTCGTTCTTGCGGAAAGGTGAAAATTGCCGTAAATACAGGGAAAAACGCCCAAAACACGGAAAGGAAGAAAACTAGCCCTGCCTGCAAATGAGCATTTGGGCTTAGATAGATAGATCATGGTTCCAATAAGTGTAAGAACTATTTCTGACTATTCATTTCAGATACAGAAGTGGCATTTGGATGCACACGAAAATACTTTTTTTTTTTCAAGATGGAAGCTTCGTACCTGGTTTTCAAGATCTTTGGGGCTATGAACATTAGATTGCCACCAAAGAAGTCCCAAGATGACCGCGGTTACAATAATTTGGGTGATTCTCAACCAACTAAAATAATCATGTTTCCGTTCTTTAATCCCTCTCCAAAACAGTATGGAGTATTGCTCTCCCCAACTTGCTCCCCATTCTCGTTTCACTGATTGTACGCTTGACTTAATTTCTTGATCGACTGATGTACGAATCATGAGCTTCTTTTTCGTTTCTTTAGATACATTCGTTGCGCATGCCTCCACTAAATACTATAAGTGAAACACAATTTTTTTAGAATCTTAATATTGAGTTATTCATAAGCTTTTGTGACTTAAGTTAGTTTACCTCATGCATAACTGCTTGAGAAGGTTTCCCATTCCTTGTTTCTCTTCCTGAATTTCCCAAATGTACTTTGTCCTCTAACTCAAACGGAACAGAAACATCGTTCATATTTCCATTTGCAAGATCTAGCAAGAATTCAGCTGGGTTCATGGGAATCAAGGGAGAACATCCTATCGATGCAAAATACGACATAGCTTCTGATGCTTTCCCAAAGTACAGCAAGCTTCCTTTCCCAAGTAGGAGTAGTTTGTCAAACTTGTGGAAAAGCCTGCTTGATGGTTGGTGAATCGTGGTAATCACCGTTTTCTCGTTCTGTTATAAATACAATTACAAAGTAAGAAATCAAAATGATTAATAGTTTCTTTGGCTCGATAAACAAATAGTTAAATATGATTTAGACTACATATGTTTATTCATATGTGGTATTCAGATTCATACCTCGGCTATGTCTTGTAATAATTCGATGGTTCTTAAAGCAGTAGTAGAATCCAACCCGGAGGTAGGTTCATCAAGGAATAAGAGAGATGGATTGATTATGATTTCGTTTCCAATAGATACACGCTTTCTTTCTCCACCTGAAATTCCCCGAACAAAGGAGTTCCCTATCATAGTATCTTGGCACCTGGTTTAATAAGGTATTTTTTTAGAACTTTTTCTCTTTTCCGTAATCAATAGTACTCAGAAAATACGACTTAATTACCTCTCCAACCCAAGTTCACGGATTACATCAGCTGCTAGTTTTTCTTTCTCTTGTTTCGTTAATGTCTTAGGTAGTTTCAAAAGAGCCGAATACGTTATTGTTTCTTTCACTGTTAGATGCGGAAACAGAACATCATCTTGAGTAACAAATCCAATCCTGAAAATGAAACATTTTACAATATTTAGAATTAAATGACTACCTTAATATAAATTCATTTGGTTAATACCAACAACCTGCTCTTTAGGCACTTCGAGTAAGGCTTCTCGTTATAAGTGATTGATCCTTCTGGGGTCGGTTCTGTTAGTCGACCTCCTAGCAAACTTAAGAGTGTAGTTTTTCCACTCCCTGACGGGCCCATGAGCGCCAACACTTCACCTGGATTTACCACGCCATTTATTCCATTTAATATGTACTTTTCTTCTGTGAACGTGAGTCCTTTGGTTAGAATCTTGTATGTCACTTCGGAAAACTGCATTGTTTGAAGAAAAATTTCAATCAGTAATTTTACCTCATTTGATTAATATAATTAGCTATATTTTTAGAGACCATATGACATGCTTTTATAACTAAAACTACACAAATATACCCGTACTACTTAACTTTAAAAAAGTAATACTCTCAGCAGGGTCAGTTGACCCCGCTCGGCTCTATGTAGTTGCGTCCCTGCATGTGTTTAATGATATATAATAAATCTTTTAAGTCCGTCTATGTCTATATTTGTTTGTTAGTCTTGTACATAAATACCATGTAATGAGATTTTGTACAAGACTGAACCTGACATATATATCGCATTGTTCTGAAAAGAAAAAACCTCCATATATATTTTCCTGTCCAAATAGACATGTACACAAAGATTAATCTAATTGCATTTTTAACACCATCTATTCAATTGTTTCTATAGAAAAGAAAAATAACAAAACTAAAATGATATGAATAGGTAAATTGTTTGAAGCTTGCTTTGTGAATATAAACTTGTGTGTACCTTTAGAGAAATTTGCAAGGTAGGCTCGGTCTGAAACTTTTTACGTGTGCCGCCTTCAATGTCTTCAGCTGTAACAAACATGTTTAGTAGATAGTAAAAGAAAATTCACACATTACATAAGCCATAATTTGTTGTCCCACAATAGTATTTTAGTGGTTGGCCGGGACATTTTAGCATAAGACGAAGGTCAAGATTTAAAAAGTGTCTCATGTCCTTTCATAGTTCCGTTACATGATTTATCTCCTCTTGTCAAGTTACAACTAATTATTATCATTTTTAAAGTTTTCTCATGTGTAGTTCTTATCAAACTTATTTTTATTTCGTTTTCGCTTTATGTTATATATGGATTTTCTTATCATGATGATATGATAGATGAATAAAGAGGATATGAGAGGATTGTGATGTGGGTTTGATGACTCCTAAATCATAATCTGACGACTTTTTAGAATGAAAAATGGCGTCACCAAGAAGAAAAAAAGGCAAGATGAGATGACCACCCTGGACTTTAGCTTACAGGATGCTACTAGATAGACAGGTGGACCATGGTTTGAGCATATGTGGTCCTGGCCCTGACCAACTCTTTACAATACAGGTCCACTTATCTTCTTGTCACTAGCGTTTTGTAAAACTCAATACGGAACGAAACCCAAAAATATCGAACCGAACCATCCATCCATACTAAACAGACTCAAGCCAGCAATGGTTATATTGAGTTGGGTTCTTGGTTCTAGGATTTTTATAAATTGGTTTTGTTTTGGTTCGGTTTAGTTCATAACAAGATTTCGTCTTTTAAACATTCTCAAACATGAAATGACATCCTTCTATATTCATATTATATCAAGATGTAATAATCCAGGTTTGTATTCGGTTTGTGGACTATTTTGCGATGAAACTAGTTATAAACAAGTGAAGATTTGTCCCGTTCTCAGTTCTATTACTTTTAATCTCACGATTTTCATTTTAGCAAATCTAGTTTTGTCCCGATGAACACCCCTAGTTAAACCCTTACATTAAATCAAAAATCATCATATGATGTTTATCATATTTGTGTCGATAAATGAATGTAGTAGGTCAATTATCGGATTTCTTTTCATTATACTTCGCTTAGTACAAAGTACAAGTGTGCATATCCACACATATATGTACTATAACTTAATTTACCCATGAATATTTAACCAACCATGTTTAAGTTTATGTGGTCCAATTAGTTTACATAGTTTATGTTTACTCAAGGTGCCCCAAAATTCAAATCAATTCTAGTCCTTCGTTGCACATCATAACTCTGAATATCTTCATAAATTAAAAGTCTATATATCTGATCCTAATAGAACTTGAACCGACAAACTCTAGGTAATTTAATCATTCACAGTTATAATAATGTGGAATGAAAAATAGGTATATATAAAAAAGCAATTTATACACCTTTTTTTTGTTGATTCAATTTTTTTTGTAAAAAGAGCCAACTTTTCATGTGCATCCCGTTATCTACCTTTATGGCCTCATTTGGCTTTTTGTTACATAAAAGATTTAGCATGGCACCTTGTGATATCACTTCAATTTCACTTTCATGAATCATGGCTACTTGAAATGACTATTTTACCCTCGGATATCGTTATGTTAAGAATTTAATCTTTTTGCAATGTGCTTATCTTAAAATATCTAAGTTGTTACTAGAAATACTTACGGATATCATCATCACTGAAAGGTCTTGCATCTGCTATTTCGTCTGAAGGCATAGTGAATCCAGCAAGTGAGAATGAGAATCCTAAACCCGCACTTGAGGCCCGACTCAATGCGCCCCCGCTACCAACATCATCGAATTCAAACTTCATTTGAGCACTCTTCCCTTTCTTAATGTGTGTGTTTCTTCCACTAATACCACCTCGTCCAGGCGAGGCAAGAACTTGACTTCTGCTAGACTTTCTTGAAAGTGTTTGAATATCCTCCTCTTTGGTAACTTCGTTTGGCAATGGGGACTTCATTGATTCTCCTTCCAATATCTTGGTCAGTTGATCAGATTGCGTTCTATATAACCCTGAACTAGTATTCGGCTTCTCCATATTGCTTGCTACATGCAAAAACAAAAGTACTTTCAAAGATAAACCTTGATAAAATGACATATTAGCAAGAAATCATATCACTAACAAGCAAATGTTTGAATCTTGGCATTTTAACTATTAAAAGAAGATTTGATTCTTATCGATACATTTATTAGACCGATAGATTCAAGTTTGATAAAGAAATGTTTCAGGTGCATGTGGCTCTTAACTCTTTCTAGAGAAAGAATTAAGTATCAACCCGAGTAATAAGAGAGTTGTGTCAAGGTACCGGAAGTTTTGTATCATGTTCAAGGAACATATATGAAAGAAAACTTAAAGATTAAACACACCTTTGCTTAAACTCCAGAACTAAAGGAGAGAAGTGATGAACTAATTTGCTAAGAAGTCACTAGCATCTCTATTTATAATCTTCATATATCTTGAAAAGACTAAAGTACCCTTAATCTATATAAGCTGTTATATGATTGTGAAAACCACCTAACAGAAAAACCAGTGCATATATTCTTGTAATTTATCATTTATTAACATGTCAAACTCAGTACCCTTTGATCACAGCTGCCGTATACGTGTAAGGGTACGAAAAAAGTTATTCAATTCTCTTAAAGTTATCGTTATTTTTAGTGATCAGCGTCAACTAAAGAGTCGTTGTTTTATAACTTTTTACATTAATGGGTGATTTTGTTGTGAAGCTTACTAAACCACGAAAATGGATGTCTTTGATAATTTGAGGTCTTGATTCATTCTCATGTTACCTTATTATTAGGGCACTCGATTTTTGGAATTTTTCTCATATTATTCGTACAATTAGTCTGCCTAACTATTAATTAATCTATTTTTATGTTGAACACTTGAACTAGTTTTTATTATGAATCAATGTGATTCCTTTATCAAGTTTAAATAACACATGTTTGAACATTAATAGGTGATAAAAACAAATCGATTTCTATTACTTATGGTGTTTACTTGTGTGTCCGATAATATCTAAAAGTCACAAAAATAGGTTAACGTTTTACATCGTCTGGTAGCTAGCGAAGACAACCGGGGAATGGTTTTTTGACCCGAAGCCTAAAACGTCATGTAGGTCCTATAGGAATAAGCATGACATCTTTTCTACATCATACAACAAATAGTGGTGTATGACCCTTTCTATATATAAGAGAAGTCGCACTTATCTTAACCCATAGTAATTCTTTAGGGTGTCGAAAAATAATATTATTTTTTAATAAAAATTTTCTTTATATTTTAATTATTGGTTATTATTCGAAATTGTATTTGTTTCTTATGAGTGTGCAAAAATCTTTAAATTCTTAGGAACACATGTATATTGTGTATGCGTGTGACAGTTCAAAAGTTAATAAATATTGTTAATACTTTAACCTTAAAAAATCTATTTAAGTTATTACAAATGCTTTTATAGAGTTGTAAATTGGAGTGTTGACATAGACGGGCTTGAAAGGATTCAAGCTTTGTAATAAAAGGTCACGTGAAATTCAAGTAGGTTTCAACTTTTTTTAATAACCCATATTTTCGAAATTTATATAATTCATTGAAATACTTTGTATATCGTGACGAGGCCTCGGTCTTTGTCATATACACGTAATACTTAGAAATCGTATAGTTGTGTGAAGTCGAACATTCATTCATATGGCTAACCTGTGTAATAGATTTCGGATCATAACCTCCGACAATATATACATTTTTGAGCCTAACCTTCATAAATCATAATACATTTTGGAGCCTAACATCCGACAATATTTTAAGGCCTATGCTTCGTCATCCCACACAATCGAGCGGTTATGCATGGCTGCCCGTATTTAATGAAACGCGGGTACAATCAAATCAGATCATTAATTGTCGTGACTATCATGATCTCAGAAAATACCTATGGAGATGGAGCCTCGTGGAGGTTACATCATTTTAATATAAATGTGACATAAAAATATTCATATATGATCATCTTCTCTACTCTACTTTTACCCATACCTAAACACATTTATCGAACATATTGACTGATTCTTACCCCAGATCGATGTTGCCATCGGTCACTCCATGTCTTCCGTCTAATATAGTGTCTTCAATTATTTTAGTCCCGGGCTATAGTCGGCTCAGAAACATCAATAAAACTTCTACATCGTCAATCACCATTGATATGTGTTGATTAGTATAACTTATTGTACGACCCTTTTATACTTATGTTTTTCAACGTTGCCTATACTAATAGATTTTTACATGTGATTTTATGCTATGTATTCAAAGTTAACATAAACAGGTTATGTATGTTTGTTAGTTCTATATTTAATAAACTAGATTATTTTCCCGCGATAGCGCGAAAGAAAATAAAAATTGAATCGTAAATTTTATTTTTATGTAGATTTTAATTTATTATGAGAAAATAATGTTATACGTATAATACATATATACTTTTACGTTTATACACATGTTGTTTGTAATTATAATAACATATAACACATTTACGTTTATACACATGTTTTGATATTTTGTATCCGGAGATTTTAGAATAATAATAAGGTAAATCATAGTACAAACTGAACAATTCTATAAATAAATTATAATTATGTTTTTTATTTTAGTAGATATGGAATAAAAGAAAGAATGTAATTATGTATTGTAAAAGGGTGTAAAATGAAAATAATATTTGATGAAATCATCAATCTGATCTAACGGCTAACATCAAAGAACTTAATCTATCCAAGAGACTTTACCTTGGCATGTGACATTTAAGGCCTCTCTTTTGTTATATATTAAAGATTAAACATGTGTTATCGTATTGGGCTAATTACTCAAACAGAGTCTAAACTTAATACTAAATATTTACTAAATTTTGACCACAAAATAAGATGATGTACGTGAGTGATGTAAGGTGAGATTTTTTTAAAATAAAGTTAAATTTGTACAATTATAAATGTGTATGTCTATGACTAAAACTCAAATTACTCACTTTAACCTATTTCCATCTCATTTTAATTGTTTCCCCCATTTTGCAAAACAGTGTTAACCCTCAAACTAAGGTCAAAATAAAAATAGGTTAAAAAAGTTAATTTAGTTAGATTGAGCAAAAAGTTAAAACGAAATCGAAAATAACTAACAAAACTCATGGTTATGAACGAAATTAGTAATTAACCACAATGCTAAGAGCTAGGGGCGGAGACAGAAAACCTATTATATGGGGCCAAAAAAAAGTTTGAAAATAAAAAGCTGCTAAAGATCGAACCCAATGACACATGAAAATAGAGTCATACCACTACACCAAGTGCCTATTTATGTACCAAATATTCAACTAATTCTTATTAATACTGTATTTTGAGGGGAAAGGAACCAAAAAGAATAAAAATATTTTTCGTTACAAATTACCTTTCGTATCAAAATTTCTAGGGTTGCACCCCTTTTAAATCTGCCCCTGCTAAGAGTTCTATATAGATAGCAAAATCATAATTATATATGCGCAACAAAAAATCATACTATCGAATTGTTAAAATGGACCCATACTCGTCTTTAGTTTTACTATTATTACCCTTTGATTATATTATTTATGCAATGAAATCAGGGTTTTGCATACTAAACAAACTTGTTCGTAATTTAAAAACATAACAATATTGATGTTGCGATCTTCTACGAGAAAGAAAAACACAAAGGTTATCAATTTAAGTTGGAGGATAGAGTTTACGAGTAGGTCATATTGTGTCATTGTGATACGACTAAAAAGTAGTATATTGTCGTATTTGTTTGGTCTAAGGACCCATGTTACAAGTCGATTTCTATCTTCAATACACATGGGCCTAGTATTTTGTTTGAATCGTCTTGGATGTTATTTATGATATGATATACGTGTTTATTATGTTTTATTCTTTAGTGAAGTCACGAACTTATAATATTCGATTTTATGAATATGATATGTTGATGCTATTTGTTTGAACTTTGGAGATTTTAAGCTAATTAATTTGTACCTCTACTCTATATACCACATTATAAGAAAATTTCAGGTGACAGTTTCAATCCATTTTAGTTAGAAAGTCGTCTAAAGTGTAGTCAAATGTACAACATCTAAATTGATTTTTGTTACAAATAATATGGGAATAAAAAGAAACAACAAATCACAAAGATTTATTAAGTAAAATGTTATAGAAATACCTTCTCGCCTACGAGTATCATCTGAACGAGTTTGATTTCATTAGATTTCTAAAAAATACCTTCTCGTCTAGAAGTGATTGTGTTATAGTCTTATCATTATGTGCTTTTGTTAACAAAATCATATGAAATGATTTTATCGTTGTTCATATCTCAAATAATGACAAATGTTGGAAATAAATAATGACATGATAAATAATGTGTTTATACTTAGAAAAAAAGGGACGAGTTTTGTTAATAGAACTAACTAAGAAAGGCATGAATTGAATTGAATTGAATTGGAAGGAACATCATCAATAAATTGGGAGAACACGATAACACTACTCGTCAATCTACGCATGTAACCGGATTAAGTGAATCGTTGAGATTATATACAATCAAAGAATCTTTTAAATTGATGCAAGAAACAGTTACCTTAGTTTGCAGTTTGGCGTTTGGGAATCGTCGCGTCTTTTTTAGGGTAAGATATAAGTTATCAAAGAATTGACATGTTAATTTAATAGTGTGAGTTATAATTTTCGTAAATGATAAAGGTGTAAATGGTATCGTGTTAGTGTTGTATTTTCCTATCTAAAGAAAAATTAACATATAAATTAACATGTTATTTAAGAATAATTTGATTTATGAAATTTTGAAAAATTAGAATTTAAAAAAAAAAAAAAAAAAAAAAAAAGTTTAGTCGCTATCTATGACATAAGGACACGGTGAATAAGGAAGACGGTGCCGCCCAATTAAAGCATATGTGGCCCGTGACAAACCCGGCCCAATATCTTGTTGTAAATCAAATATTCTCATTTTGATATTATTTTATTTAAATTGATTTAATATTAATATTTATAAAAAAAAAAACATTTATTATCATATAAACACTGTGTTCGTTTCTATTTTAGGTGGTCGTGTCATATCAATAGTTTTGAGTCGTGATTATTTCCACAAACATCACATATGATAACACAAAAATATCATGTTCGCTTCCATTTTTATCTTAAACATAAGTTTCAAGTTATGACGATTTTTAGATGTCAAACATAAAATTGGAAAGCTTGGTTATGTAAAAATTAGGGTTAAAATATTGGATAAACCTTCAAATAGTGAAAAATCACTTTTTCTTTTGTAATAAGTATTTTATCTTTATGAAATGTTTCATGATATCATGGAAATTTAAATGGAAACGGTTATATAAGTTGTAAATATAATTTAAATCACAAAATTTTGAGTATAAATCATAGAGTGTTTTGTATATCTTCTGTGTATGTTCTTAAAACTGGAAACTTGAATTTAACCAATTCAATTGTTAAGTCGATTAACGGAAATTAAAACGAAAATGCACCAGCTGAAAAACAGAACTTCGTCTTAGCAAGGAAAAATCATTTCATAGGATATCCAATTTATCCGAAAATCCGAAATTTTGAAAAAATATATTTTATTTTTTGTTTATTTGTGTTATTTTTTGTTTGTTTCAAATTTTATTATACATTTTGTTAACAATATTTAATATTTACATATATTTATCTAAATATGTTATTAAATCACCAAAATAATTACATTTACCTATAAAATAACTATAAAAACTAAAAAAAAAATCATATGATTTTCGGATATCCGAAATATCCGAAATTTCGAAATATTATGTTGGTCGCCTATTTCACGATCTCCTTTGAACCCTACAACATACTAATTGCTGAATAACTAATATGTATATGTAAATGGTGAAGAACAGCAGAGATAACCAAATGAATGATACTATTAAGCTTACGTGATTGATAACAAACACGAATAGTATCTAAACAATCGATTACACGACTTTAACACTCAAGAACACACAGATACGCTCACTAAACCCTAGCTCACGTAACTATTCTCGATATGAATGCTCTGACAACTTTCAACAACAACATTTATGATCCCGAGGCTGCTATTTATAGTCATCTCGAAACCCTGAAAGAGTTACGCGCACGTAACTGTCTGGGAGACAGTTACGCGCGTAACTCCTTAGTTACGCGAGCGTAACTTAGTTACGCGAGGGTAACTGTTAGTTACCCTCCGTAACTTCCGTAAATGCGTATTGGACTTTACAACTCGATCTATTTACATTCTAACTCGACGACACATTCTAAAGAATACAATTACAGACATTATGTTCCAACATATTACTATCCGAATCCGAAAAACCGGATATCCGAATTTTCGGATACTCGGATTCAGATTTTCGGATACGAATATTTTGAACACCCCTAAATATATGGGTTTTTGCTAGAAAACTGGTACAATAACTAGAGTGCTACCAAAATATATTTCTACGACATGGTGGTAATGTAGCTTAAGGGGTGATGATAATCGAGTTAGCTCATACAAAGCTTTACTCTCTCATAGACATTAAAATCAACAACAATATTTATCTACATATTCTCACATTAACGTATACTTAAAGCAGGAGCGGAGCCATGATTTCTTTTTACGTATGGGCAAACTAAAAGTAACTTCTCAAGTGGATACATTTTTACTATATTACGGAAAATATTTATTAGAGGCAACTGCCTACTTTATTTTCGTTTTGGCTTAATCTCTAACTTCAAAACTAGACCAAAAACTTGAGATTAAAGAGACTATACCTAAAAGTTCCTATAGTATTTGTTCCTATAGTAGTACTAATTTCAACATTTATGTACGTTATTTATCAAGTTCTTATCCATTGGACATATTTATAAACCCCGTAAAACAATTAAGCATATCAAATGAGTAATTGGACGAGTTTCGAATCTATGGATTTTATCCTTGTATTTTTAGTCGTAACCCATTAACCAAACAATTGTACAACAATACAAAGGGGTAAGCAAAAGTATTCTAGTATCGGTACTAAAATGATTGTTCGTAGCGGTGTTCACTATTAGATTATAAAAAAATTAAAATGAAAACCGATACCAATTCGGTACGGGACGAGTCTAAGAATGAAAAAATTTAATAATACCGGTATCGAACCGGAACCATACCGATTATATATACGGTTTTTAAGACAGGTTTGTTTAAAAACAAACCAGTAATAAAAAGTACAGTATTCAATACCGTTACTTTAAAACTTCTACGATTAAATATTAAATTTTCTCAAAATTTTACACCCACATAGATAATTCAATCTTTTTGAACCACAAATTATATTTTCTTTTTTACCGTTTCCCATGTAAATTCTCACAAAATTAACGGTAAACCATAATCATCGTTAAAAAATCTTTAACCACCAATTAATTTCCGTTAACTCCTTTAAATCACCAAACCCTCCCCTAATCACCTCCGTCGTCGATTCTCCGATTCCGGCGACCACATTCTCCAATTCCGATATCACAATGACAAGGCCCAAAATCATTCTCCGACGATCACGCTCCGAACGCCGTCAGCTGCTCCAACAACAGTCATGCAAAGGTTCCGGAAACCGCATGGCGGAGGTCGTGGGAGGCACTACGGCGGAAGTCGCAGCGGTGTGCTGTTGTTTTCCTTGTGCATTGGTTGATTTTATGGTGTTGACAATGTATAAAGTTCCAGCGGGGTTGTTTAGGAATGCTAAGAGGAGGAGACGACGAAGAAGGTCGATGACGCATCGGAGGGAATGTAGTGGTGGTGAGGCTGAGGATGAGTTGTCGATGCATCCTGCGGTGATTGCTGCCGCGGAACGGTTTATGGTGCCCGAGACGGATAAAGAAGTGGTGGCGTTGGAGAATGAAATGTGGGAGAAGTTTTCGGAGACTGGGTTTTGGAGAAGCCCGTCTTCGCGGGAAAAAGATGAAAATGATGTACACGCTATGTCGTTTTAAGGGGTGTTTGAAATTGCGTTTGAATTTCCAACCAGTTTATCAAACATGTTTTTTTTTTTGGTTATATGTGTTTTGCAAACACTATGATCAAATAATTGATTTGAAAACGCAATTTTAAACACCCCTAAAGAAAAGGCCAATACCTTGATGTCATGTATTGTACAAGTTAGTAGAATGCATGTGAGGAAATATCCGTAATTAGGGTAACCTCATTGTATCACGGTTTGTTCGGAATTGGATTATAAATGAAAAGTTATACAAGAAAAAAAAAACCCGATTCATACACTAAAAGTGTATGTCCGATTGTTTCGTGAGTGTTTTTGTTAATTTGAACAAATCTTTAACCACCGTCAATCAGGGCGGATCCAACATAGAAGGTGGGAGGGCAACCGCCCCCTACGGTCAGAAAAAAATTAGAGAAAACTGGTATAAAATCAGTGCCGTCACGCCTAATTTGTTTAGACTTTTATATGTTTGCCCCCACCCAATTGGTCGAAAAATAATTATGCCCCCCTTATCTCGATTTTCTGGATCCGCCACTGCCGTCAATGTGTCTATGTTCCACAATGTAACATCATAGGGTGTTCATGGAAAGACTTCAATAACGGTCATAAGAATACCCCGATTAGGACATGAGTAAAAAATATTTCTCTTTCCCACAGATAAAACCTCCTAATCTCTATAGAACATACTCATAGACACCATACAGTCTTTATTAAGATTTTGTTTTTGTGATTATTAATGGATTAAAATTTTAAAATGTATATATCTAGCCCAAAGACCCATATTTTAAAGCCCAACTATATTGAGAAACACCATTCGATGGGCTGCTTTTTATTCTAGTGAATAGTGATAAGTTTAAACTTTTCGGTTTAGCCCTACGACTATTATTATTATTCGTTTTTCCCCTAATTTTGTTATATTTAATTTAATTCCAAAATTTCTATCCATTTATATTTTGAACTTATTTGGTCATTACTATCGATTCTTCCCGACACGAAGCGCGTGTAAAAAAATCTTGTTCAACTCAAATGAAAATTGTTTATTTCATTCAAATATACGGTACGTATCATTCACTAATTATCTTTCCTCGTATAATTTATCGGTTTTCCGAAACATTACCTTCTTAAAGTTAAAAGAATAATTAGAGGTACACGTATAAGAATAATCACCTTATTATATTAAAACTTAATTATATGAAGGAATGATGAATAAATGATAAGGAAGTATTAAGTCGGTAAAAAACAGATGAAAGAAAGAAAAGAATAAAAAGTCACAATCACATTAAGAAGAAAGAAATTCTATCCCATCTTTTTTGCTTTTAATAAAAAAAGACCCCACCATAATGACTTTTAAAACACTATAAAATTCACATTAATACCACCCACTCAACACACGAAACAATCAAACTTTGATTTTATACATCTAAAAAAAGATATCAATTATTTGTAAATTTAATAAAAATTTGCCTAATAACAAGTGGTTGGAGTAATATACCACAACAAAGCAACTAAAGATGAAAAAATCTAAAGAAGATATGTGACCAATTCAAAAACTCGCACTTGCTTTATGAGTTATCTCTAAAACCGTTCTAATAGGTCATAGTATCATATTAGATCAGAAACGGTTGTGAACTTTTGAAATTCCATTATATTTGGAAAAAATAAGCAACGTATATAAGTCGCCAATCTTAAGGCTACATGTATGTATTCAAACTCATCTATGGACAACAAATTACTTAAACCAAAAGTAATATAGAATGCAAATTCGTTAAGTATATCAAGACTGAGAACTCTTACAGGTGAGTTGATATAAACTTGTTTCATGATTGTACAAATTTCAAATTTCAAGGTTTTTTTTTTTTTTTTTTTTTTTTTTTTTTCTTATAAATACAACATAAAGCTCATATGGAACAAAATTACATAAAATAAATGAATTTTGTTTTTTATAAATTAGGCAAAATAATATGTGATGTTTATAATGTACTGGTTTATAAAATACGAGATAAAAATATGACATTTTTATAATCATCCCTTGTTTATATCATATAAAGACGACCATTTAATTATCAATAGCTAATCACCTAACTATGATTATAAAATCTCTAGTGTGGGATATGGTTAACAACCTTTTACAAATAAAATCAAGACATTAATTAATCATACCTAATATTCATCAACACTACATAAAGTTAATTCATTAACTACCAATAATCGACATAATTACAAACTTTAATAATTATTATAAAAAACATACTTTTAAACATTTTAAAGAGAATTAATATTATTCCAAGAGTATAAACATGTAACAATAAAGATGGAATAAATACATATAAATATTTTAATAATATCTTTAAAAGAAGTGGATGACTTGAATGGTGTATTGGAAATATCAAAAGGTAAAGTTAGTACTACTTTGTTCAAGGTTTTCCATAACTCAGAAAAACACCATAAAAATTCAATCTTTTTCTTGAAGCAAGTTTCTTGATCATATTCTTTAGAGGTAAATTAATTCATAATTCCACCCAAAATTCACATGGATCCATTTAGTCATTTTACAATTTGGGTTTTTTTTTTTTTTTTTTTTTTTTTTTTTTTTTTTTTTTTTGCAATTTTGTTAATCATGAGATCATTTGGTATTTATAAAAAAAATAAAAATCTTAACTTTATGTGTTTTTCTTCAAGGGTTTTGTTGTTTTAGTGGTTTTATGATATGGGTATTTGTTATTTTGGTTATATTTGTTGTATTTAATTGTTTTTTTATGATTTTTTGTGGTTAATTTGTGATTAATTGGCGTAAATTTGAAGTGGGTATAATTGAGATTTTTTCTTTAATCTTTAGAAATTTTTATGTGAAATCAGGATTGGGGTAATTAGGAATTATACAATTGGTTTTAAAGTTATAAACTTTTGGTTAATTTTAGGGTTTAAAGTTAAATTTCTGGAACTTTATGACATATAATTGATATATATATATATATATATATATATATATATATATATATATATATATATATATATATATATATATATATATATATATATATATATATATATATGATTTGGAATTGCATTGGGGAAAGTGGAGATTTTTGTGTTCTGTTTCGTATTTTTAATGGTTTTTTTCGGGTTTTTTAGGTATCGAAAATGGATGAGGGGAAGAAGGAGAGTCATTTGATTTCCCCTGCAGCTTATGTGGAAGGTGGGATTCAAGAAGCTTGTGATGATTCTTGTAGCATTTGTCTTGAAGCTTTCTGTGATAATGATCCTGGAACGGTACTAATCGTGTTATTACTATTTATAAATCATGGTTTTTATACCTCTTTAAAAGCTGTTATGACTCCGTAATTCATGTATTTTAGGTGACTAGCTGCAAGCACGAGTTCCATCTTCAATGCATTCTTGAATGGTAGTGTACATTCTTATTAAAAAACGATATCAAATTCGTATGAAATTGTAACGTGTTTTTATCTTCATAATAGGTGTCAGAGAAGCTCTAATTGTCCTATGTGTTGGCAAGCGATTAGCCTAAAGGATCCGTCCAGGTGACCCTTTATGGTCATTAGTTATGTTTCAGATTTTCTTTTTTATGTGTGTTTTGGTGTTCTGATGCGTGTAAAATATTTAGTCAAGAGTTATTGGATGCGATAGAACAAGAAAGACGTTTGAGGTTCAATCCTACAAGAAATTCCACAATATTTCATCACCCGACTCTTGGTGATTTTGAACTGCAACACGTATGTTGTACTTGTATAAATTAATACGTTGTCGTTTATTATGTAACAAAATGGTAACTTTTTGACATATTTATTTCCATTTCAGTTGCCGGTTGGTGTTAACGATAGTGAGCTTGAAGACAGAATAATGCAACATCTGGCGGCTGCAGCCGCCATGGGTAGGACCCACCAAGTAGCCCGAAGGGAGGGTTTAAGAAACCGGACAGCAACTCATAACCGTCCACAGTTCTTGGTGTTTTCCACCAACCCTAATACTCCTTCGGGCGCAACCATCTCAGCTTCTTCTGGTATGGTTCAAGAGTCAGCTGAACCGCTTTCCGAACCGGTCCCATATACATCTTCCGTTTCCCGTCAAGATAGAGCAGGGCCATCAGAATCTCAAGCAGTTTCTGATACGTGGAAAACAAGATTTAGTGCTATTTCAACAAAGTAAAACTTATTGAAAAAAAAAGATTAATTTACGTGAATGGTCCATTTGGTTTTACCCAAATTTTACGTATAGTCCCTAAGTCTCAAACGTGACACCAAACCTCTGTTACATATCCAAAATGCAATGTCATGGTCCATGGACCAAATAAAATGCCTAACATACCCAGGGGGTTCCCTTGGCCGGAAACATTTTGTAGACGTCACATAGGTTTGGTGTGTAATATCAGAGACTTAAAAGGGAAGTTTAGGTACAACCACATGGACCGTTCTCGTAATTTACTCTATTAAATTTTGTGTCTCATTAAGGCGTTATATATTAATCTATCTCTGAAATACGTTTTTGTTTCTTTGAAGATATAAAGAAACATTATCGAAGAGTACTCGTGGGTGGAAAGATAGGCTTTTTAACAAGAGTCCATCAATGTCTAATATTGGTTCAGAAGTAAGAAGAGAAGTTAATGCCGGAATTGCTAATATGTCTCGAATTATGGAACGTCTTGAAGTCCGTGAAAATAATCATGATTCTTCATCAAGTAATTTAGCTGAACGGGTTTCAATTGCAGGAGAAAGTGACCGTAATCGCGCCGAGACAGCTAGCGTGAGTGGTTCAAACTAAGTACGTTTTGTTACTGTTTGAGCAATAATATCTTCTAATGGCACTTTTTCCTTTAAGGTGAGTTACGTTTTTCGTTATGTCTTTAAATATTGTCACATGGTCAAACATACATTTCTATCCTGGAGTTTTGTATTATGTTAATCTAGTTGGACCATTAAAATGTTAATATTGTGGTGGCAAAATGGGCGAGTCAGACAGGTTGACCCAAAACACTTACTTGTCCGAACTTAAGTATGATTATAAAGATAGTATACATTATAAAATCTTAAATCTTGAATAAAACATCGGAGGACCTGGTGTGGAGCGTTACCTATTTTGTGTAATTTTACCTGTTGAGATAAATATAACCCAAATTGACTCGTGTATTAGTAAATGAGTTGAATTTCCTTCTTTATTAGTATCATATCACTTTGAAATCGAAAATATTTTGATTGATGTTTTTCTTACTATTGTTATCTTTTCTTGTAGGTTGTCAAAAACTCATATCCAGATACAAAGCTACATCGTCTAAAACTCTACAATCTGCTTGTAAATGTGTTGCTATTTTAATTCGGATTTGGTAACGTTGATGATCTTTAGATTATCGCATTGTTACTGATTCAACATGTTTGAATTCTTTCGACTATTCAACTTCTTTATGAACTATATAAACCACTAGTTTTGTTGGGTTGTATTTCATGTAGCAATACAACCCAACAAAACTTATGTTGTGTTATTTGCTCGGGTTCATTTAATATTTCATTATATTACCCACTTTTTGTTTTTGCGAGTGTGTGATGACATTATCTTCTTCGAATCGTTTTACTCGATGGGTGGTGGTGATGGGGATGTATGTCATTATGGTTGTGGTGGTTGCCCTTGTGGTGACCAGGGATGTATGCCATATATGATGGTGGTGGTTGTTGATGTTGCCATTTTTTTAGTCGGCCACAAATCTTGCTCTTAATACACTTGTATGTTCAAATTTTGAACATACATTGATAAACAAACAATTTCATATACTTTTTGATGAACATACGAGTATACGACTACAATATTAACACATAAAAATCGAGTTAACTTAAGTCTTACACTAAATATAAACTGAAATAACCGTGCTCTTAGTAAATACACAAATGAAATTCCTAAAACTATAAACAAAGAATATCTATACGTATGTCTATATACGTTAGAAAATAATCATGAATAAATAAAATTTGTAAAAATACTTTTTAAGCATCAGACGGGGCAATCCAATGTCGTCCATTGACAAAGCTCTTTGCAAAAAACTTATGAGCTGAATCATAATTTAGCTCTCGAGCCCAAGAGGCACCATGAACTGCTGCTGATCCGGGGCCCCAACATCTATACACTCCAAAAAACGCGGTCCTGCACAAGCGTCACGGTGAAAACCCAATAAAAATTACTAGTCGGGTCACAGTAAGATACAAATGTTTAATACACTGATATACGAGTGCCAAAAAATGCTTACTTGTTTTTGTTGCTGGTATGGTCCCAATCATCCCAACCACCATGAGCAACCACGTCATCAAAATAAGTGAAAGAGTATACAATCCGAGAGTACTGACCCATGGCGCGACCCACATACAATGGTCCGGTCCCTGTCACCCTACATCCCACAAAAGCGAAACCACTCTTATCATCTGGACTTCTTCTATCGTGTGCAGCTATTGATCCAAATCTCTTGGCTATCGAATGTAACTCACAATTCTGTATTCACCAAGGAAAATATTGATGATGCTTGACGGAAAATACAATATGTGAAATATATTTGACACGAAGCAAGCGTGGATGTAAGTCAGTAAGTGTATCTCTATGACTACTGACTAGTGAGGTTGAAGGTTTGAGGCTCGTTAGAGACATATATAGATATTGTGGATGTGAAATAAACTGTGTTTTTAAAAACAGGAATTGTGCTTACTTTATACATGGAACGACCATTGCCGAAAATGAAATCTATGGAACCTTCAATATAACACTCCTTGAAATAATGACGACCAGCGTCGTCACATAAAGTGTCTTGTGCCCCATAAAATCCACACCCGGAGAAATACGCTTTATCACCAGATATCCTAAATGCCACGGCTTGCCACCCGTGCATTCCAGGCATTGGAGCAGGAGCGGTATTCTGTATCACAAATTTCTTAATTTAATACTTTCCCTAAACAAATTGAACAATACAACTATACATCAATAATAACATATGAATTATTATACCTTAAAGCTAATATTACGTGCAGAGAAATAGGAAGCATAGACAGTAACCGAAGCTGTCTGATAAGTGCGCAGTTGCTGCCCGTCTGGGCCACGATCACTTGCCCGGTTATGCCATTCTATCACCGTCGTCTCCCTCCCTTCTCCTTGAAAAGTTATGAATGGTTTACTTTCCGGAACCACCACCTTTTCTCTGTAAATATATAACATAACGTACTATTAACCATATATATATAATGCATGCAAATTTTCACATTACATTAATACACAACTTTTTCTACATGATTATATTTTTTCGTATTTATTAATGTAAACTTTGTTAACACGTTTACTAGGCAGGGTCGGGCCCAAGATTTCAGTTGCCCGTGCGAAAAGTAAAATATAGGCCTCTATATACACTTTCTCATACATAAGTAATCGAAATTGATAGTATTGTGATCATTTTATGTAGTATAAAACGAAATTGAGCATGCATATATATTTATATCATATGAAAAAGGGCCTCTAAAAAATTTGGGCCATGTATAGTCGTCCATAGTGCACTTCATAAGATGTATCTTGTACAAATAAAGCGTGCAAATAACATGTGTTATATATTCTAGCAAATAGCTACTACACATACTTGTAAACGCCCGCGGAGATATGAATGAGGATATTCTTGCGGTTATTTGTTGAAATGGAGTCGATCGCTGCCTGAACTGTTGTATAGTCACCTGACCCATTGATATTAACACTGATATTACGGTGTCCGGAGGGTCCCAACCATATGGGCCTAGGTTTAGAAATAGAATCTGATGATGCGAAAATAGTGAAGAAAAACAAGAAGTAAAAAACATAGGCTGCCATTATTAAATCAGCAGAATGACATGAGTTCCTTAAAATGTTGTATTTATAGCAAACATTGGGTTGTACACTTGTACCCAATGTAGATAATGTTGTACGTACAACCAGGGATTTTGTGTGGATGTCGGAGTAATAAGCTGAATGATTTGCAACGGTCGTCTTTTGAGGTTACTTTGGTGGCTCACTAACTTGGCTTGTTGGCTCGGCTCGTTGGCTCACCTTGAATTTGTTGTTTAGACATGCTTATAATTTGACACATGTTTATGTTATCGTTTGGGTACTTATAATAAATTCTAAATCAAATAAATTTTATCATTGAATTACATTTTGGTTTTGGATAACATAATTATTCATTTTTGAATTTTTTGTACAAAGTATAGTTTTGAAAAAGTTGTGAAAAATTATTTGCTTGTAGTTCGACCGATAAATTATTTTTTATGATACTAATAATTAAATTTGTGTGAGCTTATCACATCGAAAAGGTTGCAAGATCAATATAACACTAAATATCACATTACGTTAATCATAAACATGTGACCTAACATGTTAAAATTTTTTATTTTTATTTTATTTTTATTTTATTTTGTTATGATAATGCTATTATTGAAATTTGACAATTTAAAACTTAATCGGAGATTAATATCAGACTTAACTTTTTCTAGTTTTGAAGATAGTTTGGTGGCATATATCTTCTTTATGACCATAACCAAATGCAAATTTGGTAATTATGGACTAATAATAAGTTGGGATTATAACTAAAGTTGACCATAGAAGGTCAAAATAGGTAGGTCTATATCCTAAATGTAAACGGTGTCGCTTTAACTAACTTAAGGTGGCTTAGGCTTCTTGCGGTGGCTCGGCTCGATGGATGGGCTGAGCCATTTGCATTAAATAAATACTTATTATTATTTTTCTAATTTTTATATATTTATAATAAATTTAATTATTTTTGTATATATGCCATCACTGGCCCATACTGTTGTTCAGGACCATCTAGATGGGCCCTTTTGGGAGTCAGAAAATTCGAACGTTAAACTAAAAAACATTTGCCCTCCAATTACTGTTTGGTTTTTTTCCCTCATAATTTTAAAGTAAATACATGTTGGGTGACTATGAGAGAAGATTGGTGCCAAGAAAAACGGCATTCGATCGTCAAGTGGAGTGACATCCTCATCGATCAGCATTAGAGTTGGCAGTACGTGGGTAAAACTCATATTTTATCATTTGTAACCGGTGTGACAAACCGTGTTAACAATGGACGAGTGTGTACAAAATTTGCCTATTGCTTCTTTGATTGTTGTCAACAACCACATAACATGGATGACTAGATGAGGGAAGTCTGTTAATTGTTTATACAAGTACATTATGTTGTTAATTCATCAACTCAAAAGTTCTATATGCAAATGGAGAAGTCAATGGTTCCCTGAATGTGAAATACGTTGTCTTTTTAGAAAGCGACTCTTTAATAAGAGTTCATCATCTAGCCATTCCAAAATCGACTTATATAACCATGAGTATGATACCACATCGACGTTTGTGGGCACACACAACTGAATAGTGATCTTATTTACTTTGATAAAAAGACATGCTTAATTTAATTATATAAATGAATGAAACCATAACTTAAGGAGTTTGGACCGAAAGTGCAATACTTTGTACATATATACGAAGAAGTAATATGGCAAGAAAAAAGTGGCCGATTCTTTTCAGCCAACAATAGCAAGCAAGCTCTGTCGGACCAGCGGAACTGAGCAGACTAATGAACCAAAAATACCAGTTAGACCGTATGCAATTGCACAAAACGGTAGGGCCTCTGGCTCTTTTGCTGATAATGCAGCTGTTCCTAATCCGTGTGCACTGCAACAGTCAAGATAACCACAAAGAAAAAAAAATCCTCAAAAACTTGGTGCATGAAAAACGAACGTTCTTTCTTGTAATTTCACCTCTTTAATGGTGAACAGATTGATTCTATCTATACTTTGGGCGTGTTTGGCCAAACTAGATGGAACTGGAACCAGAGCCGAAGATTGTGGTTGACCCACACTAAAAAGTACCCTTTTTCCCCCACACCCAGCCCACTGTGACCACTTTGCCACCTCGACATTAACTGTTTATGATTTTTTTTTATTGGCCTATTGATACTAACCTATTTTAACCCACATCAAAAGTTACCTGTTTTGACCCGTTTTAAAAAAAGAAAGAAAACAATTACCTTGATGCAGTTGCGATTCCTCTAGCAATAGGATCATCAAATTTAAGTTTATCCAGCACCGCTTGTACAAAGTTAGCGCCAATAAGACCGGTCAATACAACAGCGGCGGCAGTTAGTGATGAATTGGTGGCCACTAGAATAAAAATACATATGAGATCTTACCAATTCGCGAGCTCTAAGATATAACGAAATGGGGGTAGTAACTAGTAACTAACCTTCAAAAAGGTTGACGATGCTGAGAGCAAGGGCGACAGTAATACATCTAGGTAGAATGGATATGGTTAGAGTTGGTTCTAAGCCAACAAGGCGACCCATAAACGCGGTTGAATACAAAGAGAATAAAGTTGCTATGGTTATAGATGTGAATATCTCAGCTGCATGCCGCTTAACAAGCTGCCAACACAAGATACGAAATAATTATAGTATAGAGTATCCTCAAATACACCAACCACATTATCTTAAGTAAAATACTTGGCCTACCTTTCTTTGTTTGAACATTGAGAAGGCGAAGGAGAGGATAACGGATCCCAGAAAACCCATTAAAATGTCACCAGCTCCAGGATTAGACGAGACTTTTGTAAGGTAATATCCTGCGTAAGTTAAATGAAATATATTATATTAAGCAAAGACAAACGGTAGACATAAAGTTTGAAACTCTAGAACGGAAAACTAGAAAAGAAGTACTAAGTACTATCTGCATACCAAGAATTGGATACAATCCGGATTTGGAAAAATATCCAAAAGCAAATGCTGCAAGATCTGCTGCTAATGCACAACATATGATTGGATGAAAAACCTTCTTCAGACCAGATGGTAACCTGATGATCATAAATCAGCGAGAAGAAACAATCAAGCCGAAACCGATACACCCTTAGATAGACTTAGAAGAGGGGGGGAAATGACTCTGTTGGATAACGAGTCAAAACAAGTAATTTTGGTATGAGTTTAGAGTAGACAACACCGTTCAGGTTGACCCAAAAGACCTTTTGTCTATAGTTTAAGCTGTTTGGAAGCCATCAGTATTAATTTTTTTTCGTTTTACGAGGTTATATGAACTAAACATACAGTTCAGGCGACATTCAACATCTTTGACCTGTTCGGAATATTTGACTTGTTTCACTACTTTTTTATTTTACACATTTGATCCGTTTGGGGAAAACATAACCCAAATCAACCCATTCATAAAGGGTCGAAATTGCCACCTCTAAAATGTAAGATGAAGGAAAACGAGTCTTACCCAGAACCAACCATGTAGCCTAACACGGTAGATCCTAACAAAAATGGCAAACAAGTTCTAGCACTTGTTCCAAGTAATTCAGGATACTTGAGGGCTGCAACAAATGATGCAACTGAAATCCCACTCCACGCAGCCACCTCAAGTGAAGAAAATGGCGAAGGTTTTGCCATAGGCTCAGCAGCAATCATCTCTGTTTTCACCATTTTTCTAACTGCTATAGCTGAATATCCTGCAACGGCAAGCGAAGCCAGCCACCCTCCAACTGTATGCAACAAAAATAGTGACACAAATTTACATATAGGGGTGTTTTGGATATGTTTATGGAACTGATCGTTGCAACATAATAATCAGTTTCTAGTGTTTTGATATACAGGTTCCGCTTCTGATATCAACCGGTAACATATATGACCTATTTGCCCTTTGTAGTTTCGACTCTGAGAGTTTTTTTTTTATATTTAGAAAGGCATATACAACTGTCACACAATTATTCACACTTTTGTCCGGGACTTTAACACACAACCTCTAGGTTAATGGGTCAACTCACATACCGCCAGACTATAAGCCCTCTGGTCAATAAACGAGATTTTACAAAGAATACAATTTGGTATGAGTGAGGTACGTACCTAAAATGAAGCAGATTTTGAGGCCGGAAGCTGCAGGGATGTCTTGAACAGCAAGAGGCAAAACCACCAAAGACGGAACATAAAACAAAGGAAGCCATCTTTGAATAAACAAAAGCGCCGGTTCAAAAAAGTTAACCAACGCATTAGCAACCGATGGAACAGTAAGATCAAAAACTACAAGAATAGTAAATATACAAAACATCCCAAAAAGCGCACTTGGGAACTTAATAGCAGCCGCAACAAACGCTTGTTTCAAGTATTTATCAATAGCTAATATGATCCCAAGTGAAACAACCAAATGGACATTCTGCACTACTACATTCGACATAATGCTAGTACCCGACCCCTCTCCTTCACCAGCTTTCAACGAAACAATTCTCTGACTAGTACTAGTTAACTCATGACTTGTTTTTGGTTGTAAAAACTTGTAATATTGAGATGGGGCAACTTTAGTAATACCGAAAGACGTATAACTATTTTTTAAATTGTGTGAACGTTTTAAAGATGGTCGAAACGCGAACGTGGTTGAACGTTTTCGTTGATGATGGTTGGGGAGATAGGTACATGAAGAGACAATGGAGGTGGCTGTGGCACCCATTGATGGATTGTTAGATAGGAATCAGGAAAATGAATGACAACGAGTCAACATTTTGTTACGAGTTGAGATTGGGATTGTGTGGATGGAATATATACTCCTTTTAATAAAATTATTTATATATATCAGACACATATTCAATGAAAAAACAGGAAAACGAGATATATGGTATCGCGAACTACTATGAAACAAAAGTTTTTTTTTTTTTTTTTTTCTTTTTTTAAGAAATGCAATTGTTACATTCACACAATATCTTCAAACATATTTACATATATGTCTACTATGAGACTCGAACCACAACCTCCAGATTGATAGATCACCACACATACCACTAGGACAAAAGTCTAAAATTACGAGAGTGATCCCTTAAATTAAATGCAGGAAGGGTATTTATAATGTACAACTAACTAACTAATGTATTTTTTTTGTTTTTACCCGCAACTCCCATATAGTTATTGTTAACTAAACAAACTCAAACCCATAAATTATTATATGATTAACATATGATAACTTTTTTAATAGAAAGACAAACTTAAATCCACCCAATTTTCATACATATTTACATAAACGTCCACAACGGGACTCGAAATCATAACGTACAGGTTGATGGGACACCACATATGATAATTGAGTTGAATGATAAATAAAATAAACAGAATATGGAGAGGAAGGGATTGGCGTTACACAGAGAAGTCGAGGATAGGGTTGCGATTGAAAGATGGAAGATGAAAGAGAAGTGATGTTGCAGCTGCCGCCGTTAATAGGTCGCCGGAAAATTAAAGAGAAGGAAATGGGTTATACTTTAAGTTTAGACAAGGGAAAATAAGGTTTAGTGGGTTGTGTTACTAGATTAGTGGTAAGGTTTCTCATAAGTTAACATAAACACAACATATCATATTAATTTTTATAGTTTTGATAATCACAACATTGTTTTAAATTATAAAGATAATATTTAAAATCTTATGTCTTTTTAGAAGCTAACATTACAAGTATTGGGACGATTATTGATTAATATAAAATTAAATAATACATCCTATAAGAATGTTATTATCAAAACTAATTTAAGTGTCGCTAACAACGTATATATAAAGATTTAGATACACAAATTTTACTTGTATTTTTATTAAAGGCTACCTTTTTATATGAGAATGTCATCTCCTACCTTAATATCTTACAAGCAATGTTCATGTTATTTGGTCAAGGTTGTAAATAACATAAGGCGTGGCGTGGCGGCGAGGCCAAATCTCAAGCTTTGTAAGACATGACGAGACATGATGTTTTTTAAAGCGTGACAAGACGGCAAAATTTTAATAAATTTTAGAATTTTTATATATACCTGTATATATATTTACTCTTATTAAGTTGTATCAATAAACAATAAATTAACAAAAAGTAGATGTTTTTATATTTTAATATACATCTAATCTAAATATAGTAACCAATTAAACAAAACTCAATGTTTTTAAATTTTAATATACATCTAATCTAAGATATGATCATCAATTTGTAATCAAAGAATCTTAATAGCCATTTTTAAATTCTTTTAACAGTTTTTAAGTTTTTTTTTTTTGTTTTTTTTTAAATTTTTTTTCATAACGCGTTACAAAAAACTTAGAAAATATTGCGTTAAAGCTCGCCATGACGCGCCTTTTCACGTTTTCTGGACGTCACGCCTAACAACGACGTCTTGCATGTTTTCGTAACGTCGAGGTCACGCCTCACGCCATGACTCGTTATTTAGAATCTTGGATTTGGTTCACAACTTCAAAAACTACGGTTATTAATAATAATTTTTTTCAAGTTGATAGTTATTTCTAAATATATGGGTTATTGAAATTGTAGAAGTAATTAATGTAAGTTTTTAATTTTTAACTATAACCTCACTGTTCATAATATTAAAACTTTTAAATTTTTACTTATCTATTTATATGGACCATTGTATTAAGTATTGCATTAAGTAAAGGTTGCAAATTTAGAAAATCATGCAAGATGTAATGTTTCTCAACAATAGAGACATAATCGATAATTTAAAAATACCTTAAAGCCCAATTAATTATGTACTTTACCCTAATTTAAAAAACTTATGATTTGTACATCATATATATCTTATAATTGTGAACTTACTTTAATATTTCTTTATACTATTTTTGAATTATTTATTATTATCTTTTACGGTTATACGTTATTTTAACAATATGTATGAGCCTATTTTTAATTATTACTCAAGATAACTCTTCACATACATTAGGTAAGAAAAAGATGAATACATATATTTTTAATGTGGTTACACATTATTAAAAACAAAAATTTAGTCATATGAAAATAAATTAAAATTTTCAATTAGTAAATGACAAAATAGAAAGAATAAAAAAACCGGAAAGAAAATGTAAAACCAGGAAAGTATAAATCACTTAGCAGCATAAAAAAACTATTAATTTAACCAAAAATGTTAAAATAAATTAATAAACTAGTTTTACAAACTTTTTATTTAGTATCTAATTTAGGCTATGCTTACTTTAATATGCTAAGGAAAAAACTTAAGTCCGAAAAGAGGGTTCGTTTTAGCTTAACTCTAGGAGTTTACGAGCTTGTAAACTTATATATGATATACGTTTATATCAGTATTTAAATAAACATATAAGAGGAGCAAAAGTTCTTACGTTAAACTCTACTGTGATAAAGATATTATAAGTTTTTACTTATCTATTTTATATACAGTACATTAATTATACATTAAATAAGTTTAGTTATTAATTTATTATATAAAGAAATTTAAAATCATATCATAAGTTTTGAAGATTATTTGGTTGACATTTTAATAAAGAGAAATAAATAAGCTGACAATATATCTATTTCCTTCAACCGTTTACTACTTACATGTTACTTCTTCACGGGCCTTTGTCTCTTCATTTCCTTTCCCTTTCCCCCTTTTCACCCCTTACTCAAAACGACACCCCTTCCAGTCGTTTCACCTTCCTTCTCCATTCCGCCATTACCAAAAAACCACCATGAATCCACAGATCTACACTACATTCACCATCTTATTATTCCACCTAATCCCAATTCACGCAGCTCAAATCAACTCCAACTCAGTCCTCATCGCATTACTCGATTCACACTACACTGAGTTCACCGAGTTAGTTGAAAAAGGCCTGTTGTTGCAAAAGCTGGAAGACACTGTTGAAAATCATAATCTTACTGTTTTTGCTCCTGGGAATGAAGCGATTGATAGGAATCTAGATCCGGGTTTCAAACGGTTTTTACTTCAACCCGGTAATGTTGAATTGTTGCAGAAATTGGTGCTTTTTCATATTCTTCCGGGTCGGGTTGGGTCGGTTTTTGGTGTAGAATCCGGGTATGAGACCTTATGTGGTGAGAAAATGATGGGATTTGAGTTTGTGAATGTGACCCGACCCGATGATATTACCCGACCCGACGGGTTGATCCACGGGATTGACCGCTTGTTGGTTCCCCGGGTTGTTGAAGAAGAGTTTAACCGGAGAAGGAGCTTGGTTGAAATGTCCGCTGTTTTACCCGAAGGAGCTCCGGTTTTGGATCCGAGGAAAAAACGGGTGGGCGAAACGGTTAAAAAAGCCGGTTCGCCACCGGTTTTGCCGGTTTATGACGCGATGGCTCCGGGTCCGTCGCTAGCTCCGGCTCCAGCGCCCGGACCTGGAGGTGCGCGTCGGCATTTCGATGGGGAAACGCAGGTGAAGGATTTTATTCAAACTTTACTACATTATGGTGGTTATAATGAATTAGCTGATATTTTAGTTAACTTGACGTCGTTAGCGACCGAGATGGGGAAACTGGTATCTGAGGGTTATGTTTTAACGGTGTTAGCGCCTAATGACGAAGCGATGGCTAAGTTGAGTATTGATCAGCTTAGTGATCCTGGTGCCCCGGAAAGGATTGTTTATTATCATATAATACCCGAGTATCAGACCGAAGAGAGTATGTATAATTCGGTTAGACGGTTTGGGAAAGTGGAGTATGATACGTTGAGGGTGTCGGAGAAAGTTGTTGCGGAGGAGGCTGATGGGTCGGTTAAATTTGGGGCAGGGGAGGAGTCTGGGTATTTGTTTGATCCAGATATTTATACGGATGGGAGGATTTCGGTTCAGGGGATTGATGGGGTTTTGTTTCCAGTTGAGAAGACGGTGGAGAAGCTATCGAGTAATGGTGGTTCGTCAACGCCTGCTGCAGTAGCTAAGGTTGTGGGTAAGCAACATAGAGGTGTGTTTGTTGATTCTGTTCACTAGTAAATAATGCTTGTTTTAGGTTGCTAAATGCTTTTTAGAATCCATGATCAAAGTATTAAACAAATTAATATTTACATAATTATCTTCCCAAGTGCTCTAATGGTCACTTTGACATAAATTCATATCCTCATATTGAACAAGTCTATACGATTTGCGTAAATTGTTTCTGCTGAAGTACTAACATATTATTGAAAACGTAAAAGAACACTCCAAATGTGTACTAGATTGGTTTGGCACTATTTTTGAATACCAATGGTAGTGTCTTTCCCCCCTAGGTTGAGCCGTTGAGGTGATGTTTTCTTGTAGTTTTGCAATACGTAGTTAGCTTAAGAACAAAGTGTCTAATACAATGATGTTAATGGTGAAAACAAATGTTACTCGTTTTTTCTTCCAAAAAGAAGCTCAATGTTTCACTTGAAACATTGGTATGATAAAAAAAAAATCAAGAAAACTTGTGAAACCAAAGAAATCATTGTTTTTAGGAGAACAAAAAATGATATATGCGTCATTTTCTGCTACATGGAGTAAATAATCAAGGGAACTATTAACCCTTACGACTATGGTTAACAATCCAATATTAGTAATTAGTTTTAGGTTGACGCATTGTCTGACATATGGTTGGTGATTGCCTGTTATACAACTAAATTGATGTGATTACTGATTGATACTTAAACAAGGTTGATGGTTAAGAAACAACTTCAAATGGTTGGTGGTTTATGGTCAAATATCATATTTCATTTTAAAAACGAATGTCAACTATAGCGTTAGGTTCTATTACAAGCAGAATTTGAATTACAGGTACATTGAATCAAAATTCCCATTAGTAGTAATCAAATTCGTAGAAGTTTGATGGCTATCACGTAAAATGTTTTATGTTCTACCACATGTTCGTATTCATAAAAACATATTTGTGACAATGTTAGCGACCTTCGTAGCTCCATTTTTCATCGCTTGCTAAACTATACATTTCACGTTTTTGCAAGATACAACCGTTAATGCACCGCGAACAACTCGCCATCGAAATGTTTAATCTTTATTGTTGCAAAATGAAATCTTTATAACACCAGCTGTAATCCCATGTTGTATGATAACTACCTCACAGAGTTGACTACAACAGTATATGTTTTGACCACAGCCTGTCTATGTGACCTGTACTCATGCTTCATCATCATGTACCATGTGCAATATTACTTGCACTTTAAGACTAAAAACATATCTGTCACTTATTTATGTTCTTTCCTTTTTGGGTCCCTATGTTCATATCATGTTTATCAATTGTCATCCTCTTGTTTGGTAAATCTTTTTGCCGACAATGCCCATTGCATTTGTACATTCTGATCTAAAAGTTGTACACTTGTACCTTATTCTTTTTATCTGTTTTTTGCTGATTAACGATTACTTATGGTAACTAATAAGTGTCTACGAAGCACAGTTTTAGGAGCATATAACATTGCAATATATATTACTCCGTCCGTCCCAAAATTAGTATTTGGAACAAAAAAGAAAAACTTAACGATTAAAGTTTTTTTTTTTTTCTAAAATAAAGAGATACTTTTATTTCTTGCAACACGACATTTTTACCGTTTGTTCTATCTTTTGAGTTTCGTAGTCTTACTTTCAATTAGGAGCATTTTGGTAAACATATATGTTTTTAGTAATAGTAACATGGAAATAGATTTGGGACGGAGGGAGTAGATTATTAGTCATACGACAATTTTATCCTTACCCTTTGCACAAACTTTCAGTTTTTTGAAATGAAAGCATTAAGAGTAAAACCGTAAGATTATTATGTTAGTGTTGAAAGTGTACGTTTATAATACAAGTAGGAATGAGGACGTCCTAATATATGGTCTAATAATAATATTATTTTGTAAATTAAGTTTGAATTTGATTATTTGTAAAATGCAGGGAAATTATTGGAAGTGGCATGTTCGGTAGCTGGAGCATTTGGACAAGATTCCCAATTTACTAGCTGTTATTGATATATAAATATATTTTTTCGATATTTTCAAGAAAATACATAAAAAAGGAAAATAGAACAACAACAACAGAGCAGCAAACTTCAAAAATACATGAAGGCAACATTTCTGAAAGATATAAGAAGGTGTCGCGGTATAGCAGAACGATAAATTAAGGGTTAGCTGACGGATGCTGCAGTTAGCATTCAAGGAAGTTTCCCACACAATTTGTTTCATTTTTGCTGATTATTTTTTGGGTATTTTGTTACTATGAGTAATGTAATTACTTACAAGTGAGCTTTTTGGTTCCGGATTTTATTATGCAAATACATACACATTTTGTACAACAAATCAATCAAGACTATCGATGTTATTCTTGATTGAAAAAGTATGTTCAAGGAACAAGTGACTTGTCTGTTGGTTATAGTATTATCTCAATTCAATTTTCCTAATCAACGTGTATGATTATTGCAACAAAAACAGAGGGATCATCGTGTGAAAGAAGCGGGTAAAAAGGGTAGCGGTAAGTTATCAGTTTATGGTATGCAGTTGACTGATGAATGTATTACTCGTGTTTAGCATCTACTGTGTTTAGCTGGGTTACTTTCACAAGTACCAATTAGTTTTTATGCACATTGAATAAAGAAACCGATCCATATTTGCAAGTAAATTCACTTCATAGAACGTTAAAAACTTCACAAAACAAAGAACAAGAACGACAACAAGAATCCCCCTATTACATACAGTTATCACAAACAGAAATTTAATTCACTTCATTGACTTCCAGGCAAGCTTCAACTTCATTTTGACCAACATTCGGAACCTGGCTTCCGTGCACTTGTTCATTCGAAGTTTTATCCTCTTTGTCTTCTTCAACTTTCGAGACCTTTTCTTTCAACTTACTAGTTTTGCCTTCCGACATTTTGGTCAAAGACGACTTTCCATTAGGCTTCTTGAAAGCAGCAGTGTTGTTGTCACGGTACCTAGGTGACATTGTTTGGTCTTTACCAGCTCGTGGGCTTTCAGAAATCTCTAGTTGTTCCATTGACTTGCTCGAAGACTTGTTCTTTCCCAACTTGAAATTAGGTGATATAGGACGCGTAGTTGGTATCTATAAATACATACATACATAAGGAAAAAGACAGTTTGTAAAGTGCGTAATCTATTTTACCCTTTGGTAATCAATTTTTTTTTTGTACGAATAGAACGATACCTTCTTGAGTTGAGGTTTTTGAAGAGGCTCTTTGTAGAACTTCGGCATTGGTGTTGCTGTAAACATCAAACTCTTCCTCAATTTCTTTATCTCCTCATCATGGCTTTCCTATATTTCGATAAATATAAAACATAACAATTAGTCTCGGTTTAATGTTTGTTTTCGACCCGTTGACTAAAGAGTACAAGAATGATCATACCTTTGACTTCACTTGCAGATTACTCTTTTCTATTTCCTTTGCTTGATTCTTCTCCTCTGTCTTTGAGTAAAACTAGTTCACAAATACCAAAAACACAATAAGAAATAGTGACTCGTAAGTAGTCATTTGACAAATTTACCCTTACATTGTAACAGACAAATAAACGGTTTAACTTATAAGGTAAAGTTGTCTAAGCACCTGCTTTCGCCTTTCTGCTCGTTCATCCAACCTGAAAGAAAAGCTTGAGGTGCTGTTCCTACGTCGTCCACTCGAAGGGGCATTTCTAGCAAAAATAAATATTTTATGTATCAGACAACAAACAGTGTAGCATAGTATGAATAAAGTTATAAGTTTAAGAATAATACGGTGAACCAGTAGAACTCGCAGCATCATCATCCTTAACAAGAACTGCAGTTTTAACCGGTTTCAAACCACTTGAAGTTTTTTTATTCACCGAGGCTGACCCTGATGTGGATTCTCGTAGTTTTGCAGGGAAAGACAAACTTTGAGACAAACTAGTAGGTCGTGGTGTTCGACCAAATGTTCCAACATACGGTCCATTTTTAACCATTTTACTGTTCTTTGAAGAACTACTCCCTTTCGTTTGTTTTTTCTTTGAATCATTAACGTTCTCAGAAGGTTGATTCACTTCGGTTGTTGACGAATAACCTTCTTCTTCAACTTTGTTCGAGTTTTCGCGATCTGGTGCATTCTTCACAACAACGTTTTCCCCATTTGCAGACTCCATTCCTATTCGAAAAACCAAAAAATCTTCAGTCTCAATCAATACGGGTTAACCGTTAATCGACTGTATTAGTTATCTACTTATACTTTTTTTTTTGTCAATATAAGCAGCCTACTAATTTACATGCAATGCGGGTCACTAAACTTTGTTTTTCATATTAAATACATGATTTAAATTTTACTAGTGACGGTTTCCGTCACTACTAATCACTAAAGTGAAACATTTAACACGAAAACAATGTTTAGTTACCCGTATAGGATATAAAAAAGTAGAATACTTATATCGGCATAAAAAAAGTAAAGGTAGAAAACTAATATAGTGGGTTAACCTATTAAAAAAAACCATATACACTGTTTGATCGTTTACTTGAACTATTTTTTATTTTTTCAAATCAAAATGAGCAAGTATACGAAATGATCAAACAAACCGTAAATCAAATATTAAGATTCCTGAGATAACAAATGAATCTAGTAGAAAATCATTAAAAGGATGAAGCAAGTAGAGAGATCGAATGGGATCGAGATTCGTGATAAAAAGTTTAGAAAAGAAAATAAGTATGAGTTATGATTATGATGAAGAACGTACCTGGTTTACAGAAATAATGGAGAATGAAAGAATTGTGACACAAATGTGGGAGTTGAAATTGAAATATACAAAGTCCGTTGTTTTTGGAAGAGAGAATGTCACAAATCGTCCTTGTGGTTAGGCTGTTTTTCACGTATCGTCCTTTCGAAGAAAAGTTAGCACAGATCGTCCTTTTGTTTTTTAAAATTATCGTCTGTGATCCTTCCGTCAAAATTCTGTTACTTTAATCCGTTTAGTGGCCCCCACATGAGGGTAAAGAAGTCATTTTAGGTGTTATCTCCCCCAAGTCAATTAAATTCAAAAAAACCCCATTTTTGTGACCTAACTTTTCAATCGACGAGCTGAAACAAAGGAATCAAAATGGCAGAGGATCCTTTTCGAATGCTATTTCGCGATAGCAACTTAGATGCTCAACGGATAGCAAGGATATATGATGATTATGGTATGATTTTTACTCTCACAGTTTTGATTTTCTAAATTAAAGTTTAATTTTTTTTTGCTTCTTTACAGAATTATATGGTGACATGAGCTCGATTAAGCTTCACCATGGTGGTAGATTTACAAGCTCACCTGGCAGAGAGTATGTAGATGGAGAAGAGGTATTTATTGATTATGTAGATGGGGATGTTTTCTGTGTTAGGTCACTTAATTATGCTATTACCAAACTAGGATATAATGGAGATGAGATTATGTTGTACCACTTCAAAAAACCTGAATCAGATTTAGACATTGGACTGCTTCCATTAGGTAATGACAGAGACTGTTACATGTTCAGAGTGTAAACAAAGGGGTCATAACAAAAAAACTTGCAATGGTCAAAAGGAAGTTGCAACTCAAACAAAGAAGGGAACAAGTCAAAAAAATAAAGCTTCAACTCAAGAAAGGTACATTTTTAACAAACAAGTATATTTGTATTATTATTACTCTAATTATTTGTGTATTATTGTAGGGGAGAAACAAGTAAGAAGACAAGCAAGAAGACAAACAAGAAGAGAAATGGTTCTGGTGTTGCTGTTGATGCTACCCAGGGGAGTCAAAGATTGGATGCTGGTGTTTCTGTTGGTGCTACTCAAGGGAGCCAAAGAAGTTCTGTATTGGATGCTGGTGTTGGTGCTACTCAAGGAAGCCAAAGAAGTCAACCACTTAGTCCAAGAGTTCAGTGTAAAAGGTTTGCTTCAAGCAAATGGTTTACATGTAGTCAAGGAAGTAAAAATATGGACTGATCATGTAATATGTATGGGGAACTGATCAAGTATCTTGTGTACTCTTTTTAAGACAATTTAGGTATAATGTATGGGGAACTACTTTGACTTATTATGTAATAGTCTTTTGGTTAATGGTTAGTGCTTTGACTGATTATGTAATACTTTGTTGGTTAGTGTTTTGGTTCAAGCAAATGATTATGTAATACTTTGTTGGTTAGTCTTTTGGTTAATGGTTAGTGTTTTGGTTATTGTTAGAAACCACAAAAAAACACAAATGAATAATACTACTTGGCTAAATGCCTTGAAAACCATTCAAAACAACAATGTTACATGCTTTACAACCAAAATATGGTAAAACCAATACATGCTATGAAAACCACCTAAAACGTCTAAATTACAACCACAAAACTAATAAAAGAACAAACAAAAACCAACTCACAACTAAATAGATTTTCAACCATAAAACTTGTCGTTGAAACCGAATCAATGTAGCTTCATGGTGATTTCTTGCTCTTAACAAACCGGGTATGACCATCACGGCTCTTTGACACATAGGAGGATCAAACCACTCAAAAAACCCACAATCCCTTACCTATAATTTGCATTTCAATAAATTAACAAATTATTAAAATTTGAAAAAATTAAAACAGTTACTTACCTTATTCGAACAACAGTAAAACCTACGTCCTGGGTTGATATTTGTCCATGATGTTCGAAGAATTGTAGGTCTCTCACAAAAGCATCTAATAACCATATTTGATTTCAATTCAATTCAATTTAATTTTTGTGATATGGTGGTGGTTGTAAGAGGAGAAATGGTTGAGTAAAGGAAGAGTAAAGAGGAATAAATGAATGGTGGGGGTTAAATATTTAATGATAACACCTAAAAAGACAGATTTACCCTCATGTGACAGGCACATGGGGTCACTTAACGGATTAAAGTAACAGAATTTTGACGGAAGGATCACAGACGATAATTTTAAAAAACAAAAGGACGATCTGTGCTAACTTTTCTTCGAAAGGACGATACGTGAAAAACAGCCTAACCACAAGGACGATTTGTGACATTCTCTCTTTTTGGAATCAGGGGTTATGTATGTGTATGAATGTATGGACCCCAATCATGGATGAGTTAGTATTTGGTAACCGGATTTTTGTAATTATTTATTTATTTAGACAATGATTGAAAAAATTAAATATTTATTAGGGACAATTACAAAAATGTCCATAAGTTTTGTAAACCCTATTTCTTCTAAAATGTATTTTAGGTGAACACCTAGTTTCGTTTTTGAAAAATACTATCACTTCTAGACGAATAGACATATTCGACTAACCGACTTGTAATTACTATTTTTCAGACAAACTTATGATAAAGGTAGTGTATGAAAGTCAGCAGAAAGTCGTCGGAAATTAATCAACTTGTTGAAAAATAAGAGTTAGTCTGATTTTTTGACATTTTCAGAAAATAGTAATGGATATTTTTTTGGTAATTATTCATATTTATTAATATTAATACTAACTAAGACAAAAACTTAACTAAGAAAAATAAAAAATTTGATAATAACAGTGATTAAAAATTTAAAACTAGTTTAATTTTGTCGTACATAATTATTAATAGAGTCCTCTAGTTGACTTTTAACACTCTCTCGATAAAATTTACGAGATACATAAGTTTTAATACATTTTCTTTATGCTTTAATCACAATCTGATGATTAACATTCAAAAACTAAAATAAAATAGAAAAATTAAAGAAAAACCGGCAGGGGTAAAACGGGAAATAGATGAAGAAGGAACGTGTGCCAACATGGAACAACGTAGCAATGTGATTGGTCCCACGTCTCCAAAGTTGTACCCCAACAACAATCTTGCTGTCAACGTGCACCGAATTTTATGTTTAATCAACGCCTTCCAAATAAACGGTTATTATTAAATCTCAACCGTTGGTTTGTTGTTTCATGTTTAAGAGTGGCTCATATTCTCTAATCATTGGCATGTTATATACATTCTATTCTATAGAATAACAATTTTAATCAATATTGTGTTTAACCATAAAGTTTTCAAAAGTTAAATTGTAACATGTCACGAGTTATGACTAGATGTTCGAGTACACTTGTTGTGTAACTTTCACAACAGCTAACCGTGAGATCTAAATGTGTGAATGTTACGTTACATGTGTGAGTATTTGTAACTTTCAATGTTGAAACGTGCATTCATTGTTTCACAATCAGTGACGGATTTTGAAGGTCAAAGTTTGAGGGGCAAAACTGTAAAATCTAATAAGATTTCCAGGGGCGACCCTCGCCGCCCTTAAAAAGGTTTGTCCCTGTTAACAATAAACTGTAATTTTCATGGTTCTAACAAAAAGGGGTTGTTTTCACTAGAACCACAATGACGGATACATTCACAAAAAGGACCAAGTATTATACTCGGACATATATGACGAGTAAGATTTGAGAACCAATTGATAGGTTAGAGTCACGACTATTACAACAGACTCGCCTATGTTAAGCCTCAAGTTAATCCGAAACGTGTACTTTATCGAGAATCAAACCAACGAGTAATCAAGAAATTTAAATCTCTATTTCAACTGTACAGAAAGTAGACTCTTACATCTTTTCATTCCACTTGTGTTTATAAAAGACAGGGTGCAATCTACAAGTCAAAAACAACACCTAAAATAGGACTAATTCGGCATTCAAAATCTAACACCTGCTAGTATAGATGCATTTTTTTGACATTCAAATGCAAAAAATAATTTAAAAAAGAAAAAAAAAATCATATCAACAAACTGGCACTGGCTCCCTTAAAGAACGAAAATCATCATTCAATGGCGTTTGAGTCGAAGGGGCACCTCCCTTGTGCATCATTGCTACAAACTCGTTGTAATCTATACGGCCATCCTGCAAATTGAAAATAGAAACAAAGTTTAACACAAGATTCTCGATCTTTTTACATAAAAATCGATCAAATATGTGACAGTGGCAAAATGAGTGAGATAGTTAACCGGTACAAAATGAGTATTTTAATTGTGGGTTGAAACATGATTACAAAACTTTTATATTGCTTTCATAGCAAAATCGTGTATCATGTAAACTTATTACAGGTTTGGTCCTTACGGATCTGATCCATTGGCCACATAAAAGATATATTCAAAGAAGGAAAACAAATTAAGTTAGATTGAAAGGACCAAACCAAAGGTTGGCATCAGGGAGCAAGTCCATAATGCCCGCAAAACGACGTAGACCATTTATATTACTTAAGGGGGTGGTTGTTTTAGCTTATGTTTTGGGCTTATGAGATTATTTGTTTCGGATTATCTTTCATAAGCCCATT
The DNA here is from genome assembly GCA_910822075.1 of Senecio squalidus. Taxonomy (NCBI): domain Eukaryota; kingdom Viridiplantae; phylum Streptophyta; class Magnoliopsida; order Asterales; family Asteraceae; genus Senecio; species Senecio squalidus. The sequence goes on along the minus strand of CAJVGC010000591.1, from coordinate 4,977,436 downwards.
TTCTCCGGCTCATTTTGTGGCTATTGAGCTTATTATCCCTTTTTAAGTCATAAGAAGCTCATAAGCTATAAAACAAGCCAGAAACCAAGGGTTATGAACATTAAGCCGAATGCAAATAAGCCCAAACATAAGCTAAAACAAACCCTACTCTAAAAATTAGTATGAAGGTTTTATACAAAAAATATATTTTGGGTGACTTTTAATTTGTTTAAACTATTTAACTTGTTTGACCCGTTAGAGATAAAATATAACCTAAAGCGACCCGTACATAAGTAAATGGGATGAAATTGTCAATTCTAATAGATTCATATAAGTGATATATCGGTAGTGAAAACATACATTATTTTCATCAGCTTCTTTGATAATTTCTTCTAAATGAACATCATCTACACCGAACTCTTTGCACGCTTCTTGGAGCTCGTCAAGTGTGATATAACCACTTCCATCTTTATCAAAATATGAAAAAGCCGCAAACAAGTGATCTTCTGTATCAACTTTATTCATATGTAAAGTTGCAGCTACAAATTCTTCATAGTCAATAGTACCACTATTATCAATATCCGCCTGCATTTGGAAATTTAAACAATCAAAAACCAATAGTATTTATCAAAAAAGGTTAATTACTTAATCCAAAATACTTACAGATTGCATTAGATCGTAAATCTCAGCCTCTGTAAGATTAGAGCCAAAACGCTTAAGTCCAGCTTTTAGTTCTTCAAAAGTGATATAACCACTGTTGTCTGTATCTATAATCTTGAACATTTGTTTTAATCCTGCAATTTCTTCTTCTGAAAGTTTTGACGCGATTACCCTAAGAGCCATTTTCTTGAACTTGTTCATGGCAGAAAACTGCGTCAACCGAGTCAAGACTGCAGAATCTAGAGGCTTATCTGGAGCTACACCGTCTTCACCTATCCAAGGGTGGCCTACGGTTATGAAAACAAGAATCGGAGTTATTATTTTATTTATACTATAATGCTTAATCAAATAAGAAAATAGAAGAAAATGGAACAACTTAGACTTACAAAGAATTTCATGAGCTGTTATCCGTTTTTTGGGGTGTCTAATGAGCATTTTTCTAACTAAATCCTTAGCACTTTCGGAGATACTAGGCCATGGATCAGAGGAAAAGTCAAGTTTACCCCTCAAAACCTCTTCGAATATTTCGTTCTCAGATTCTGTTATGCAATAAAGACTGTAAATTACGATGACCCAAAAGAAAAAGATTAATAATCTAACAAGTTACTGTGAATTTTCCAAACTTACCTCCCCAAAATGGAGGCACCCCACAAAGGAGAATGTAAAGAATCACACCAGCACTCCATATATCGGCTTCTGGACCGTAATTTTTAAGTAAAACTTCTGGTGCAACGTAGTAAGGGCTTCCGACCACATCAAAAAAAGTTTCCCCTGAAATTTGGACCAAATTTATCAACTTTAATAAAACGGGCAGTGGGAAATAGCGTGTGGACGTTCTTCTGTTTGTTGTAATAATCAGATAGTCGAACGTTTTACGTGTTAAGCAGATTTCAATTATTTAAGACATTAAAAAGGTTTTATTTACATAAAAATATATTTTTATTATTAAAAAGTAGAAATGTTTATGAAATGGATATAAAAGTCTCTCAAATTAGGATTAAATAAATGGGTAAATAGTCTTATTGCAGCGCGTATGAAACTGATTATTTGACCCTAATACTCATATGATCATAAATAGGCATTGTTTCACCAAATTTACAAATTTTATACTAACTTATTAATATGATATGAAAATACCTGGTTTAAAGAAAACTGATAGTCCAAAATCGATGGTTTTAAGTGGCGAATCTTCATCATCGTCAACAAAAAGAAAGTTCTCCGGCTTAAGATCACGATGCATAACACCCAAAGAATGACAAGTTTCGATCACACCAACAATCGTTCTAACAAGATCAGCCGCCTTTCTTTCTGAAAAATGTCCAATTTTCGTAATCCTATCAAACAATTCACCACCTGCACAAAGTTCCATCACCAAATGAACAGCCACAGAATCCTCATAAGCCCCTTGAATCGAAACCACATTCGGGTGTCCAGATAAATGATGCATAATTTCAATTTCTCGTCTAACATCTTCCACATCTTCATCAGTTAGCAACTTTCTTTTCGCGATTGACTTGCAAGCAAACTCTTTTCCTGTAGTTTTTTCTGTACAAAGAAAAGTCGTACCAAACTGACCATGCCCTAGTTTCTCACCTAAATTATAATACTCTTTCAAATGCCCGGTTTTCGTTTTCAACACTTTATCAGCTTGTAACCCTGCACTCAACATTCTCTTTACATTATACGCAACTTTAACACCAGCTTTCGCCTTTGGTACCACAACCTTTTCAGCTTGTTTGACATCTTCTTTCATTTCTTGAACAACAACTATCGGTTCAGACGGTTTAGTCTCATCTTTCTGTATAATCACCACCTGTGGAGCATTTTTCTGAACAGAATCCTTTTCTATCGACGGTGATTGCTTACTAAAGTCTCCGTTTTTGTAATAAATCATATCCGGCGACTTAGACCACCAATACGGATGCGATATCGACTGAAAGAAACCATCTTTTGAGTAACACGATCCTACACAAACATTCCCCATCTAATTCCAATCAAAAAACCAACAATAAACAGCTAATTACAATAAAAAAATTCTTTGGAGCATTTAAACAAACAGTTGGTTTACAAATCACCGAATACTCAAAACCCAAATTACTTAAAGGAAATTATGATGTGGGTATAATGTAAACTTCAAGGAAATAAAGAAAGATTTAATGGGTATGAAAAAAATTTGTAACTTGATATGGTTTACTAGGTCTATATAAAAAATCTTGGAAAAAAATGGGACTTTTCTGGGTTTGAATGTTTCTTAGTTTGCATGTTTTATGTTTATATATATGCATATAGATATATAGATATAGATATAGATACAGAAATGAAGTTGAAGAAATTGACGAGGGAAAATGACAGGTTTTATCAGTTAGGATGTTTTCAAACGCGGTAGGCACACACATGTTACATATACTTTTTTTCAAAAAGCCATCGTACCTGTTTATGGTTTTAGGCTTTTAGCCTTTTTTTTTTCTAAATTTTTTTTTTTTTTTTTTTTTTTTTCTTTAATAACTTAGACATCAATAAGCCTGCTCATATACTGTCAGACTATAGGTTAGCGAGGGAATCCATATCCGTTGTCAAAAGATTGTGATTTTTAAAAGAGATCGTTTCTTTAAATATATTTTGAAAAAAAAATCATGAAAATGAAATTTACAACATGTTACATGGTTACTAATTAAGGATATAAAGTTTGTAATTTGTAGTTACAGCTAGAAAATCTATAAATATGGTATGATAATCACTAATTAATTATAATTATTTAGTTTACTAAGTAAAATATATTTTCATATAATGAGTGAAACTAAATAAGATATAAGTGTACTTGCGGATAGTATTGTGCTTATGATAGTGGGACAAAGTGAGCGGGTAAACCAACCAATATTGTCGATTATCAATATTTTATCGGTATTTATAGATTCAAAGTTATGTTTTATTAAGTAAAAGAATAATAACAATATACGATTGTTACTACTTGTTTCTGGTTTTAACTTTTTCAATTTAAATCATTAATATATATTTTTCTGAACTATTGAAAAATATCCTACCAAATTCTGGTTTTAACTTTTTTGACCGAAATTGTTTCTTTAAATATCTATGGAGAAAAGCATTAAAAGTAAACTTATATCATGTTACATGTCTACTATTTTTAGATATAAAATTTGTAATTTTACATCATGTTACATGTTTACTAATTCACGTCATGTTACATGTCAACTGAATATGGTCATAGACTCATGGACCATGAACGAATCCGTGAATCAGTCAATATTATCAGTTATTAATATTTTACAAGTATTTATGAATTCAAAATTTTTTTTTTATCAAGTGAAGAAAATACCCACACTCAAGGTTGCTTGTGTATACTAAAATGTTTATATATTTTTTTTTATATAAAATAACAATATACCATCGATTGTTAGTTTAATGTCTAAAATATGAATTGAAACAATCAAATAGTAGTAATTAATAAATAATTATCAAAAAAAAGTAAACTATGTTGTAAAACTTAATTAATGTTATTTCTTCGAAATAACTTAAACTAGAAAAGGTCTTAATAGCAAGTAAGAACTAATTTAATGAAAAAAAACACATTTTAAAACTTATATGTATGAAATGTTAAATATAGATAAAGATATAGAATGATTTGACTTATTATAAAGTGGAGGAGCACTTGCACGACTTGTGTATTTGACAAACGGCTGCTGCAATTGTATTGTATTAAATTAAATACAAATAATATAACGACAAAACACTCCCTTGAAGTAATCCACAATTAATACTTTAAAATAGATGTTAATATGTATATTATCCTTAATTTAAATGGTAATAAACAAAGATTTGTGTTGGATGTCTAGCCAAGTCATATGCCGTTGAGCCGGCCCGTGCCGGAGACAGCTTAATTCTTGTATTTGCGACAATGGGTTTGGATGTTAAATGATTCACATAATGACATTTGTAACTTCTAAACGTATATCTAGTTTAAAACCGATGCATCAACATATGTTATAACTTATAACATCTTTTTTCATTTTACGATTTTATTTCGCAATTATAAATATTCAATGTATCAATATTTTGTCTACTTGTAATGTCAACTTACCACTTTTCATATTGTCCGATTGATACAATTTTGATTATGATAGAAAGGATAACATATACTATAAGAACTAAAATATTAAATTCAAGTGATGAAGAATAATTAAAAAGTTATTACTTGTCCTTCACTATAAAAGATAGAACTTTAGCTTTCCAAAATAATTAAAGGTGGTTTATTAAAAAATTGAAATACGAAAATAAAATTTATGTCAAACAATAAAAATCCATAAACTTTGTTAAAAAAAAAAGTCATACCCTTTATGTCTAAGGAATAGCCACTAAACATATGTATCTATAATTCAATTCAATATGTGTACACGTTTAGCATTAGTGCATTTTGAGAGTGCTTATGTGTTATTTTTCATATTACCTCTATTCTTATTCTTAATTAAATTATTTATGTAACATAATTTCAACTAGTGATAATATAACAAATTTAAATGTTTATACATAAATATTTTTTTATCGTAAATAATAGTTTTAGAAGAATTAAGAAAAGATGATGGATGATAATTATAAAACAGAAGGATATATACATATTAGTCCAAAAAATTAATTTTGTTTATAACGATAAATTATATTCATCTTTTATTAAATATTAATATATAAAATAAAATAAAGAGATAAATATTAGTCAATATATTTAATTTCATTCATACTAATAAATTTGAAATTCATTAAAAGATCTTTTAATAAATAACTATTCACCCTTCTACCGATACATATAAAATAGATATAATTTTAGCAATTTATTGACATACGGTTATGCTATTCGAGTAATTACCTATAATATGATTTCCTAAAATGTAATATAATTTCACTTTTCATTTCTTTTTAAGTTTAGGTCTCTATCTATTAGAGATTTTTCTTATATGCTTATTACATATACATCCATTCGACACAACTATGAGGAACTTGCTTTTCTTGTTCTTTTATTTTGTCGTCACAACAAATGCTTCTCCGGTAGCAAACACTCCAAACACTTCCCCGATAGCAAACACTCCAAATGTATCTTTGACATCTAACACAACAAACAAGTTTTGTTTTTTCAGTAACTGGGACATTTATATCTATAACGGAATTAATGATCCTATCACCGTTCATGTATGGTCAGAAGACGATGATCTTGGAAATCATTCACTTGCATTGAATGATAATGAAAATTGGAGATTTTGTGAGGGGCTCTCAACTCTATTCCATGGTCATTTTCATTCGAATTCAAGGACCGCTTTTTTTGATGTTTATAATCCCTCTCTTATGCACCTTAGGGACCATTGCGAGAAATGGTATTATAACAGACCTCGAAAATGTTTTTGGTTAGTTAGAGAAGATGGATTTTATTTAGGAAAACAACTTAATCCGTTTCCACATGATGGATGGGCAAAACTACATGATTGGCATGATTTGGTCGTGAGTAATATAACTAATTAAGTATCTATTAGTAAAATGTATTAAATAAAAGAAGTATTGTGTCTTAATACTCGAAATTGCAATAAAAAATTTATTTAGATTCATCGAAGGTCATGAATGTGTGGTATATATTTTCTTTAGTTTAGCAACATTTATTATTAAACTTAACTTTTATATATTCAAAATGCGTGAATATTCTGTCAAAAACCTGATATCGACTATCTTCATATTTCAGGCGGGTCTCGTGTGTATATTTGTCGTTAAGAGTACCCGGAGTGGGGGAATTCTTGCTCGTTGTAGGTGATCGTTGTCACCACAACGACTCGTTCTAATTTCCTTTTTTTTTATTCAAACGGTAATATAACCGTTATATATAAAGTTTTTTTTTTTTTTTTTTTTTTTTCCAAATTTCACCTATAAATACAATCACATTTTAACCAAAAAAATCACACCTTCTTTCAATCTTATTCTATCTTATTCTCAATCTCATATCATAATCTTAATCTCATACCAATAATCTCAATCTTAACCAAAATGTCTTCATCTTCTTCAAACGCTCCCCAAACAAACACAAACACACCTTCGACGCCACAATCACAAACACCCTCCGGTTTCGCAAACTACCACAATACAACAAATGCCATATTTTCACCCCAAATACCAAACTTTAACCAACAACAACAACAACAACAAATTCTAAACACATAATTAGCGCAACCACCTCAACCAATGTTCAATCCCGAACAATTTGCAATGCATCAACAACTTTTGATGCAACAACAATATTCTTTTTTTTCCCAACAACAATCACAGTTTTTTACCCAACAATCCCAATTTTATCCCCAACAAACACAAATTCCAACCAATCAATCACAAAGCCGAGTTCAAGAAACTCAAGAAATCGTCCAAGAAACCGACGGCCGTCCACGTCTAATCCCAAAAAGAAAAAGACGTGCAAAAAAGTGGCATGGACGGAAAGAGAGGAGGTCCTTTTGGCAAAGATGTGGTGCCACGTTTCTGAAGATTCCGACAAAGGCAACGCCCAACCCGACGCAACATTTTGGAAACGGATCGTTTCGGTGAGTGCCTTGGTTAAGAATTTTATCGGCCACCATTCGGAGGCTTTAAGAATTCGGGCTAGCGGGACCGACGACTCGAAGGTTATAGAGGGGGCTCGTCAAATGTTCTATGAGACGGAGGGTGCGCCTTTTAGGCATATGGGGGCGTGGGAAGGCTGGAGAGAGCATAGCAAATGGCCTTCATTTAACAAATTAGATACTCAAGTCGCCACCGTCAACCTAGACGACGTTACATATCGGATGATATATTTGCGGATGATCAACAAGAACGACCTCCAGGAAAAAAAAGAGGTAGTAAAAGAAAAGAATCATCCGACGCATCCGATAAGACACAAACATCTTCGTCGTCGGCGTTTTGTGGGCTCGTCGTGTGACAATCCGTCTTTTCGAGGTATATTTCATTTATCGATTATTACTCTTTTTATTCGCAATGATTTGGACCCTTGCATTTCGCTTTATTTACTCACGTTTTGTATATTTGAGTCGGGTTTTATGTGTTTTATTACTTCGTCTCTCGAGACGTAAGCTTTATAATCGTCTAAGTGCCGAATAGTTAGTATTCTCGTGTTATTAAAGTAGTGTGTTTACGCCATAATCGTGGGTTAAGAATATTATATTTCAAAATTTCATTACAAAGTTAGTCCTTTAACTTAATCTATTACAAAGTTAGTCATCTAACTTAACCTATTACAAAGAGAGTCCTTTAACGGTAACTAACGGTAAATCTTTTACAAATTTAGTCCTTTTTAACCAAAAAGTTACTTTTCTCTTTGTCAATGCCTTGGGAACATGTATAACCTTGTAATTATCATTTTCCCTGCATTCTTTTGAATTCCCAACTAGGCCCCCTTTCCCTTTTCATCCACTTTTATCACCAAGAACATCACACATCAAAAAACACATCAACCTCACTCATATCTCTCTCTAACTCGTTTTCTCTCCATCTCTCTCTACCCTACATCATTTAGAAGCCCTCTGGAAGTGAAACAACTCAGAAACTTCAAGCTTTAAAGCCAAAAATCAAGTTTCATCTTCATATTTCGATTTGGAGTCGTTAACGAGCAAATTCGGTTTCGGGACTTTTCGCACGTGTTAACCACCCAAAAACCCTTTGTAAGTATGTTATATTAACACCCTTAAAACCCCTTGAATCCATGCTAAGCATATCTAACGAAAAACCCGTTTTTTTTGTTATTTTCGGACCAGGTCGCGTTTTGACCGAGCTGGGTCACATTTACCCGGTGACGGGGCGGTTTGCTCGGACACAAGACCGAGCTGGGTCACATTTACCCGGTGACGGGGCGGTTTTCTCGGACACAAGACCTAGCTGGGCCACTTTTACCCGGTGACGGGGCTGTTTGCTCGGACACGAGACCGAGCTGGGCCACTTTTACCCGGTGACGGGGCTGCTTGTCCGGACACCATCAGGTCAGCGTCCTAGGTAACTCGTTTTTCTACCGTTTCGACTTTCGTTTTCATTTTTCTTTCACCCCGTTGACCCGTTAACCTTCGTTTTTCTTGCGTTATCTACGTTTTCAGGAGCTTTAACTTTTCGGAAACTTTCGGATGTTTCGGAGATCGTGTAGATTTTGCGGAGGACGTCGGTAGTACTCGTTTTTCCTTAAAATCTTAATATCTCGTTTTCTTGACGTAAAATTTATATTTTTGAACTCACCATCTTTATCTTAATTAAAAAGCGAGTTATTAATGTTGACCATACTCGGACCTTTACGTAAAAATCGGTTAAATATAACGTTAATTATGCCGAAAATAATGTTTAAATGGTTAAAATAATAAAGTAAAACTTTTATAAAAATTCTCATAACTTTATATTCTGTAATAAAGTATAAAAATATATAAAAGTGAACTTTTAATATTTATTTGACATTTTTAGCTATTTATTTACACTTATAACGTATTTAAAACGTTAAAACGTTAAATTCAATTTAAAATGCGAAATAAATATAAAATCTTGACATCTCAGTTTATAAGACATAAAAATGTATAGATTTTACTAAAATAATTTTATTAAAATTATCGGAACGTTTTTCGTAATTATTATGTACTTTTTGACTAAAAAGACGTTATATAAACACGTTAAAACACATATAAGTATATTACTAAACGTAAAAATAGTAACTATTAACAAAAATACGTTTTTGGACTCAAAAATGTAATCGCTATCATAAACATAATATTTATTATTATTTTGCTCACTAAACGTATATATTTTTGATAAATATACTTTTCTCAAAAATGCGATCGTAATCTCAAATGATGATAAATATTGTAATTGTTTCGTTAGACTCTTTTAAAATCATTCTCAAACTATTTTCATTCAAAATATTTTAAACTCTTTAAATTGTCAAAGTTGACTTCCATTTTAAAAATCGTTGACTTTGACTTTCTTTTCAAAATTGTTGACTTTGACTTAATTATGTCAACATCTCTAATTTTGACTTTTCCTTCAAATTGTTGACTTTGACTTTGACCAAGTCAACATCTTTGAGTTTGACCAAGTCAACATCTTTGACTTTGACCAAGTCAACATTTTGACGTTGACTTTGGTTGAACTCAATAAAACTTTGGTAACAGTATTCCTTTCAACTGATATTCCTGGTAGCCATTCTTCGGCTCGGAATATTATTCCTTTCTAATAGTCAATTATGACGTGAAATTATCGATATCTTCCTATCGTTCCTATCGGCGCGGAACATCGTCACCTTGAACCGTCATCATGACTCGACCTGGAAATCGTTGGAATACTTTAATAAACCTTAAACATTAAACTTAACCGACAAGGCTAAACCGTATTGTATTTATTGAGATACTTAGACTATGTTGTATTGTTTTAGGGCACTTAGGCGGCGGAGTGTTAGCTCCATATTGATTATTTACCCGATACTTGCCGAGCTTATCTTGTGAGTTATTCGTAGCCCCTTTTCTCTTACTATTTTGGGCTGGAAAGAGTATTTTGAACTATTGTATGATGTATATCTTGTTTGCCTAGTGTATTAGTATCACCTTAGATTAAGATGCTCCTTAGGCTTTGGTAAGCCCCCCTTATACACTTGTTAGCTTTTGCCCACGGTTGCATATATATAGATCTATATGGGTTTGACCTACCCTCATTGCTCGATAGGACGTCCCTATGAGTGGATGTTATGGCCGTATGATTGTTTGTTGTCTTTGGCTTAGCATCGCCTTAGGTTAGGGGATTGGTGGTCAGGTTCAGTGTATGTTTAATCTTTGGTATCTATACTCACACTAGGGTTATAAATCAAGATATGCTTTTGAAACTTAATTTGATTATTAAATCTTTTATTGGGTCAACTTTTATTTAATATTGCGAATAATTCACCAACATTGTGTTGATGTCGTTTTAACGCTTTTTCAGGAGTTTGAGGATCTTAGTTGATCATGCCTTGCACATTTTGGGATCATATATTTGTTGTATTTGGAATTCGTTTTGCTTGATGTAATTCCTGTATGATCCGCGTATTGACATTTGTATTGTAATTTGTATTCGACATTCAGTTTACTTTGACTATGTATTGTATTTGTAAACTTTGAGGCATGATTAATATGATTCGATGTTTTGTTTATGGTTGTATGTTGTAATCCTTGACTCTTGATATCTTTAACTGGAACGCTCCGTGTTTCCGCTCTAAGCGGGGTGTGACACGTCGCGTCACACTTAAAAAAACTTACAAAGACAAAAAAAGAAATCGCGCAAAAAAAGGCACAAACACTCCTACCACAAGAACAAGCGGCTTACACAAGTGCAAGAAGAGACGATATGTTGTTTTTTCAACAAAGCACGGAGGGGTTGCCGCAAGCACAAGCGGAGTGGATCGAAGAAGAAAAAATAAAAATCCAATAAAAATATGGGATGATTTAGCTTAGTATTTATTTTAGTTTTAATAATTTGTATTGTTTTAATTATTTGTATTGTTTTTTATTTATCTTATTTACATGTTTTAATTATTAGTTTTAATAATTTGTATTGTTTTAATTATTTATTTATCTTATATTTTAATGTTTTAAGAAAGAAAAAAAAAAAAACTGGGTCCCACAACTTACACAATCACCACAATCCTCATTATCATACCAACCAAAATCTCAGAATCATGATTCTCACTGCCACGTCACCAAAAATAATTCCAGAATCGTGATTATCACTCCGTGTACTCTAAGAAAACATTTTGTTAAAAATTATAGCTACAAATTTTGGAATATTTTCTTTTAAGAAGACTTTATATTTTGAGCTTTTCAGAATACATTTGCTAATAACAAATATGTGGGTTATAACAAATTATTACATGTTTTATTTTCTTATATAATAACAAAAAATCACTCCCTACGTTTAGGATATTACAAATACATGGCAAATATATAACCAAATTATACATAGAATTACTTATTAAAACAACTTGACCGTCATCAAAACCAACATGAAAAATAATCATCCATTTTTGTAAGGGTTAATACACAAAAAAGTTGCTATATTTTGCAAAACTGTTTTATATATTACTATATTTTTTTGTTCGGTTATATTACTATATTTATAGAAGTTCGATTGAATTAATGAAAAACTTTCATTTTTATTCTATAACTACGAAAAAATATCAACAAAATACACAAATTATTAAAGCCATTCAAATATTAAAGTACCATAGTACAATTGTTGAAAATTTACAAAATTATATTTATGTTACATTTGAAGGTGTAAAAAGATTACAAATATTTTTTAATAATTTATCTTTATGATTATCTTGACTATAAATAGACGTGTTTTTGCCATTTTACAATTTAGATGCAAGAAATTATCTAAATCCTCGTCGTCTTGTTATTGAGTAGTAGTTTTCCGACAATTTTTTTGACGATATTGACTACCACAATATCATTCCTCGATTGATTTTATCATCATGTCACGTGTGCTAAGATTACGAGTGACTTGAAAAAAATTGACCTATACCTTTGACTTAAACATATGGACATGAAAGTAAACATAGCTCATTTGCTCCACTGATACAAAAAACACATGAACTTCGAACATACAATCACTAATGTATTTCATAACGTTGGAAATTATTCAGAACCTGACTAATAAAGCATATCAAGATTGCGTAATATATATTTTCAAACATCTCTAGCCAAACCTGAAAGATCAACATGTCCATCATGATTCTCGGGTTTAACCACCTTGGAAGGAGGAGAAGCTTCAATGGGAACACCACGTTTTGAAGATGGTTTAGGAAACTCAAAAGTGGATTTGGATTCACCGTCGTAAAGATGAGGAGACTCAAACATACCAAAAATCCCTTTTGTCATGTCTTCAGCAGCGTCAAAGAAACTCTTCATGTTACCAAATAAGTTGCGTTCAATTGCTTCAATGTCATTGCGTAGTCCAGGGAAGTCGAATGGTGTAGCTTGTGATAATTGGTTAGAGAAAGAACCACCATTTGTTATCTGATCGGTTACATCTTCTTCTGTGTATTCCTTGTTAGACTGCACCACCTCTGATGGCCTGAGTAGATGAAAATAATGTCAAACTGATTTAGCTTTAACTGAAAGACAAAATCGTTCGCATTTAATATGACAATTATGTGTGTAGATAGAAATCACAAGAATCAGAGCAGCTTTATTTAGTTTATTTATTTCCAACATAGGGAAACAAGAGCCTATTTCATGTGTGAAACTAAAACCATCAAATTTTCAGTTATGTTTTTTCTTACGTTTGGTGTGATTCCAAATATTTTTTTGCGTGAAACCTAAAGAAAATGAGGATTCTTATCATAACTTTTATTTGAGCACAAGTTTTGTACTCAACAACATCCTTAACTATGGTTCATGGAGAGAAGAACCGAATCATCACACAGGCACCTGAATTTGACGAATTCTTTCAGTCCAATCTGTGTCCTGCAAATCTGAAAATACTTGTATCTAACAACATCAATGTACCTAAATATTCGTTACCTATTTGTCTCTAGCATCACAACCAAATTTTATTCAATAACGGAATTTGAGAAAATAATTAAACAGAGGACAAGAAAAATGGAACTCAATATATCCTCATAACTAAACTAATATGTACACTACCATAAATATATAAAGTAGCAAATCACGAAAAGTTCTACTATCCTAAGGCCTAACTACCTAAGATGTAATTTCCACGCATTCACCGGTATCACCTCCCTTTGGTATAAACTAAATAATGGAACATGTCATTCTTAGGAATAGGACTTTTTTTAAGTCAAACTTTAGTTACTGTAAGTAGAGCGTTTGGTCTAGGGATTATATCACAATTAATAAAAACACATGTCTATACGCATTTGGGATATAAGTTCAAGTAAGTTAATATTCAGCTTGAAATTGAAGAAGAAGGTCTAGATAATCTTAATAACCTCGTCGAATGCGAGAATTTTCCATTAATCTAATATCTAAAAATATTATAATAGCCGAATGTAGACAAATTAAAAACCCTAGAAATCATAATCAGGAATCAAACAAATAACCGGTAGCATAAATGAGAAATTAAGCAGCAAATTCAGAAATTGAAAACCCTAATTGACCTTCCGACACAGTCTTTGAGAAGCTGCTCTGTTTTCTCGCACTTTTTGATGAATTTGCCAGGCTCAACCTCTTCAGTTCTGCACTGTGATGATATTATCTTCCTTGTAGAGCATACAGCTTCAGATCTACCGTTGATTTCGCCGGAGCTCCGATCATCATCGTCGTCGTCTTTCCATACCCAACCCATTTTTCTGGCGCTTTCCAGAAACTGAATTCGGGTTTTTATGGAAGGTAGCTTGTACCTCAAGCTGTGATAGTTGTCCGATTAATGAAAGTGTCTTTCTTTAAATGGCAGAAAAAGCCCCTAATGTTTTAGCATTCACTTTATAATCTTAAAATTATTCATGGTCAGTAAAGTAGTACATAGTAGTGTTATGGTTTTTGTTGAGTTTTATCGAGCAAAAACTGGTCAAGACCGGTCCAAACCGTTGACAACCGATCTGGTTAACGGTCTGTAAAATTATAAAATTTGGGTTTTCGGTCCGGTCCAAAACCGACTACTAACAGTCCAGTTTCCGATTTCCGTTTGGTCCGGTTTGAACATGTTCGGTCTGATTTTGAACCCGTGAGCTAAAATCAGTCCAACTGGAGCCAGACTGAAGTCGGTGCGGTCTACGGTTTATGAAATTATGAAATATGATTTCCGGTCAAGTCAGGTCTAAAACCGGTTATAAACAGTCCGATTTTTGGTCTTAATATTTTTGCATTTTCAGTTTCCAGTAGTTTTCAGACCATGCACAGGACCTTTGTTTATAAATCTCAAATATTATGTCAAATCTCTATGTACTTCAAAAAACTATGACGGTGATTATAGGCATGCGATATTACAAAAATAACGTTTTTTAACCATGAAAAATGAATAAAAAATGTATTTTAGTCGTTTCATTTTGTTCATAAACCAGCAACGTTACATTTTAAAGACTACATATAGAATTGACATAACTTTTTTACATTTAGAGACATGCCATAATTTGGAAATAAAGTTGCAATTAAACTAAAAGTAACTTTTCGAAACAGGAAATTTAAACCAGAAACTACGAGAAAACATAATCATGCATGATACATCCATCATCTTCTTTATTAACTACCGGCTAACGAACCAACAACATTCATGCTAATGTCCTTTAATTGGTCAAAAGAATTAAGAGAACAAACATGTTAAGGGGTCACAGAACTAGAGCTTTTTAACAATCTCTTCCTTTACGCGATGGTAATATGTCATTCTCTGGATTGCTTTCAATGCTTCGTTGTATTGTTTACTTCTAAAAGCATTTGCAAACAAGTCGGACCAATGGCTCAGTTTTTCATCCATCTGCAACGAATACAATTTTAATTTTTTTAACCTTCCCAAGTGGCAATTTATTTTTCGTTTTTTAATCTTTTAGAGTAGATATTCACCAACATCCTAAATTTGTACCTGCGATTGGATCTTATTTAGTGCTTTAGAGTCCATAGCTTCTTCTACGGCTTCCCTAATTTCCATGATCTGCAACAAAATGAAGTGTTACTTCTAATTTTTAAATTCATTTCACGAGTTTTGTTTATATGAAATTTAATTCATTTCATGAAATAAAATGGGAGCCTCAAAATGATATCAAGTCATTTCTTATGAATAAACTACATTCGGGGAGCGTTATATTAACAAAAATAATTCTTAAAACGATCTCAAATTACCTCTCCTAACAGTTCTGGTTCTGAGACGGTTTGTTCTTCATCTACTTCAACACCTTCAAGTCTCATCTGATAATGTCGAAACACGATTAACATGTCTAGTTATATTTTCCCTCAAACGCATTAACTGGATCACAGTTACAAATTCATTTTCCAAATATGCTAATCAACCTGTAATCTATCTAAAAGAATACGGAAACCATATTTATACTTACTACATAAATCGCTCTTAACAATGGTTTACGAAGAGTAGTATAAGCATCAATAACCCTAGCAGACTGTTCAGCAGCATACTCTCTTTCTTCCTACACTAAAACAACAATCAAAACTATATTCACTAAAAACCAGACAAAACGACGCATATAAGCCAAAACCCGTCACAAACCTTCGATTTCGTGTGAACCAAATCAGGATGCAACTTCTTCTGCCAATTCTTATACGTTCCTTCAAGACTTGCATCATCAATATCAAATTTCTTCTCTCTAGCATTTTCACAAACAGTTAGTACGCAATATTTTAAATCAAAATTTAAACTAAATTATAAAAAACTTACAATCCAAAAACTTGAAAGTAATCAACTTTATGATCAACAGGTTGAACACAACTGCAAGATTCACAAATCAGAAACGGGTTTAAAGTGTTACAGTTCCAGCAAAAGGTGGGTTTTTCGGGTGACCCGGATGAACAAAACCCGGAACTTTTGAAGTGAATTTGGGGGATTTTTGAAAGATTTTTTTGTGGGTTTGTGTTGAATTTGAAGAAAGTTGATAAATTTGGTGGATTTGGTAATTGGGTTGTGGTAATTTTGAGTAATTTGTGAGAAATTGGTTTAGTTGTTAGGGTTTTTCTGATGATGGTTGATAATGGTGATTTTAGTTGGTTTCTCCACATTTTGCAGAGAATTATAATGTAAAATCTTGATCAAGTAAAACCCATGTAGAGTTTTTAATAAAGTTTTCTACTTTTAGTAGAAAACACAAATTCTAAGATTATCTGATTATTGAGTTTTTTAAATCGTTAATATAAATAGTATTAGATCGGATAATTGGTTTTGGTTAATTAGTTATCGAGTAAATTAATCAATCGATTATTCATCTAGCTTGGAGACCCGTCTATCCCCAAGTGAAAAATGGATCAATCATTGAACAAAAATGATTCAACGTGCTTCCTTCTCAGGTATCGATAACTTTTTCTTACTCACTAACTTGTTTCTGATCCTGACATCGTGAAAAATGACTCAACGCTCTTGTTTCTCAAATCCGGATCCATTTTCCTTGCACACTAACTCATTTTCGAGCCCGACGTAGTCCATTTTTCGAAACAACTGATGGTTTTTTTTTTTGTCATTAAACTCATTTTATCAGTATTTTCTTAAAGGAAGCACTCCCACTCATTTTTGATTACATTGTTTATATCTTTTTTATCTCGATATCAAATAACAAAAACACATCCAAACACTATATTTGCACGTTTTATGTATTTATTTGGCTTATTTTTTTTAGTATATTGAATTTTCTTGCTTTTGTTTCACCTTTTTAATCGAACTCTGTTTGTTTTATTCAACCATTTAGAACAAGTAGCTTGTTTTTTTTTTATTGATGTCTAAACAAACAAAAGGTAAAGTACAAATTATAAAATTACTCCAATACTAGTAGTTCGCATATTTTAATTGCATATTGCATATATTAAAACACGAAACGTAATCATATTTGATATTTGAAGATAAACAATTTAGTATTATCTTATTTCGTGAGAAAGGCATCTTTCAAAGTCGAAAAAGATTTCAGTGTTAATTTTAGAATAATCAAATCCTGCACAAATTAAATGAAAGTAGTAAACGTAAAACAATAGCAAAAGAAAATTGTCAAGAAAATTGTCAAGAAAATTATGTCGTACCTCTTCAATGCCAACGCTGACTTCATGTTCATCGGCATCATTTAGAGGGACTTTCAACTTACTCAGCATTGCAAGCGTCGAAGTGTAAGATAACGGGGTTATAACCAAATCATCCTTCACCATAAACTTCAACGATGGTTTCAAACATTTTCCATCGATCCTTGGATCTTTTAAACTTAATGGACAACACTTATAGAATCTATCACTTTTTTTCCATCGATTCACATAGCTATAACAATTATAGTAATTATTTCTTCAGAATAACTTACACATTGATGAAGCATGTCATGGGTCTCATGTGTTTCACACGTACATTACAAGAATATATTATTTGTTGGCCGTGGCTGGTCCTGAGATTTCGAATTTCATGTGTGAGAAACAAAATTGGCTTCACATGTACAAATTTTTGTTATATATAACATTTTTTTTAATACAATAGCATCTATTGTTAAGTTATTGAACTTGGACTATGTATATATAAATTATATATATCAAATGGGCCACTAAACTTTCGGTCATGTGCGGTCGCACATCCCGTACATGATTTTAGACCAGCCATTTTGTTGTCACAGTGATTGTTAATGTTATAAGCTTTAAATTGGCATATCCTTGGGCTTTGTAAAAGCTGGATCGAAAGTCGTTGTACACATTTGAAGGAAGCATTTGGTGAAGATAACTACATATTGTAAACTCGAGGGCCGTGAACATGTACCATAATGTGAACCCAATTCGACACACCCCATAGAAATGTTCCTAGCAACATTACAAGAAGGTACGAGTTTAACCCTATTCAAAGGACCGGTCGTGTTACTACTCAAAAAATTAAATTTTACAAACTGAACATAACACAAACTCTCTGCATATACCTCCCTCGAAATCTTTCATATCTCCACATTAAAAAATGAAAACATATAAACCAACATCTCAAAACAATCATTTCCGATCCTACCACAGTTTTGTATATAAAAACATATTGATCCCCATATCTCCAATGCACCTGTAATGTACCCCGTATAAATGTTTGTATCGAGCCTGTATATATTAAAACTATAACATTTCAAGCAATTATCTGACTAGATGTGAAGCTGAGACAGCAAAATCTTCGTTTTTTCATCTTTTTACCACTTTCATCGCCATTCTTTAATTCTCCGTTGATTTTAATATTTTCTGCTATCTTGGCCTCATTTACAGCAAACGAGAAAGAACTCCTGTAAGTTTCTTCTGGACTCGAGGTTTCATCTTCCGGTGTTTCTTTCGCATATGAAGTACGGCCTTTGTGCCTAGCAAAAAAGTCAGAGAAACATTGTGGGACACAATTTAACGTGATTTGAAACAGACCCATGATCAAAAAGTGACAAAGTTTGAATCCTTTTGGAAATCGAGTATATGTGTACCTTGAGCTATGACGTGAAAAACTTCTTCTTAACTCGTTTACAAAATGTTTAGACTCGTTTGCTTTATTATCTTCAAGATCAGCAAACATGTTATTAACAAAACGAGATAGGGACAACGATCGAGGATTGAATCCAAATTCTCTAAATACAGAGATGACCTTCTCGAGTGTTCCTAGTGCTTGATTCACTTCAGGACTTATAACTATTTCCTTTTTACTAACGACTAATAATCCGTTGCTATTATTATAATCTTCATTTGACTTACCAGTTTCTTCAATCTCCTCAATTTCACTAACTGAACTATGATAATTCACTTCTTCTATCTCTACAGTACAATGGTCTTCAGGTTGAACAATATTGACGGTTTCTTGTTCCAAAACGACATCAACAATCTCAATGTCCTTTTCTTCCAAAACCTCATCTGAAACCTTGACATTTTCTTGTTTCCAAACCTCGGTTGTTATGTTATTTTCCGAGTAGAGTGCCTCACGAATGTGACCATAGAATGGATCCGTTAAGGCCTTGCTGAAATCTGCATCGCCTTTGGTAACAGAGGCCACTTCCTGTTATCGAAACTAAAATTAGCATGTTTGACTTTTGAGGTTAAGATCCAATATTCTAGAATGTATCAATTTTGAAGTTCAAAATAACACATTTGGCGTAAAAAGTCACACCTTTTTATAGAGCTTGAAGCCGCTACCTATAAGTTGCCGGGAAACGAAGTTTATAATTGCTGGCGGAGCAAAATCCAGTTTTATATCCATGTTTGCAGTCGCTCTGCAAATAATTGAATTGTTTTTAAAAATATCTAAAAGACTAATAGTACTCAAAAGGCATAAGAACTAACAAATAAAAATCATGAAAGAAAGAAAATTCTTGTACCGGAAGTAGCTTCTGGTGGCACTCACTTTCTGTAAAGCAAGACCTCCCACGATATCTATCCTCGTCACATTTTCTACATCAGGTATACCATCTTTTGAGAATCCATGAGTACTTTTATCGATTTCCTCTGTCTCGGAAATCTGTTATTGATAAAGGGTATTTTAGTCATTTCACATAATGGCCAATCAATCAAAAGGTCAAGCGCTTTTCGAAAATAATAATAATCCACAATAAGTTCTTATTACCGTGTTTAAAAGCACTATAATGAGGTCATCTTTGAAGTAATCAAGTGTAACGAAATGGACTAACGCCTCTCTATCCGTTAATGGCCACGGAGGCTTCATTCTTTCTTCCGCATATATAGAAACGTAAATAATAAATATTCATGAATACAAATCTTTTCTTCAAGGTTTTATAACTGTTAAGTGAAATATAATTTGACAAACCTCACTAAAGCTATTTGTTCGCCCATTTTGATCTTCTTGACACATTCCGAAGAGGTAACCTTAAATGTCGGGATAGTAAACTGAGGCCACCTAAAAAGAAACAACGATCATAATAAACGTAATGGACTACTGGTAGTAAAATCTTTCATATGATAAAATAGCTCGAAGATTTCGTTACCATTTTTTGTAGAGTGTCGCTTCCCATGATATGCACATGCCTGCATTTAAACATTTCTTTAAAATAAAAAAGCAGTTCGGATTAATTAGCAAAATACGTTTAATCTAACTTACAAACATCTAGAGGCCCGTCTACGTATCCCTCCACGAGTAATGTATGAAAGGGAGTTCCTACGGGTCCCTCTCTATACATAACACGACAATCTTGATTATCGTGTTTTATCTGCAGAAGTGATATGATAAATGGCCGAAACAAATAAAGATTACAGGAAATAAGAAAGTATATAAAGTTATAGACAGTTATAAAACGTACTTTCCAACCACCGTTTGGTATTTCGTTCACTTTTGACCCTTCATCGGTATGCCCGGAAGCACTTCTTAGCATGCTGAGAAAATTTGCAACTTCCTTGGTTCTTTTCTGAACTAAACTATTACTATCTTCTACATAATAAATAAATCTTGAAATCAGTATAAGTATTTACACCCGAAATCAACATTTTGTGCTACATTATATCTAGAAAAGCTAAAAAGTTTAGACGAAGAAAATATACAACCTTGATCTTCATTTTCTGTTGAGTTTGACACTTGATTTTCAACTAAAGTTTTTAGAAATTCCTCATTAGAAAGATCATGGGACATGAGTGTTTTGTCGAGCCTATCTCGGTACTGAGAAATGTTCTGTCTTCCATCCATTTGTGAATCTCTCTATTTAATCTAGCAATCTGTAAAAATCCAATTCGAAAATGATTTTTGCAATGGATTAAACAGAAAACAGACATATAATCATAGTCATGATAACTAATACCCGATCATTAAACGATCTACACTCGTACATGATCCTTTGAAATTTCACAAAAAACAAGAATAACCTAATGTTTAAAAAAATCTTGATTTTCATATCCATATGCAAAAGATAGCAAATTTCTCTCAGTCAACAAACGAGTAATCGTTAAAATGTCAAGTAAGGAACTAGTGAATTTACTCAACTTTTTACGTAAAAAAATCCCTACCCCATTTGCAAACTGCTTGTTCTACAAATCCAATTTGCAGATAACGATCAAAATGAAACAACACGAAAACAGAGTCATGTGATCATACTCATAAGAACCACTACAATCAGAAAACATTTTGTGCTGATCATTACTACTCGATCCTACGGAATTTGGCAGTTAACAAGAATAACAAAATATGTAAAGATTTGATTTTTATTAATACCCATATGCAAAAGATTGAAAATTTTACTAGATTAACAAAAGGGTATTCCTCAAATTTTCCGAAAAAGTACAAAATTAAATAAAATTTGACAGTAAACAAGAATAACCAAAATGTATAAAAATTTAATTTTTATTAATACCCATATGCAAAAGATTGCAAATTTAACTCTATTCCTCAAAATGGCAAAAACAAATCAACATTTAATGAATTAAACCAACTTTTTAGCAAATTGCTAGTTCTAGCTAAACACTACTGGCCTTTCAATGTAAACCCCAATAAAACTAAACAAAATTCTCATTTCGCTCGGTCAGCTTGATTTACCTCTCACATGTTGGCGGTTTCTGAAACCTAAACCTTTTTTTTTCCCACAAACTAATCAACAAAATATCAAATTCAAAAATACCCATAATCTAAAACAACAAAAATCATCCCACAAAACCATAAAAATCCAAACTTTTTCATATTCATCAAATTATGATCAAGAAACTGACCTTAAAATTTGGTTTTTTGCTTCAGATTTGATCAAAACAAATTTAAACAAAAAATTGTGAATCTCAATAAAAAGTGAATGATTTTGAGGCATAAAAAGGAGACAAAAATAAACAAATTTAGATGGCCAAGAAAGATCACTAACATGGAATTTATCGAAGATCAAAAACCCAAACACTATTTGATTGGTAATTGTGTTTTGTAAGTTTGAATATTATGTGTGTGTTTTTGCAGTTGACTCATAAAATAATCATAGTTTTGTAGCTGTTCACAGATTGGAATATTGTCTCAACTTGCTTTCTATTTATATCATTCAAATTTCTCAAGAATTTATTGTCTTTTTTGAAAAAATTTCACATTTTTAGTATTTGAAAAGTTAAGAAAATTTATTTTCAGTTTTTTTTTTATTATTTGTTTATAACTTATATTAAATCAAAAGCTACATAATAAATATTATAAGTTGAGGTTAGCGTATTTTAAACTCACACGATAGATGTAAAATAAACACACGATTGAAGATACATAAGGTTCAACTATCATTGAAAGCTATTCCTGTCAAACACATTCTAAAAGACCGTAAAATTATATGCAAAGGAATCCGAATCAAGAAATGAGAACTCTTTGATTGGTAATTATTTATAAACAACTCAACGTTGTGGTATACATGAAAACGATTCTTCACCATCTCTCTCTCAAACAACTAAAACAAGAATTTCATTCGTGTCGGTTTACATATCATTAAACACTTTACAACGTTTATCTAGTTATTTCACATTTTCGTGTTACTTGATAACCGTTTAAATTGAATGCGGCAACTTTCTTTCAATATATGTTAACATCTTTTCCCCACATCCTATCAATGAGATGATGTGTTCAAACTACAAACACAAAACTTGGATTGAATTGTCAATCTTAACAACAACTGCTGTTTGGTCATAATGTTTGCTAAACAAAAATATATGTTTATTTTTTTTTTTTTTTTTTTTTGTATTTAGGAATTAAGGATTAAGAATAATCGCATTTGAATCATGTTTCTATTTGAGTATAATCATTTTTTTTTGAGTACTATCGAATATAAAAGTATTTACATAATTGACCTAGATATAAAAATGTTTTATAAAATCATTTGTTCTGATATAGTCAAATTAAACTTCATTTAAATGATATAAAAAAAGTTCGACATTTATTGCTACCACTAAGTTTTGTAGCTCAACAAAAATCTGGGAATAATTAAATTATTTAAAAAAATATTATATTATTCGTTTCGTGGTGTAACAGTAAAGTGAATATTTGGAATCTATATATAAATAATAATTAAACTTTTTGTTGTATAAGTATCCATGTTTATTTAGGGATTACTTATTTGTCTAAAGCAAATTAGTTGTTTTAAATATTATTTTAAAATTTTGCTTTCAAAATATTTATTAGTGACGAATCCTTTTACGTACAAAAGACATAATTGCTCTTATATAGTTGTTTCTAAACTATCAAAATAGCAATTAAGGGGAAATTAGTATAAAAAGAAAATGAAATTAGTTTTATTGTTTTTCGATTGTTATGCGTATAAACGGAAAAACAAAATATATGACAAAAGATTTTTTTTTTCGTTCTTATTTTTGCAATGTTTTTAACAACATCCACAAACTGTCTTACAATATTCGACAATAAGTATATGATATTTTAAGTAAAAATAATAATCTCATATGTAACTCCACAATTATTTCTTACAAACATATGATATAAATTTGAAGATAAAGCCGTTTACCTATTTTGACATAGTTCTTCGCGTAGTACGCGAATCAATAATCTAGTTGTTTACACATAAAGTAAAAGAGTTATAAAATTAATTTTATTTTAAATCTATTTTCTTTATCAAGACGATATCCCCACAACTTAAAAATTTATTTAGTGCTCGAACTTAAAAAATATTATTATACATAACTTCAAACAGGATTTTATTTGTTATTATAAAAATATCATAACGTCTTACCACTAAATATATAGTCATTATACTAGACATTTAAAAGATCCAAACATACATTTTTTAACTGAATAGTTATTACCACCTATATATATGTATGGATTACATCAAATCGGCTTGTTCATTCCGAGTCAAACATTGTCGCTTCACTTGTAAATAGTCCGGCAAAACCCTGTCCGAGAACCCGAGAAAACCTTTATTTTTTCCAAAACCAAACTACATTTAAGTTGAAACTTTAAATCTGTTACTATTTTGTCTATTAATGTGACATTGAATGTTTAAATACAATGAATATAAGATTTACTTTTTGATTATTTGGAAATGAAAATGAAAACAAACAAAGTGTAAGACGAAAGCAGTTGTTTAACTAAATATAGTATGTATGTGATATGTGACACAACATAATGTTTAGTCATGTAAATCGAATGGCATTCATAGTTTCCGTTTACGTAACATCTTTATATCTTACCTTTTCTTATTTTTCCAAATAGGTAAAAATCATGATCAATAAGCAAATCTGATGATCAAAAAGTTATATCATTCGATATTACATAAACCAAACAAACAGAACGTTTCACATTGAGTCAAAGTAGCCTGATACCATTTGACATAAGGGTTACAAACACACACTTAAACGGGCATATCAGTGGTTCTATATCGTATAATCTCGACACCTAGATAGTCTAAGGGACCAGGGACGGCGACATGAGGCTTCCCAACTACCACACGTACAGCAGTTATTTGCGAGTGATTGTTCAAGGTTGTAGTTGCAATAAGTTGAGCCACTGATTCTAATAAATTCTGAGAAGGACCCTCTACGATATTTTTCACAATGCTGTCACATTTAAACAAAAACAAAACATAAATTATTTCATAATTTACAAAAGGGTAAATTCGGGTTATGTTTTAGCTTAAACAGGTGAAACAAGTAAAATAAAAATAAAAAATAGCTCAAAAGGGACATCTCGAAAAAGTCGTTCAACATGTATCGTTTTGAACATTATTCAAAAAATCAGACTATCTTTGAAGGAATATCTTTAATTATCATATGTTAAAAATATAATTTGTTTGGAAAAAAGAAAAAGATGTGTCGGGTCAACCAATCCGACCCGTTTTGGACTGTATAAAAACAACTCATTTTGACTCGTTAACCAACCCGCACGTTGTTCCAGATCTACTCAAGACCATGCAAATTTAAAGCAGGTTGTGCAATCATATCAACTCTAAAATTCAAGAAACATTATATTTTTCTGAACACAAGTTTACTACTTAAGAAATTTCTGTGGAATAATGTAGAATTAGAAGTTCAATTCGAAATTAAAAATGACAATAACTATTACCGATAGATATCAGTGTAACTGATTGTATCAGACATGTTGTCTGATTGACCAGGTGTTCGAAGATCCATCCAAGCATCAACATCAATCAAAAACTTTTGACCAAGAGTTTTTTCCTCCTGTTTCACTCCATGATAACCGTGAAACAGTAACCCCCTTAGTATCAATTTGTCTCCTAATTTCGACATATCTGTAGTCATTGCTATTCGGAATAATCTGCAAATTTAACGTAGTTAGGAGCATAATGTTAAAGAAAACCATTAAAGTTAGCTATCGAATTTAATGTGGACCATAGTATGCATATGTATATGTATGCGTACAAAATATAACTAAGCAAATGAAAAGAAATCGTAAAAAAATGAACTAAGTTAACATAGATATAAACCACTGGACTAATCCAGTACAGATATTGACTATAGAGATGTAAATGTTGTGGGACATTCAGGCATTGCACAAACATCGGTCCAATCTGTAGGCAATGTCATTTATCATCATAAAACACACATACGGCTAGGACATGTGTTGGAAAAGGACTGTTATTTTTTATATATATTCGGTGTACAGGAAAAATTAATATTTTTTTATATCAAAACCAACAAAAAAAAAAACCTTAACCGACATTTAAATCCGCTCCAGGTTCACTCAACCTGTAGTAACTGTAAGCATATTTGGTAATTGCAGAATAAGCATGCAAAAGCAAGTCATGACGAATTTTGAAGCCCTCATAAAACCGAGCTTGATTCAAATAAGATTCAGGTATTATCTCTTACTATCACTCTGGGAAAGCAGCTGATAGTTGATACATATTTTTAAAAAATTGAGTGTTTCTATGCTATACAAAATATCATCAAGTTTTTTGAATTTTACGAGATCATTTCTGCAGCTACATTAGGAAGAAGAAACAAAGTTACAATGGTCGAAATGCAGGGGCTGTTGTGGATAATGCAGCTCCGTGTTCTGATAGAGAACCATTTGAACTTGAAGTGTATGATCTGCCAAACACGTGGCCCGAGGTGAGACATAATTTATGATTTCCCTTTCCTTTCAATAGCTCAATCATAACATTTTAGAACTATTCGGAACGTTATCTTTTTCAAAGATGTAACTGTCATAATTTTAAATGACTCAATTTGGCCGGGAAATGCCCTCACCAGAAATGCACCTAATGGGAATCGAACATTAGACCCCTCACCGTTCTATTGAGTGTTTATCCAATTTCAAATTCGCAACCTCACCTAAAAAGCTTACCCATGTAACTACATGTATCAAATGCTTAACCCAAGCATATACTAATAAAACAACCAACTACACACAAAAAACACATTAATTGTAAGACATGTTAGTTCATCTAATCATGGTACAAATAACAAGCAATATGTCGGTTGATCGAAAGTAATACAAACAAACATAAAAGTATAATCATAAAGTATTCCTTCACAATACGAGTTTAGATTCAGCTTCTTTTATTAGGTAAACAATACCATATTGTAAATCTACTGGTTACTACTACTAGTCTACTACAATACTACGTGGGTGGCTCTGGAGGTCATGGGTTCAAGTCTCGTTGAAGATAAAAGTGTGAATTGTATATAGTGTGGATGTAATATGTGCGTATCTAAAATTAGTCTAATGTTTTCATTGGGGATTTTTATCAAACACTTGGTGTGTATAAAAAGAAAAACAAAGGTACTATTTTAACATGAATGTTTGAAAACCTAATCTGGAATAAAAATGCTATAAACTGAAAATATATTTAAATGGGGAAATAAATTGAAAACAAGTTGTACCACCAGCAGCAGATAAAAGGAACACAAAATCGCAGCTCCAAGTTAGTATAGTATATTAATTATAGAGGCGTTTATGCCAATATAAATAGCCCAACATATTTTTCCTATATTTTATGTGTATTGTTATTATTATTGTTATTATTTATGTGATATCACGGATAAATATAAAAATTGAAAGATAAATTTTATGTGTAGATTTTAAATTATTATGAGAAAACAATTTTGCACGTATAATAACATATAGACATTTGTGTTTATACATATATTTTTATAGTTATAATAACATATACATTTTTACGTTTATATACATGTTTTAAAATTTTGTATTATGAGATTTTAGAATATCAATAAGATAAATCATAGTACAAATTGAGGGGTATTATAAGTAATTAAAATTATATTTTTTATTTCAGTAGAGATGAAATTAAAGAGAGAATGTCATTGGTATTGCAAAAGGGTATAAAACGAAAATAGTATTTGATGACAACATCAATATGATCTAACAACTAAAATCAAATAAGTTATTCCATCTAAGGAACCTTATTTCGCATGCGTCATTTAAGGATATAATTGATAATGAATAACTAGATAAACATTTTAGATAGGAAGGTTTGCAAATGATGATGTGATATCCCTATTAAGCTACATACATTTAAGTCAAAGACTTATATTCCTTTGATAACCCAAAATGGAAAAACTTTTTCGGTTAGTATTGGATGCTACTAATGAACTAAATTCGTGGTGAATCCAAATAAAACAATAAAGACATTTGAGATATTGAATTTTTATAAAATGTTAAATCAGAAAGAAATTTATAATACAAAAACACATCGTTGAACGAGTTAAAAAGTAGCTACGGCCCACGGGTACCCTTCTTTACATGTAGGTTTGTCATAAACATAGCCGGCGTAACGGCATTGTTAACAACAAAGTTTTCAAAATTATAATTACAAACTTTGTTTGTAAGAATGAACCACAACCTTCCTATGTTTTCAATTGATAGAACGAGCACAAATTTAAGAGATGGTTTCTAATTACTATGTATTTTTTTCTAAGAAAGTAGAGTCTAAAAACTAAAAGGCAATTGATTCCTAGGTGAGTTTTAGACCCAAAAAAAAGGTTACTTTTTTAACCGCAAACTCATCTGTTGGGACGTGAATCCAAAATCATCTATTAATGGGACACCTTAGATACACATTGGATGCCACAGACACGGGTTTTTTTTTCTTTTTTGGCATGAAACAGATAAAGTTGATATAAACAAGAAAAACCTGCAAGTAAAGAATCACGAAAGAGGAGAAAAGATATAGGTCAAAAAGAAAGCAAAACTTGTTATAACTCAGGACTAAAGACATGACGTCTAAGAAGCTAAAATTGTTGATCCAAGTAATTGAGGCGGGGCAGGCCAATGGCAAAAACTTTAGTCTAATCTAAGTAAAATGTACAACACTGGCCACCCACACTGTGACTAAAACCGCAAAAACCCCTGTATCCTGTATCTATCATGGTGTAAATTGTATAATTGGCCCCCAAATCCCTTCTACACATGTAAACCATCCCCACTTTTATAGTCTTTCTTTTTCTACCTTAAATTCCATTTGGGCCATAATAAGTTTGATATCTTTCTCCTGCACAAATTCCTCCAAATCCACGCAAGTCAAATTCTCTTATAAAATAGGACATACGCTGCAGATGTCTTGATAACCTCTTCATTAACGGCGATAACTTGGCTGTCATTGAACTCATACCACTCATCACCACACTGCATCAACAAATACAGATGTTAATCGGTCCATAAGAAATTAAATTTATTTGGAGGACCATAACAGGTTTGGGTCAAAATGGATCGTGTCGGGTTGACCTGAAATGCTTTATGTCCAAAATGAATAATTTTTTAAAAGCTTTTTTTACTGAAGATCTCCATGGATTAAAGGGGAAGTAAACTAGTAGTTTTTTAATTATAAATAATTAGTTTAGGTGACTTTCAACCCGTTTCCTTTTTAAGGCTAAATTCTTTAAGTAAAAGCAAATTAATATAAATAACGTGCAAACTTACTTGGGCAAAAGCAGTGTAGTGGCCACCACCCATTCCGCCATAATGATTACTTACTGCATACAGCTTGTAGCGAAAAGAAGGGTGGCAATCCTTCTGAACGGTGTAATTCGAAAGGTCAAAGTCATCAATAGGAAAGTCAACAAAAGTTTCCAACTTGTCTTTTAGAAACCGGTTGTATGAAAACCTCTTCAAATGAATAATCAAAATTTCTGGCAATCTCCAAAGATCCAATTTTTTGCTAGCTTGCTGATGCTCCGAGCATTTAGGGCAGTACCTGAAAATATTCAACATAAATTGAATTCAACCACTTGACCCATTTCCCTTTTAGTATGAACCCAAATCGACCCATCCATAAGTAAATGGGTCAGAACATACCACATGTCTTCAGGTCCCAATGGCTCTTCCTTCAAGAAAGCTTCAAGACATTTGTACAGAGACACCGTCTCTGGAGGTTTGTTTGCAAGTAAAGAAAGCCCACCCGTTTCTGGTAAATGGCTTAAAATAGAAGTATCATATCGTTTCAACATTTCTTCTGGCCATGAAACAAGAACAAAAATTTTACGGGATTCTGGGATGACCAACGGTTCATCCATCATTATCTTGGGTCCTTCTGAAAAATATCTTTGTTGTTCCAAAGAGAATTCAAAGCTTTCATCCACGGAAGATTCACTGTTAGAAACATCATAAACTGCCACGTCTTCAACTTTATCATCCATTTCTGGGCCTTCAATAACGATGTTTACAGGATCATCAACCGAATCTAATAAAAATTCATCCGGCATCAGGAACGGATTGAGCAATTGCAGGAATTTCTTATGTATCTCAGAACCGTTAATACACTCAGGAATTCTC
Source organism: Senecio squalidus (assembly GCA_910822075.1). Classification (NCBI taxonomy): domain Eukaryota; kingdom Viridiplantae; phylum Streptophyta; class Magnoliopsida; order Asterales; family Asteraceae; genus Senecio; species Senecio squalidus. The sequence goes on along the minus strand of CAJVGC010000591.1, from coordinate 4,947,457 downwards.
GCTACTAGAGGAATGCCAAACTTTTTCCAATCTGGATACCTGAGACTGTTTGACCTGAAGCTCAATAGATCACAGTAAGCAGAAGCTAAAATATAAACGACACCTATGTATGTATCCTGTGTCATTTATAGCAATTTAAAACAAAAAAATATATGCCAAATAACAATATTGTTCTAAAAAATTTGAAACGACAATAAATTTTAACATAAATTATGTTCACACCGCGTTAAAAACACTCTTGTCTTTTTGGGAAAACTTGTCCATTTTCATCATTTAACGATTTTTTAACTAAATTGGTATAAATGACATCATATTGATACTTGGGTTGCATATATGATAGTTTTAATACATGGGTGACCTTAATATGACAATGAATTAAAAACTTACTCTTCAAAACGCCTATGCGTAAACACCACCAAGGGCAATGAATCCTCGTCCTTACACAGCCTATAAGCAACAAGCCGGTCATTATCCCTAACCAGATCTATAGATTCGGCTGGCTTATCCAAGAAATGAAGAATATAGTTGTTGTATATCTGCACAACATTCCACAAGTTCAAAGCTTACAAATTAAGCGAGTCCAATGCATGTAAACACTGAATTTAGGTCAAAATTTGTTGCGGACCGGTATTGGCTGAACAAGAGAAAACCTCGACCCAAAGGAATTGGAAAATTACTTGCCCGTCAAGAAAGTGTTGTTATGTTTTAGGATTCTTTATTTAACAATAATTATAGAAAGTCTTACATATAATTAGGCAATCATTCTAATTAATTTCTTTATTAGATTACTATAGTATTAAAAATATCTATTAGATTAGTTTCCCTTAATCTAGGATCTAATTTCCCAAGAGTCTTAGTATTAGGCTAATATAAATAGGGTTTTGGATGTAACTTTTCATTATGTTATGTTTTGTTTTTTATTGAACTAATGAAAAGAGTCTGAGAAATTTCTCAATTCTCGTGTTCTTATTTATGTTTGGTGAACGATATCACCCTCTTTCCATTCAATAACACGCTGGTTATTCTCCAGAAATCCGGCGATACATCAACTGTCTCATGCATAGCTGCCGTTGTAGTTAATGCATAACTTATTAAAATTATTACAAAAATAAAAAAAAAATGAAAAGAATTAAAACATCAAGAACCAATCAAAAAATATTACAGATTTACAATAGCAAATACTTTTTTAAAGTTATATTTGAACAATAAAATATTACTGAATTAAATCAATTACATATATATTAGAAGTTTCAAGGTACATACCTCAGCCACAAGGAAAGTTTCGTCATCCCCTAAAGAACAAGCACTGCTTAAAGCCTGAATGAGATCCTTGAACTTTCCATATTTAGGAACAGTCACAGTCATTGGAATCGGCAATGTTGACCCATCAGTGCTCAATACTGTCAATGTCATAGTACGCGTTGTTGTTGTAGGCAATGGCAAAGAGAGATATAAGAATGGATCAAATGTAACAGAATTTTTCTTGCAAAGAGGACATATCAAAGTTGACCGATACTGCCCCTGTAACAAGTATAGTATGTTATTGCCAATTTACAGATATTTATTAACCAAGATAGGGTATATATTAGTAACCTCACCTGACACATATCAACTATTATGGAATCGTTACGAGCTAAATGGTTCTGCCAGTGTTCATCTGCTACTTCTTTGTCTGAAGTTCCATCCATGTCTTTTATTTCATTATATGGCTTGACTTTAACACGATTTAAATCTTCATGGAGTCCATCAAGTAGAAAAGCGAGAAACTCCTATAAACAAAGTAAAAAGTCGGGAATGATATAAAAGATTCTGACGAATGTATCAATTGGTATAATATATGTACAGGGCACCCAAGTATTCAGCATTTTTTTATTAAAGTCACCCAAGTATTAAACACTTAATATTGAGTTATTAATACCAGTTGCGATCAATTATATGCCAAATGACGAGAATGACCTTAAGTTTTTTATGAATCATAACATTATCTTTGATGAGGTGTCAGCATATCTTATATGTTAGAATTTTCTATCTTTTCAAAAAGAAAAACTTGAGGAAATTTTCGTCATTTGACATGTTTTTTGTGTCGAAATTAGTAGAAATGACATATATAAACACTTGGCCACTTGGGTGACCTATGTTATAGTTTTATAACATATGAATGGCCTTTATAAAAAAAAGGAATTCGTGTGTGGGTGTCCACATACATTATCCTATAAAAATCTAATAAAGTATATCGTAGATTTGTAGTTAATAAAACTTGATAATTACTAACTTGAGAATCATGCTGATTGTAGCCATCAAATTGAGGAGCAAAACCAGCTAGTCTCGACTTGAACACTCGTGGGCCCACTGAGGTAGCTCCAGGTGTCCATAGCTGCCTTAGCAAGTCTCCAAACGCTAAAGCAAGCTTTCCCTGATCAACATGGGCATAAGCATAAATTCATTAGCTTTAATTTTTAACTACCAATAACATATTGATTGAAAATTACGTACATTCATGCCCAATGGGTTTTCAAAGTTAAGATCCTTTCTAAAGTCCCCGAGGAAATAATCAACAAACTGTGGAGTATGCACAAGGCACTGGATAGCACTGTTCATAAAACATGTGTTTCCAAGATTGTACAATCCAGTCAAACCTAAGTTATACTCTTCATTCAAAGTAGTTGTAACTATTGGTTGACCAATTCTGACATATGAGTTGACTTTTTCAGAGTGACCATTGACCTTTAGGGAACTACAGGAAAGTAAACCTTCAGTTTCTGAGCAATCAACTGCCATCTCATTTTCATTTTGCATCGTATCAATAGATAATCCATAAACTTGTAACTCCAAGGAAATCTACATTGTGTATCATTTGGAACATGTAAGTAAAAAACAAAAATATAAATAAATGCCAAGAAGGTTTATTGGTAAGTAATATAATTCGATGTAACTACCTCTTCATTCATTAGTACAGAATTATCAGATAAGCCTTGTGAAAAAAACCTAGTTATTTGCTCTGAAAAATCCCAAATCTTCAACTGCAATATAGATAGTCATTTAATAAGTCCCACAAGAACCAGGAAACACGTAGAATAAGAAGAAAAGGAATAAAAAACTACTCACCGAGCCAGACTGGAAACAAAAGATTTGACAGGATTTATTAAAAGCTCCAATCTCATTGTCCTGAACAACAAAAACAGATAAATATACATGATGGCTGACCGTATATATATAAATATGTCAAAAAGTAGATACTAATTACGTTATAAATCTAGTCGTAGCAAGGTGTATCGGAAAGTTAATAGCAAAAGTATATTTAATAATTTGATCAACCCAAAGTAACGGACACATTCTAGAACAGATAACATAACAAATTATGAATAATTTTTTAACAAAAACAATGTTCAGAAAAACTAGGGAAAAATCGGTGAGATTGATTACTTAATATAACGAGTTTTAGGTAACATTCAGAAAGAAAACTAATTATATACCTTTTGGCTAATCCTTACAACCAATGAATTTGTTGTACCAGAAATTGAAAGCCTAACTTGCAAGAAAAACAAGTCTGCTTTATTATCTTCTACGGCTACAAAGTTCCCAACACTTTTCATATCATAATGCCTGCAAGAAAGAACAGAAATATGACTAAACAATTGTTGGGTATATTTCTACTTTATGCAACAAAGTAGAAAGTGAACTTCTAGAACTACTTATCAGAATTTAACATTGGTGATATTCTGCTAGATAATGATCATACAAGCGAAGTGCAAAGGCATGCTCGATTTTTTCCCGTATCAAAAGTAGACACAGAATGTAGTTACATGCACTACAAAATGTAGTATCCTCTGAAGATTGCAATAAACGTTAAGATCGTTACAATCCATAATCCCATAAGCCAACTATAAAAACACGAGACCAATATGGATCGAATAAATCATGTGAATTGTCCTTATATAACACTATAACATCATAGTGATATCTACTTAATGTAGCAGCCCCAAGTCCGGTAAGTGGGTATATAATACGCTTAACGAGCAAAAGAAAAAGCTAGTAATCATTAGAAATAAAGCTTAAGGAAATAAATTACACATGTATGGCGCAACCATACAGAAACCCCAATTTTGTTTAATCCTTACGTCTCACCTATACTTGAAGTAGTGAATCATACGACAATGGCTTACGATGATAAATTCTTGAAGGACTTTCCCTTTTAAGGATAGGTTTGCCTATATTTCGAAGAAAGTATCCCCCCCCCCCCCCCAAACAATGATAGGTATCCATGAGTCAATAGGAAAGATATGATAAGCACTAATATAGTAGTAAACATTATTATATTATATCTTTTTCCAACAAAAGAAGCAGGAGACTCTAGCTTTCCAATATCTTCCACTTAACATTTGCTTATCTATCTAAAAACGTATAACAGAAAAGATGTACTTCACCCAAAACAAACAAATAATACTATATAATATCAAGTATCCGTTCACGAAAAAACCTTAATCTTTCTTATATATCCAAAAATGGTTCAACTATAGTTCTATGTAACTTTTAGATTCCGCTATTTAGTATTTACTTACCAAACCCTAAGAAAAAGATAATAATAAGTACGAATCAACTAAATTGCAATGTGCATTGTTAAGTTAATGAAATCGTTACGTTAACGATCCAAAACTGCTCATAAACCAAACAAAATCACATAACACAATGCACAATCTTTTAATTAGGAAAAACATGTAACCATTTAAGCGCACGATAAAACATCCACTCCGAGACCAACGCATACTCCCGTCCCGAAACACCTTGATCTCCTTCCACATTCCACACATCCTCCCCACTCACTCCAATTCTCCTCATATCCAAAACAATCTCCGAATCAAAACTATCAACCAAACACGAACTCGTATCAAACAACACTCCACCAATTCCACTAAACAAAGCCTCTCGAGTCTCATTCCACCACCTGTATACAAACATCAAACCCTAATTCCATCACAAAACTAATCTAACTAACTAATTAAGTAATTGTAGTAAAATAATACCTGTGATTGACGAGATAGAGGCGTTCACCGTCTAGGTCAGAGAGAGAATGAATGGAACTGTTTCCGAAAAACGCGGCGTCATCGTCGGCGGAATCGGCGGAGAAGAAGAGGGAATCCATTCGGAGAAAATCTAGGGTTTTGGAAATAAAATGGATGAGTTTTCTTAGAGAGACAAAGTTGGTTAAGAGAGAGAAATTCAGGAATTTAGTAAATCGATTTTTTAAACGATGATGGTTCATGAGAAATCAAAACACACACACACACATATAGATACACTAGATCAAAATATTCAGAAAATTGTGTGCTTGATTTTGATGGTGCTGATGATGATGAATATAATAATATCAACTTTTTTTTAATTTTTTTTATTCATTATGTTTGACTACTAATTAATGTAATGTTGTTGGTATTATTGTATATTAGTTGGAATTCGAATATACAATTTCTTTTGTTGATATTTGTATATTAGTTGTCGTCTTATCTTAAAAATGATATATATAGTTGATAAAACTCGTAAATATATTTGGGTAAAATCGGGAGTCTTATATGTTGAGATGAACAATGCATTTTAACCATCGTCGTTTCTGAACGCCTATCGCTTTTTAAAAAAGTTGCGGCTATAGAACATTAAACTTTGTGACTTAACTAGAGGGTTCTTGACCAAAGTAGTGACATAATTAAATCATTTTTTTTTTGTCTTATCTAGAAAGTTGAAAAAGATACTTAATGTTATAATCAAACACTAATGTCCATGTTATAAATGATAAGAAGAATCGATGTTGAATAAAGTATGAACCTTTTAGAACCTAAAAATAAAAAACATATGAGATTTATAAGTAGGACTAGTCTTTAACAAAGAGATTATTATGATTTTATCTTTTTCCCTCAAAATAGAATATATACTTATCTTTGTACTAATTTGAATATATGTTTTTGAACCAATTTTCTAAAAACGATCCTTTTTTGTTAAAGACGGTCATATGATTTATTTACGAGGAGAAAATGGCCATATGAGGAGAAAATGATCATTATGTTATAGGCTATAAAAACCAACCCTTGGCTCATTGTTACACACATATTATCCGAAAGAAAAATATATTTTCGTTTATCGGTGATGATAAAGCTCCTGCTCCGGACGACTACACTTCTGCTTTCTTTAAAGCCTCGTGGCACATTATCGGATCTGATGTGATTGTCGCAGTGTGAAAAAATTTTACATCTAGTAAACTATTCAATGAATGGAATAATACAATTATCTCGTGAATCCTGAAAGTCTCAACCCCAACTAAAATCACTTACTATCGACCTATCTCATGTTGTAATGTCCTTTACAAGTGTATTAGAAAAATTCTTTCGGATTGTCTTAAAGCAAGCTTAAAGGATGTTGTGAATCAAAACCAGTATGCGTTTGTTCTCGGGCGTCATATCTCTGATAATATTTTGTTAACACAAGAACTTATGAAAAATTATCACATTGAAAGAGGTATTCAACGCTGTTTCCTTTAAAGTGGACATCCAGAAAGCTTACGACACAGTCGATTGGGAATTTCTCCGAGTTATTCTACTTCCTTTTGGTCTGCATAGGATTTTTATTAATTGGATAATGACATGTGTTACTCAAGTTACGTACACGATCAATGTTAATTGTGAAATGTATGGATTTTTTAAGGGAAATAGAGGTCTCCGTCAAGAGGATCCAATCTCCCCTTATTTATTTACTCTGGTTATGGAGGTTCTTTCACTTATTTTGATTCGTAAAACAATCCGAATTTTTAATATCATCATAACTGTGAAAAGTTGAAGATTTTAAATTTATGTTTTGCGGATGATTTAATAATGTTTTCGTATGGTGATGTAGTTTCTTTTGGGGTTTTAATGAATTCGCTGAATGAGTTTAAGAATATGTCGGGTCTTGAACTAAGTATCGCTAAAAGTACAATAGTCTTTGCTAATGTTCATCAGGATGTTCTCGTTGGTATCTTAAGTATAATGTCGTTTGCTAAGGGTAAACTTCATGTCCATTATCTTGGAGTTCCCCTTATTTAATCTCGTCTAGTTCACAATAATTGTCAAGTGTTGGTAGAGCGTGTTTAAAATAGGGTGGGAGACTGGAGAAATAAGAGTCTATCATTTGCGGGAAGGTTACAACTGATTAATTATGTGCTTTCTTCTATGCATGTTTTTTGGTCGTCAGTTTTTGTCCTCCCTGGATCTATTTCTTCCGATATCGAAAAGATCATTAGGGTTTTTTTGTGGTGTAATGGTGTGATGAAAAGAGGTAAAGCGAAAGTTGCTTGGAAGGATGTTTGTATTCCAAAAAATGAAGGAGGTTTAGGTATTAAAAATCTTACTACATGGAATAAGGCGCCTATGACGACTCATCTATGGAACATTCTTGTTAATAAAGAGTCGCTTTGGGGTAAATGGATCCATGTGTACAAGCTAAAGGGTAAAAGTGTATGGGAGGAAAATATACATGCAAATGCTAGTTGGGGTTGGAGGAAGATTTTAATTATTCGTCCAACAGTTAGAAGATATATATTTTCAAAATTGGGAGATTGCACATCTACATCAACATCGTTTGATCGCTGGTTTCATTCAAATTCGTTGCACTTTTTTTATCTCGTGTAGAGACATCTCGCGAGCAGGTTTTTCCTTGCAATCAAGGGTTGCATATATAGTTGATGCATGTGTGGAGATGGCCGCATGTTTGGATGGAGAAATACCATGAGTTAGTGAACTTTCCTATAACAACTCTTGTGGGCCGGAAAGATGTTTTAATATGGCACAAAGATGGGATTGATTATCCATTCTCAGTTCGTATTGTATGGAATTCGATTTGTGAGAAGGTTTATTATGGTAGTATGGAGCAAAATTATGTGGTCTTCGTCTCTACTGCCTAAACACTCGTTTATTGTATGTCTCATCATGGGAGGCAAACTAAAGGCGCAAGGACAAACCAAAAGATTGCGAGAAAAACTCCCAAATTAACCCTATTTGCTCTTTATGTTCGCATGTAATGGATTCTCAGTAACACTTGTTTTTTAAGTGTAATTTCTCGCAGGATGTTTGGAGGGTTGTGCGTGGTCTGGCTAAGCTTGAAGCGATTCCCCCGGTCTGGATTGCTATTGTTGATAGTTTAGTCCCGCTTGCTTATCAGAATAACTCTTGGAATATTATTGGCAAACTGGTTTTGGGAGCTGGTGCTTATTTTATATGGCAAGAACGAAATATTAGGTTGTATAAAAACGGTGCAAGGACGGTTGAGCAAGTTGTGCAACTAATAATCTCTAAAGTTCACATGAAGATTGGTTTACTGAGGTTTAAAAACGCTACGTGTGAGGAAGAAATTTGTAACATTTGATCGATTGGTATGGTTTAAGGTTGCGCTGTCCTGAGTTGTGAAGCTAGTTTATTTCTTTGTTTTTGTTTTCTGCCCGCTATCCTTGAGTTGTGTAACGTTTTATTTATAAAATTTCGCTAGGCTATAACCCCTTTTAATTTGTTTTATCTTTCCTTTTTGAATTTAGTCAATTAAAAATTATGAAATTCAAAATCGATTAGAAAACCATTATACAAATTCAAATCGGTTTCAAACCGATTCTAAAACCAGAAAGTCGTTTCAAATCGGGTTATTTAAATTCGATTGGATTCCAATTTTACTTTTTTTCATAAACAACTTCATACTCCTTCCGTCCCATAAGTATCAATTTTCAATTTTTAAAGTCTTTATTTTTGAACTTTGACCTTAAATATATTTGTTTGTGTTATAAAATAGATGATGAAAATTATACTAATAAAAAATACATTTAAAACTCAATCATTCATATATTTTACATCAAATATTATATAAGATAAAAAAATAAAATTATAATTAAAAATAAAGAAAAAGAAAATTTTAATTCTGATTATGAATACTTAATTTGGACGATAATATTTATAAAAAAGAATATATCCTACTAGTGACAATTCAGACACACTTTTACACACACAAACACACACTATTTTTTTTTCTTTCTCTCTTTCTACATCTACTCATCTACACCGACCAAAAAACCAAAATCACACTCTCAAATCACCAAAACACACACAAACCCCATTCCCCAAATCCAAGAAAAAAACCCCACATTCATCCATCAATCAAATCAATCAAACCCCCATCTTTTTCATCAAAGATTACACCAAATCAACATAAAAGTTTCAATCTTTTTCTCTCTCTTAAAAAATGGTGGTGAAGATGATTAAATGGCGTCCATGGCCGCCACTATTATCAAGAAAATTTAAAGTGAAAATAGTAGTGAAGAAATTGGAATTAATGGGGTGTGATCCTGTGCATGAGGGTGCAGGGAAAGGTTACTGTAGGGCTCTGGAGATCAGATGGAAAGGACCCAAAACTACATTTAGAAGAACAGTGAAGAGGGATTGCACAAAAGAGGTGATTGATTTGGAATCAAACGGTGTCGTTTTCTGGGATGAAGAATTTATTTCCATTTGTACCCTTTCTGGGTGTAAAGAAAAGGTGTTTTATCCTTGGGAAATTGGGTTTAATTTGTTAAATGTAAGTTTTTTATTATACCCTTTTAATTATTTTTTTTAATCTATTTATTGATTTAATTGTTGCAAGAATGAATTTTTCCCCAAATCAGGCAAATGTAATTTATTTATATCTTGATGTGGTTATCGCGTAAAAGCTCGATTTGTTGCAATGTATATTGAAATTTGAGTAAAATAGCTGTTTTTAAGAGATTATAGGAGTTTTAAGATTTTTTTACAAGTTAAGCTTGTAAGATAATGCAGGTTTAAGTGATCCATTGCTAGTTTATATTGAGACGGTGTTTGCAGGGGATGATAGTTTAGCTCGGAACACTGATTAGTGTATCCATTTTTAGTTGAGAATTTTCTGTTATATAACTTATTACATATTAGGTTAGCTAATTATTGTAGCATTTAGTTCAATATATCAACGGAGAAATTTTGCTGATTATGAAAAAATCTTGTTCATATCGTTGTTGTGTCGTATCAAAGATGGCTTTCTATGCTTGGGTTTCTGCCAAATAATTTGATAAATCATGATTCTTAATGATACTTGATGCCATTCCTTTTATATTTTTGAATATGTTTACTTAAAGATTTGGATTTTTTTGTTTGTTTTGATTCAGGGACTAAGCACAGGGCCGAAGAACAAGGTTCCGGTAATTGGAACAGTATCATTAAACCTTTCTGAATATGCTTCGGTGACTGAAGAAAAAGACTTTGAGCTTGAAATTCCTCTTACTGTCCCCAGTGGAGCTGTCGAGTCTCCTCCTTTGCTTCATGTACGCACCATTATTATAATATTTGGATATACCTTCTTATAATCCCAAAATTAAGGCGTAGTTGACTTAGACTTGCGTTACAAACAACCATCATTGTGTAAATAACTAAATATGGAAAAATAATAAAGCGCTTTTTGGGTTTGGAGCAAAAAGTGTGTAACATATATTATTTAGAACTTTTTTCCTTTCCATAATTTGTTCGGGATCGTCTTTTCTTGAAAGCCATTGTTTTTTTGGCCACTTTTTAGTCATTTCTAATTAATTATAGGCATTTTTACAATTACGGTTGCTATTGATCGACACCTTGCGAAAAATGGAAAATATCACATTTGCCTTTGGCTTTGCGTTTTTTACACTGCATTTAAAATATTGAATTCTGTTGTGCAGATATCACTTAGTTTAGTAGAACTAAGAGCTCCTCAAGAATCAACAGAGTCGATACAAAGTCAAACGCACATTCAAACTGAAATTCAAACTCAAACTCAAAGCCAAACTCAAACAACAGATAATTCATCTGGAGAAAAAGATGAGCTTTCTGCACTTAAAGCTGGATTAAGAAAAGTAAAAAACTTCAAGGACTACGTATCAATCAGGCGAGCTAAAAAGACGTCAAGTGAGTATGATCATGACATCAGTGAAAGCAGAAGCGAAGACGGTGATTACATCAATCCGTTTGACTCAGATTCATTATCTGAACCTGAAGAAAATGACCCGCATGAGGGTAAAAATGACAATTCCACTTTTAGGAAATCGTTTTGCTATGGGACTCTGGCGAATGCAAATTATGCTGGCGGCGGGTTTCTTTATGAAAACAGTGTTTATTATAGTCACAGAAAATCTGATGTGGGGTCTGCTCAGAAAGAGGACCCCGAAACTTCTATTATGGAAGGGTATCTCGTTCAAAATTCTAAACGGAGTATTTTACCTTGGAAAAAAAGGAAATTAAACTTCAAGTCACCAAAAGTCAAAGGTGAGCCATTGTTAAAGAAAGATTACGGTGAAGAAGGTGGAGATGACATTGACTTTGACAGACGTCAGCTCAGTTCCGACGAATCCCTTGTTGAGGTGAAACATTTACTTTTTTTGCCCAAATTGCATCATTTTCATGTTATCTCGCAAGGATATTTTATAAATTAACTAAGCTGACCTTGACTGAACTAATGACAGTGGCAAAAGGCATATGAAGATTCTTCCGTTTACCAATCTTCAATATCCGAGTTTGGAGACGACAATTTTGCAGTCGGAAATTGGGAACAGAGAGATATAATTAGCCGCGATGGTTACATGAAACTTGAAACACAAGTTTTCTTTGCTTCGATTGATCAAAGAAGTGAACGAGCAGCAGGAGAGAGTGCGTGTACTGCCCTAGTGGCGGTAGTTGCTGACTGGTTTCAAATTAACCATGATTTAATGCCAATTAAATCCCAACTCGACTCTTTAATCAGAGAAGGTTCGTTAGAATGGAGGAATTTATGTGAAAACGAAACTTATAAATCTCAATTTCCTGACAAGCATTTTGATCTTGAAACCGTCATTGAAGCTAATATTCGGCCTATATCAGTAGTTCAAGAAAAATCTTTTGTCGGATTTTTTCATCCAGAACAAGTCGAAGAAGGAAAATTCGACTTTTTACAGGGAGCAATGTCGTTTGATAGTATGTGGGATGAAATCAGCCGTGAGTCGAATCAGTGTTGCTATAGTGAACCGCAAGTCTACATCGTGAGCTGGAACGACCACTTTTTCGTGTTAAAAGTAGAACCAGAAGCTTTTTACATAATCGACACCTTAGGAGAGAGGCTTTTTGAGGGATGTAATCAAGCTTACATCTTGAAATTTGACTGTTATACAAAAATCTACAAAACACTCGTTTCAGATTCTGATCAGATCAACATTTCAGAGGATCTTATTGATGAAACTGCAAAGAAGTCAAGTGAATATGAGGTCATTTACAACGGAAAAGAATGTTGTAAGGAGTACATCAAGAACTTCTTGGCAGCAATTCCGATCAGGGAACTTGAAAACGATATCAAGAAAGGTCTAACTTCTTCGATACCAGTTCATCAGAGACTACAGATAGAATTTCACTACACTCGGTTACAAATCAGCAATCCAGTTAGCACAATGTCATCACCGTTAGTTGAAACCGAAACTTCCACGTAGAAAACGCTTGTAACTTTAAGGTTATGTTAGTTTTGTAGGTATAATTTCTAACTTTCTTTAACCTTAATCATGGTTAAAGATTGTTACTTTAGGTTGCTAATTCACTATTTTCTCAAAAAAGAAAAAAGCCCAGAAATTTTTTAGGGTTAATTTAGTCTAAAGTCTTTGACTATTTTATGTTGACCTCACAAGTTTCTTCTTTTTCTTTAGAAATGCAATATTTTTGTAGAAAAAGACAACTTTGTGATCTTTATTTATGCAAATGAAGATATGTTTTTGAAATGTACACCTTGTAATGCATGATGTACAAGTTGTCATATTTTCTCTTTAAGAAAATCTCAAAAATAGTTATCTGATACAACTTTATTTTAAAACTAATCACTAAATTTCCGAAAAAGTTTCGTGCCACCTTTTTGTGACGCCAATAAATATTTTGAAATGAATGGTTTTAAATTGAATACATTTTTGTACCATCCTTTTCTATTCCCGCGCCGATGTTAATATTGTCGTGCTATACTTTTATATCTGATTCTTGAGATGAAAAGGTGTTGTCAATTTTTTTTTTCAAATTTAGTGATTATTTTTGAAAATTTGTTACGTTGGAAGAGTATTTTTGATGATTTTTTTTTATTAATTTTATATTATTTTTATATATATTTTCAATTTTCAAGAAATGCTTTGAAGCTTTTTGACAGTGACCGTGGATTCCAATTCCCAATTACCGTAATGGTAAATGATTGGGCTATATTAAGGTTTTTACCATGTGATGTGACCCAGAGCTAGCTGTAAACAGTAATAAAGTAGGGTAGTTGGCTTGTTTTTACCAGAGGTGAAATTTGTTAATTCAGGTGAAAGGTGATTTTATGACTTGTACATGGTGTGGTTAAAGTTGTGTATTGGTTTGGATATAGTAAGTTTGGTTCTGGAAAAGGGTTATCCTAAAGTAGCTTTTCACATGTGGCTTTTTTTTACCATGTTTGAGAGATTCCTCTTTTTAGTTAGTTAAAGTTCATGTTATTTTTTTTTTACTTTTTATTTAAAGCCATGTAAAAGTATATATATATATATATATATATATATATATATATATATATATATATATATATATATATATATATATATATATATATATATAGGAGTAGGATCAAATAAAAAGTGTTAAATTTGTAAAAAGTGTGAGAAGGATTGTGGGAGTGACATGTGGCAAGCTTGAAAAAAAAAAAAAAAAATTTTAATAAAAAGATATTTAAAAAAATAATATTTTTTTTTTGAAAAAAAAAAAAAATCGTAAAAAAAAAAACTTTGGAAAAGAAAAAAAATTTGAAATTCTTTTTAATAACGTCATCTGCCACGTCATATGATGCACACACAAAATATGATGCACATTAATGATGCACAAAAAATATGATTCATATAAATGATGCACACATAAAAACTATGATATTCAACTATGATGCACACATAAAATGTTCATCATAGATGTGTATCATAAATGTGAATCATAAATGTGTATCATATTTTTTTTCGTACATAACTTTTTTCGAGCAAAAAGAAAAAAAAATTCTCAAAAAAAAAAAATTTCGATTTTTTTTTTAAATATTTTTTTATTAAAAATATTATTTTTTTATTAGAAAAAAAAAAAAAAAAAATCAAGCTTGCCACATGTCATTCTCACAATGCTTCTCACACTTTTTACAAATTTAACACTTTTTACATGAACCCTCCCCTATATATATATAGAAAAGAGATCATTTAAGACCTCATTATTGACTAAGACCAAAAGACCTATTCTGGACCATTGGATCAAGATGATCAATGGTCCAGATTTAACCACTTAAAATTAATGAAAATAAACCCGGAAGGGTATTTTGGTCATTTTACATTTCTATTTTTTCCCTCCTCCCGTGTTTTCTCATTCCAGCCTCTTTCTCTCCTTCAAACAAATTCGAAACCCTAATCTCTCAATCTTCTACAAACACACTTAATCTCAAAACCCTAATCTGTCAATCTGCTACAGTCTCGTTCAATGGATGATTCTTCGGTTTTGGGAGTCCAGACGTCTAATTCTCCGGTTATCGTTTAAAGAAAGATTAAGGTAATATTTTAATTTCTTTTGTGTTTTCTGCTATTGCCCACCCAGTGTTTGTCAAAATGCCTGACCCAATTTTCATTTTTTGAATTTCAATTTTTATTATTTTTTCTTGTAAAAGTTAAGCTACTTTTTTGGGTTCATTTTAAATATATAAAAGTTTGAATCTTTTTGCAAAAAATGTGAATCTTGTCTTACATTTTTTTGACATTTCAAGAAATTAAAAATCTTGTGTGAAAGTTTGTGTATGTAAAGTACTGATTTATGAATATATTGGACTGATATAGATGAAGCTTTTGAAGCCAAGAAGCTTGTACCAGACCTTGTTGAAACTTAACGGTGTGGAACGGGGACGATTACTCGGTTTAGATGTTGGTGATAAGTATGTCGGGCTTGCGGTTTCTGATTTTAACAATAAAGTTGCTTCACCTTTGAGGTATAGATGTTCTTTTACGGTTATAATGTTGCTTTACTTAGTAATATGCACGAGTTAATCCCGGCTTCTTTGCTGCCGGCATACCGCCGTCAGAGTATGCAAATGGCTAGATGTATTAAAAATATAACCGGGACAAAACAGAATGTGAGGTGTGTGAATTCTCTTTTTTTAACTTAAAGATCTGCGGGGTTGGTTACATTTTTTAGTTTTATTTTTAAGGATTTCAGAGTATGACATTTTGACTTAATTTTCATTTATGCCGGGCAGAGCAAAAGCAGATGAATTGTTGAACCTTATCAACTCGACACTTTCTCAATCTGTCAACATCGGGCTCTTTGTAGAGAAAGTAAGTCACTTGTCAATTCAGAAGCATTTTAACTTATGTTATTTTAACTTAAAGTGTCCAAGTTGGATGTTCCTACTGCTAAACTTTCTTCTGATCCAAAACCGTCTTCTTCTAATGTAAGCGTTACATTTTCCTTGCATTTATGATCCATTTCGTTAGTTGATTGGTAAAATTGATTACTTGAACACAATTTTCGTTCGGTATCATGTGCAGTAGAATTTCATTTGTTGCAAAAGTACGAGTAAAACAAGTTAGTATTACATTAATAACCCTTAATTAATCTTAACAATCATACTTTGTAAGTTTAAAATTTAAAAAAAAAAACTACTGAGCGATTCAACAAGTACTTTCAGCTGCTGTGTTGGTAGTAATAAAGATAAGAATTACAACAAGTGGAGATTCTACACGTTTTTTTTTGGCATAAACACACACTTATAGGTATGTAAAATTTGAAGCACGTACATCTACTTGTCGTGAACTTGCTTCTAAATCTCCACGTTAAATACGTTGAGAGATTTGATTAAATAGTTATAAGCATGGACAAATGGCTTAAATCTCTACACTTTTAAGTGTGGATAAGTTGATTAGATCCTTATGTAGTTGCGTAAATGTCCACACTTATAATTAAGTCTAACGCGCCGTTTTTCTTTTCTACTTGTTTGAATGATAGGTAGTGGTGATTTTTTAAGTAATCTTTCTGCTTCTGTGTAGGTGTCACAGAAGAGATCAGGGCAGCAGGTTATTATTGACTTAACGGCTAATAAAAAGACTAAGTTGAAGGTAGAAAAAAAGCAGACCGACACTATTTCCGAAGAGAAGAAAATCCTGGAGGCAAAAATACAAATGCAAGAACAAGTTAGTGCGAAGCAAAAGACAATGTTTGAGGCTAAAATACGCAAGCAAAATGAAGTTACCGCAAAGCAAAAGACAGCTTTTGAGGAAAAAAATACAAGTGCAAGATGAAGTTATAGCAAAGCAAAAGGAGATGTTTTAGGCGAAAACACAAATGCAAGATAAAATTATTGCAGAGCAGAAGGCGATATTTGAGGCAACAATACAAATGAAGGATGAAGTTATTGCAAAACAGAAGGCGATGTTTGAGGCTAAAATACAAATGCAAGATGAAGGTATGGCTGAACAGAACACAATGTTTGAGGCGAAAATACAAATGCAAGACGAAGTTTAGCACCGGGAGCAGCAAGGAATAGGGTCAAGGCTGATTCTAACAGTAGTAACAACATCCGAAGTCCATCAATTCTGCTGAGCTTATCTATGGGAATCTTAATATTCGTGTTCAGGTTGTTCAAGTTAGAGTCAACCATGAAGATTCAGTTGTCAAGACCTGTTTTGTGATCTCGGGTAAAAGCATTTACCGTTACCACTTGTTTCGGGAAAGCTAAGCAACTCGTTTACTATCTGAAAGTGTGCAAATACACTTGGAAAATCATTAATTTGACAAATTATATTCGATATGTATACTGAAGATGAAAAGCGAGATGGCAATTTCAACCCATTTTATTTATAAATGGGCTGGTTCAGGTTATATTTGAAAAGAAAAGAGGTCAAATGGATTGAATCTCGACTAACTACAATAATATTGTATTTTTTATTGAAAAAATCTAACACCATAGATTTATAAGTAAAAGTAGACAAAAAAAGTGTATCGGGTCAACCCATATATTCATGTTTAAGCTCTTTATAGATTTGTAATCAGTAATTAAAATAAACACGAACCATTTTCCGATACTTGAATATTGTTTTTGTTTAATACTTTGTTTTCGAATCTATTGGTTGAACAATATGTTTTTGTTCAGTAATCTTGAAGTTTGTTTTGTTTTGATTTTTTTTGTGTAGCTAATAAGGAGTGCTTAAGCTTCTAACATTGTGTTTTACAATATATCACATGTGATGTGTATATCACATATATAGGTATATCACATGTGATATAAGTGTTTCATGTCATTTGTCTAAAATGTAAACAAATTTTGGTTAAACCGGTTAGATAAGTATATCATATGTGATAAGAGATATACCTATCACATGTGATGATAGACAATAGACATATCATATATGATATGTCTTACACATGTAATAGACATATGATATTGTTGTCATTCAAAAAATAAACTATCATATGCATATCATATATGATATACCTATCATATATGATAGGCATATGATATGTGATAGGCATATCATATATGATAGGCATATGATATGTGATCGCATATCATATATGATATGCCTTTTATATAGTTATATGAAATATGATATGTATATCATATATGATAGGTATATCATATATGATATAAACATATCATATATGATATAAACATATCATATATGATATAAACATATCATATATGATATACCTATTTCAAAGTAATATGTATATCATATATGATATTCCTGTTTTCAACTAATAGGTATATCATATATGATATACTTGTTTTCAAGTAATAGGTATATCATATATGATATACCTATTTCAAGTAATAGGTATATCATATATGATATCATAAACATATCATATATGATATAAATATATCATATATGATATACCTATTTTAAAGTAATATGTATATCATATATGATATACCTGTTTTCAAGTAATAGATATATCATATATGATACAGTTATGTTATTTGATACATATCATATATGATATAACTATCATATATGATATAAACATATCATATATGATATACCTATTTCAAAGTAATATGTATATCATATATGATATTCCTGTTTTCAACTAATAGGTATATCATATATGATATACTTGTTTTCACGTAATAGGTATATCATATATGATACACCTATTTCAAGTAATAGGTATATCATATATGATATCATAAACATATTATATATGGTATAAATATATCATATATGATATACCTATTTCAAAGTAATATGTATATCATATATGATATACCTGTTTTCAAGTAATAGGTATATCATATATGATACAGTTATGTTATTTGATACATATCATATATATCATATATGATATAACTATCATATTACTTTGAAATAAGTATATATCATATATGCTTATAATATCATATATGATATACCTGTTTTCTAGTAATAGGCTTATCATATATGATATAAACATATCATATATGATATAAACATATCATATATGATATACCTATTTCAAAGTAATATGTATATCATATATGATATTCCTGTTTTCAACTAATAGGTATATCATATATGATACAGTTATGTTATTTGATACATATCATATATGATATAACTATCATATATGATATAACTATCATATTACTTTGAAATAAATATATATCATATATGCTTATAATATCATATATGATATACCTGTTTTCAGGTAATAGGCTTATCATATATGATATACCTGTTTTTAAGTAATAGGGATATACCTAGGTATATCATATATGATATAACTATCATATTACTTTAAAATAAGTATATCTCCTTTACAAGGTTTATCTCTCAAGATCAGAACCCTCTATGAACCAGGTTGTCATGATGTGATATGTGATGATGCGAAACTCGTTGAGGCCAAGAATGTAGCGCCTTCAACAGATGTATAGTAATGGGTACAGATCTCATTTTACCGTTTAAAAATGCAACAAGATGACTGTATCAAGGAGGTTAATTCATACAAACATCTTTACATAAATTACTGTTTAAAAATGCATTTTTAATATATAAACTAACATTCAGCTAAAAGATGTCATTTTTGTATTCTAAGCAAAAGTCAGCTCAACATTGTCAACAACTCTATGCTTCGAGTCAAAGCCATATCTAACTTTCTCAACTCAAACTCTTACCTTCAGTTCCACTTTGACTTGCTTGAACGATTTGCTGGAGGCCTTTTTCCATTCCTGATTCCGTCAACACCTTAAACAAACCAAAAACAACCAGTGTCATAAACAAACAAAATTAATCATTTAACCATCATTGCTTTCCCCCAAAAAAATCTTAATATAAATCATGTCGCAGATTTAATACCTGCATCAATGATAAATCTGCGACATGATTTATATTAAGAATTTTTTGGGGGAAAGCAATGATGGTTAAATGATCGTATAAATAATCGAGTTTATGTACACTACAACACAATACTGGTAAAGACCAGCTAACCCTCTAGATTAAAATTACATCAAAACCGCAAATCAAAAATAGAAACTGATTAAATAAAAAAAAGAATGTATGTTTACCATCTTACAGCATGGATCTTTCTCAATTCTAGTAAGGGGTAGATGATGCTAGAGATTCGGCTGACCGTCGGGCACTTTGGGCAGCGACCGATGACTTATCTGACCCACGAACATTATATCTTTCGTAAACTTTTTCACGGTTTTCTGACCACCATGTTTCAGCTTGGTGCTCCCCGAATCTCCTACGGCTGCAGACATAACCGGAAAATTCACTATTTAAGAATGTACTAACAAAACAAGTTTATAATAACGAAAGAGAAATATTATATAAATAATCACAAGTTTTCGATTTATATATTTGCCGATTAAGTCAACAATGCTAGGAAATGTTAAACCTATTGTTTCATGAATAGGGAGATACCTGAAGCGGACTCTTAACCATCATTGTTAAATAACCAGATACACCTATAGATACAGACAAAATTCAATAAAATTAACAAAAAGAAGCTCGATTACACAGATGAATTCAAACTACTTCAATTAACAGTTAATTTAACAATTCAATTCAAATCCATAAAATTACACAATGTGAATCGATTAAAACAATAACAATTATATCGAAACTAATCAATTAAAAACTAGTATAAGAAAATGATTAAAATTGAGCTAATTACATACCTTATGTGATGAATTGTTAGGTTTAATTTTCAGAAGAATTGAAGAATTTTTGATATGAAGAAATGAAATGGGGAAATCTAAAGGAGGTTGAAAATTGCAGCTAGGGTTAAAGGACGAAAATGCCCTTCCAATACAAAATTTTGTTTTAATCTCAGCCCTTGGATCTTTATCTTTGGATGGCTGAGATTAAGTCTTTAGGTCTCAAATATTTATTAAGTCTTTCTTGAACTCACCCCTATATATATATATATATATATATATATATATATATATATATATATATATATATATATATATATATATATATATATATATATATATATATATATATATGAATATGGGGCTGTTACACATGTAAGCTTACATTCGAAACTCGTTAAAAACTATGTCGTTTTGTGGTTTAAATGCTTTTCAACGCTTGATTTGTCTTATATTCATCAAGGGAAAGGTGATCCCCAAAATGCAGGGGGTCATTGTTTATTATGAAGAAGTTATAAAAAGTGACTTCGATAGATGCCCAGTGATGACAAAAAAACTTATATTTTTAAAAGACACGATTAATGAAGAAAAAGATGTGAATAGATAAAAATTTGTGAAGTTAGTTTAATAAATATGATTAAAATTATATAGATTTAAAGAATTTTTAACAAAACGACATCCTTTTTGATGAGTTTTGCATGTAAGCTTACATGTGTAACAGCCCCATATTCACTTTTCCTATATATATATATATATATATATATATATATATATATATATATATATATATATATATAGGGAGAGGTTCTTATAAACCAAAACTTAAAGTAAAATAAGTAAAAAAATATGAAAAAATAATTTATTATATGTGTAATTTTGTATTATGTTTATTTATTCAATTATAACAAACTTTAAAAAAGCAAGTTTTGATATGCATCAAAATATATGTCGTTTAGGGACTGTGCATCAAATTCTTTGTTTTTGTGCAGTAAATATTCAAATTTGATGCACAACGGTAAAACTACTCATTTTGTGATGTACAACAAAACTTCGTTTTTTAAAGTTTGAGATATGGTTAAAATGAACGATAATCCAAAATATCTTACGTTATAAATTATTTTTTGATTTTTTTTTACTTATTTTACCTTAAGGTTTGTTTTACAAGAACCAACCTATATATATATATATATATATATATATATATATATATATATATATATATATATATATATATATATATATATATATATATATATATATATATATATATAATTTGTACAATAAATTGGAGAAAAGTGTTATTTTTAATGAAATATTATTCATATGAAAATTGTTTACATGTAGTCCTTAAAATATTTTATTTTAGTTTTTATTTTATTTTATTATGTGTCTTAAATTCTCATTTAGACATATAATTAATCATATAACTTTTTTACTTTAATTTATGAAAACAAGATACTGTATTTTTTTTACAAAGTTCATGTATATAATTTTGATAAACAATTCACACTCATTGTAGGCATGTTTGTTTTAGGTTATTTTTTCGCTTATTAGCTTTTCTATTTTTGGTTTATTGTTAGATTGTTAATTTTTATGCTTATTTTATAGTTTATGTTTTTATTAGAACTTAAAAAAGGTTAATAAAGTCATAAATTATAAAATAAACCGAAAATTTACTTATGAAATAAGGGTTGAGATTATTAATAACATTACAATTTAGAGACCAAAACAGGCAATCATAACTGTTCATTTCAAAAACCAACTTAAAATTTAATTTTATTTAAAAATTAAATATTTCAAAAATCGTAAATGTACTAAACGAATAAATTACACAATTATAACGAGCATTAAATTACCTTTCTATAGAGTACCCAGTCGATATATACTTTTGACGAATTTTTTTTCCGGGTTTTATTGATGGATTTTAAAATTTTATATTACAAAATCGAGATTTTATCACATGTGATTTTAGAGATTTAACATATTTTTTTATGTTTTTCTTTTTAATTTAGTTAAATGTATATAATATAACAAATATATGTTTTGAAATTTATATTTAGTGTTCAAATCATATGTGCTGGTACCTTACGAATATCAACATTTGTTCGAAAATAGAAAAATAAAAAATCATCAACTTTTGATTTTTTTTTCTGGGTCTATATAGATTATACCTCATATAATATCTTTGTGTTTTAAAATTAACAATTAAAGCTGAAATCATATGTTTTATTGCCTTATAAGTTTTCGATATTTAACTTACTTAATAAAATCACATGTGATATGCGTACTATCATATGTGATATACGTACTATCACATTTATGTCAAAAAAATGAAGGAAAACAAAAATCGTCACATATGATATACAGTACTATCACATTTATGTCAAAAAAATGAAGGAATTTTTTTTTGTCAAAATTCGATATTTCTTTTATAAATTTAGGTAATTTATACGTTTTATAGTAATTCTCTTTTATAAAGTTTTACGAATTGGTGCTAATATCACATGTGATATTATCGTTACAATTTCAATACCCACAAAAAAGACAAAAAAAAGTCGGCGAAAGTATATAACACCACTGCTCTAGTTAAAGATAAAAACGAGACGATCACAACGGTGTAATTTGTTTCATCTAACGATTAACGGTTTGTGAGATAGATTAATTTAAAAAAATAAAATAAAAGTGAGTTTTGGTTTTAATCCTACTCATTAGATTGAAATGGGATGAATGGTCGAAAGTGTATCTTTTAATCATTTAAAAATTATGTGTCTTAATTGATTGATCATTTACCTAGTATAAACAATTTTACGCAAAGCTGCAACCAGAATGTACTAATGTTTTAACTTTAGCTAAATTTGCTTGATCCTTTAACTATTATTAATTTTTTTTGCCATTATTTATAACACATTACCTTATAGTTTAAATTGCCAAGATGAGTTGGAGTCTGTGCAATATTTGGGCCTTAACCCGATTTTGGCGTTTTTTGTGTGAGCCTGTTGTTGTTTGGGCTTTGTTGAATTTGGACCCGTTTTTTTCTTGTACTCACTTAGGGGTCTTTTGTTTTTTCTGAATACTTAAGTCTGAATCTGAAAACCAGTTCTGAATGATAAGAGGTTGTGTCTGAAATCTGAAAGCATAATCATTAAGATTGTTTGAAAAATATACTTTCATATATATCTTAATTCTTTTTTTTTCTTGTTTTTATCATATTTTCAAGCTATTAGAATAGCTAAATTGCACGAAAAATAAAATTAACAAATAACTAAATGTAAGAAAAACATTTAAAAGGTTTTTAGATCAAAAGACAACGTCTTCACCAATAACACTCTAACAATAATACCGACAAAGTACGGTAAATGAAAATCCATAAACTAACATGACAAAATCATTTAAAGTAAATCATTCTCCATTCTGCATCAACTGATCAGCAATCTCTTCACGCAAGTTTATCATTAATTGTTGATCTGATGCACTACCTTGTGACTAGAATTCTTAATTCTGATTATTTTTTGTTTCATTTTCATTTTCGAATTGTATCTCTATTTGATCAGACATAGAAAATAACTCATCATTAACGCCTTCCTTTCGTATAAAATTATGAACCGCAAAGCATGCAATAACAACATCCCTTTGTGTATCAAATGAGAACGTTGACATCTTTTTCGAAATCGGGAAACGTGCTTTCAAGACTCCATACGCCCGTTCAATAACATTTCTAAGTTTTGCATGAGCATGATTGAACTTTTCATTTTTGCTCATTGCACGTTGACGACGAAAGTCTCCAAGCCAATATCTAACATTACGATGTGGTGTCATAATATTAATTCTAATTAGAGGTATTAAGATATAAAATATAGCTTATCAAATAGGAGGAAAAAAAGGGATTTCAAGATCTTATTCAAAAAAAAATCAAAACCTCTTATTTACTATTTCATTTATTTGATAATACAATTAGATATCATTAGGAGCTTAACATGAAAAACAAACGACCCCTTAGTCACTCCTCTGGAATTGGTTGGCTTCCTACTGTCGTTGCACGTGTCTTTCTTACTCGTCTTTGTGTATCGTCTCTGTGTAGCTGCTAACATCTCGCAATTACCTCTAACATTTCGCAATTTCGTAAGTCGTTATTATCGTAATCCTGTCTGAGTAGGTTTTTTTCTTTTCTGTATTATTGGTTTACTGTTTTTGTTGAATTGATTGCTTTGCTTTTATTATTTTTGCTCAGTAGTAGTGGATATTTGATTTTGTTGATATTTTTGTAGTTTCTAAGATAGTTGATTTTGTTTTTGGTTGGTTTTGTAAAATAGGATTATGAGAAAAGAAAATATAAATAAACAACTGCAATGCGATTTTACTTCTTTTAATTCTTACTTGGTTTGTTTATATATAATCAATAATACTATAACTTCAGAATCAATGATTGAACATCAGCCCCCTCCTTCGCCCTTGAAATCGAATAATAATAATAATGATAAATTAGGGTTTTCGGAGAGGGCTTTATCTGCTGCTGGTGCTGCTTTTCTTTCCGCCATTATCGTTAATCCTCTTGATGTTGCAAAATTATTATTAATTGACCTTATCAATTTTCAAATACTCTAACTTCAGTTTGGAATGTTCATTTTTTTAAAGATATGATAAAAGTCTTGGTTGAAATTAATATAAACAAATTTTTTTGGATGTTTAGGAGTTACTGTAATAAAATTTTGATCGTGACTAGGAATCTTGATGTATTTGATTTTGATATTATTGTCAAAGATGGTTGTGTAATTCATAGATATAGTTTGAAGATGTATAAACTTTTTTCGACATTTGATTCATATAAAAATATGTGAAGTTGGGTTAAGAGCTTTTAAGCTTTTATCTAAATTTGTTGTAAGTTGTGATTGATGATTGACATTTTTGCAGATTTCGATTTTAGGATGCTCAAGAGTCACAACTTAAAGATCGTGACTTTTAGGTGCAAGTGTTGTTAACTCATAATCACATGGTTCTAAGTCCTTTTAAGTTGGTTGTTACCATGAGAATACACTTTCTTTATGACTTGGTCTTTACAATTTAATATAATTTACTATGATTGTATTTAGTTTGGATAAATGGTTGCATAATAGTTGTTGGTTGAGAAGTGTTTTTTTTGTTGTTTCATAATGTTGTATTGATAATGTGGCTTTGTTTTGGCGAAATACAAGAAACACAATAAGGTCTTAAGGGGAGTTTAGCTTTGTTTTGGTAAACATGGTAAGATCTTAAGGAGAATTAACTTTGTTTTTGGTGAATTAAATTATGAAAAACGTGTTGTGATTAAAAAGATCTAAACCAGAATTTAGAAAAAGAAAATCATCAACCGTGCAACGCGGGTCTGATCTATTTTTTATCTATACTCTTAAAATTATGATTACATGTATTTTTTTGGTAGTTTTATATTGTTATATTGGTAATCTGGCTTTGTTTTGGTGAAATACAAGAAACAAAATAAGGTCTTAAGGGGAAATTAGCTTTGTTTTGGTAAAATGCAGGAAACATGGTAAGATCTTAAGGGAAATTAGCTTTTATTTGGTAAAATACAAGAAACATGGTAAGATCTTAAGGGAAATTACCTTTGTTTTTGGTGAATTAAATTATGAAAAACGTGTTGTGATTAAAAAGATCTAAACCAGAATTTAGAAAAAGAAAATCATCACTCGTGCAACACACGGGTCTAATATAATTTTTTTCCTATACTCTTAAAATTATGATTAAAGGTAATTTATTGATAAATTATTAACTTATGTATAAGCTTTTCTACACTATAAAAAAGAAAAATATTATGCCACCAATAAATTACCTTTAATACAATTTATTTAGGTCTATGAGTGCTTTATAAGATGCATTTTGGTTCTAATTATCACTTACTTAATCACTTATTTAATCACTTATTATCAATTTGCAAAGTGATGATGTGACTTAGTGAATAGTAACATTTGATTAATTATATTTAATTAAAATATAAAAATTACATGATATAATTAAGTTTTAATATAATTTAAATTTAAATTTAAATTTAAATATGAACATTATCAGATTACATGACATAAGTTTTAACACATTGATAAACCATGCTATAATTATTATTACTCACATATTTGTAAAGATACAAAGAGCTTTTTTAGAAAATTATTTAAAATTACTTTAAAACATTTTGATCATCTCTTCATGCCGTGATTATATCTTAATTATTTGATTTATAAAAATTATGTTTTACTAAAAAAAACTCAATTTAATATTGATTAATACTCCACGTTCAATACCCGCCACATCGCGCGGACAATGAACTCCTATTTTTTTTTTTATCAATATCTAAACTATGTTTTAGTATTTAAACTGTGTTGTGAATGGTGTTTAGGTATTCATATCTACTTATTCTAATAAATGGGAGATTCAGCTGATGTCATTATACTGATTTGGCGTGTTTAAAAGCTGTCCACGTAAGACAATAATTTAATTGTTGATGTCATACACTTAGTTGTAATTAATTTAACTTTTTAATTTTTAATTTTTAATTTTAAAGATTATGTAAATGACTAAAAGACAATCAGTTTTTTTTTGGAACTCACAGAAACCTTCTTCAGTACGCTACTTCTACTTTCAAAATTTATTTTCTCAATAAACAACATAACTTAAAATTCAAATTCAAATGTTCTTTATCAATCGGTCCCAGATTCAAACTTTTTATTTCTCAATCGTCTCTCATCTTCATCTTTTTCTTTTCACCATTTTGTTTTCCTTCCTAGATTCGTTTCAGATTGGAGAAACCATATGTTGATAACTTCATCATCATCATCCACAGGTGCATTCACTCCATTTTTGTAATGATTTTTTTGGTTAGGATATGGAATATGAGAACAGATTGTAAAAAAGAAAAGCTAAGCTACTATGCTAATTTAAAGGTATTGATTTCTCAAAGTTCTTTACCTAAATGCCTTTTACATCAACAATTATTCTTTCTCTTTGTTTATAGTGGCACCTAAAGTTTTGTTTGTGAGCACATCATATGTTCGATGAAATGCCCCCTACAACTGAAACAAATATGTCTTTTTCTTCTCCCTTTTTTACTGGTTTGTAGGTACTTTAGATGGTATGGGAAGAGTTTTATAGGGATTCTGCAGTCTTTGAGGTGATATGTTATTATGTTATGCGATATTGAGGTGCATCATCAGGCTATATGTTCCCAGTTCCCGTTGACTGGAATGGTTCAACTCAGCTTATGCTTGATCTGATGATCTCTAACAGGTGAAATTACTGTTTTAGCTTAAAATGAAATGGGTCAAATAGGTCTAACGGCTTAAGAGTGTCCCAGGTGTATTTTAATGCATAAAAATTCCGATTATTATAACAGGTAAAGTAACTTATCCAATTGACTGGAATTTGGTCAGTAGACTCTATAAATTGTTACCAACACCATCCAACTTTCGTAAACCGTTATAAAAACCATTCAACTTTTAAAAATCATTTAGCTATGTCAAGACTTAACAGGTTTTTGATTTTCCAATCAAAATCACGCAATATATCAAATTTGAAAAGCACAGAGGTTTTAGAAACGATTTTTAAAGTCCAGTGACCAAATTAGAGATCAAGTTAACCTACTTTGTTGTTTAGTATATCTCGCAATGATGCTTTTAACAGAACTTTTTT
Organism: Senecio squalidus; assembly: GCA_910822075.1. Taxonomy (NCBI): domain Eukaryota; kingdom Viridiplantae; phylum Streptophyta; class Magnoliopsida; order Asterales; family Asteraceae; genus Senecio; species Senecio squalidus. The sequence goes on along the minus strand of CAJVGC010000591.1, from coordinate 4,919,614 downwards.
TTGTTTTTGTGGTTAACTTCACATCATAGATTTAATTTGCTATTTACCATTCAATATATATTTCAGGTGTTATCTTTGTACATGATCTCTCTCAGAGAAGAACAAAAACAAGTTTATCGAAATGGGTTGCAGAGATTGCAGCTACCGGCTCATTCTCAGCCCCGCTAGCAAATGGTGGTCTTGGTGGCCTTCCCGTACCTTACATTGTCATTGCAAACAAAGCAGATATAGCATCCAAAGAAGGTAGAAGAAATAGTAGTGGCAATCAGGCTTATATATTCCCATTTCCCGTTCAACAATTTCATCTTTTTGTTCAAATTATTTATTTATTTTTTTTATATTTTTTTTAGAAATATCCATCTCTATGTTGTGCCTTTTGTGATTTTATCATACTGTTTATTATTGCCTCGCTGCGGGTCAGCACCTCCGAAAGAAACGGAGGACTTCATTCAGTGACCCCGCGATCGCCCTCTGAACGATCAGAATAAGGTAAAGCTTGAAGATAAGTTTTGAACTCTATTAAATGAAAGGTTCGTGATGAGAACGATTTGTGGTGCTGAAATATTTGATGAACTGACTTCAAGTATAGGGAGTTGAAGCTTGAAGCACATAGAAGAGAGATACAGGTAATAATTAAATCATGTTCTAACTCAAAATTCAAAGTCATCCTAAATTACATCGTTTGAAACTTATTTAATGACCTCAAGGTCTTACGGAGGTGATGCACTTATTTTGTATTTTCTTTTAGGAAGTTTACCATGATGATTATGTCCAGCAACCTGAGATAAAGACAAAACTATGTTCTATATACCAACAAAACTGCAACATTGATGGTTGTAGTAAGCTGTTGTTAAGCAAGTGGAAATTACTTATTTTCATATGTGTTGATTTTGGATGTTTCGTAACCTATTATCTTTGTCAACGGATTGCTTAAAACATTTGCTTTGTGTATATCCTTTTAACCCATTCTAATAGGTGACTTATACCAAATGTTGAATATAACCTTTTTAGGTATATCATAAGAAGTAGATGGATTAAACTTGTAAAAAGTCACTTAGTGTTATATATTTAAAAGGTGAATTATTTTATTGGTATTATATAGTTTTTATGTATGGTCTTTAGTGTGTCACATGTGTAAAATAAAAAAAGACGGTTATAAAAAAACGGGTCATTTTAGGCCAATTGGATTAGAGGTCGTCTAAAGTGTATTAAAAATGAATTACAACATTTTAATTCACTATATTTTTAATAAGTAGATTATCATTGTCATTATATGGTTTTTGTAATCCTTTTTAATATATGAGTTGTTTATGGTTTGCAGAATCCACCCTCTAATCCAACTTTGCGGGCTGTCAAATGTGGAGCTGGCTGAGGAAGAGATCATGTTTGATTATAGATTGACATAAGTGAATAACTTTGGATATACTTTAGTACTTTAACTCCATTATTTTCTTGGCAAAAGTAATCGTTTTGTAGCGGTATATCATTGGTAAAACTATATTCGTCTTAATGATGTTGCGTTGGACATTCTAATGCAAATATGGGTTTTAAACCTTTTAATATGCACGATCTAAACAAAATTGTGACGGTTATCACTTGAAGCATTATAGTCCTGCACTATGTATTGTGTACAAACCCTTATGTCACAAGATTTATGAATATGTTTTTTGTTTTTTAGAACTAATATTTTCCGTATAAACCCATATGTGTACAAACCCTTATGAATCCTACTACCTTAGATCACATAATTCAATATAAATAATAATTCATCAAAACTAATATTTGTCAAAGTAAGGATTGTAAGATTTTTTTTTCCAATGGTATTAATATAATTACTTATAAAATCTCATGTATCACATGGGTATAAAGCTAGTAAAAATAATGAATAACACTTTTAATTAGTTCCCCGTCTATTAAAAGACCATATAGCGCAGTTTTCAAATTATAAGGTACAATGCAGTTTTTACATGTCATGGTTTAGAAGGCTATCACGATAAAATACAAATGATTAATTTAGCATCCAAGTATTTTAAATGAAACGAAATATACATCTTAAGTGTTGCTTCTTGAGAAATTTTACGTTTTGAATAAAATATATGTTTATCATAAGTCAATGTTATTCTTTTATATAGGGCATCTTTACATTTTCCTTTTGTGATTGTAGTTTGAATATCTTTTTCATGTTATTTATCGTTCTTCATATTTATTTACGTGATCGTATGTTTATAGCGTAATTTTTTTGAAAATAACTTTTTTATCGCTGTCACATTGCGCTAATACTATGCTAATACTATTGAATTTACTAAAAAACATTATTTTAACTATTTTACCTTTTGAAAATAAAACCGTTTTATTTCTTTTGTTTGATATCATATTGAGTCACAAAAACCAAAATAAAAATAAAACCTTTTCAACAACCCCTACACTCTAATCTCTTTGGTTTCTCTAGCTTTCCACAAGTCTCTCCTTATTCATCAATGTCGTCATAACACTTATATTGTTATAGAGGCAGAGATATTATTTAAACCCGAGAACTCAAAACAAATTTCAACTCTAATATAATTTCCAATTTCTATAGTACCAAATTGGACAAATTTTATGCGTATTTGGGTTATTGTATGCCTAATTGTATAAATTTTTAGACCTAATTGATTCGTCTACCATATTTATCATTTATAATATTGATAGACATCGATTATACTTTTACATTATAATAATATAATTTAGTGCTATTTTAACCTTGCACTGGTCATTTTATGACGGTTACGGGCATGTTCTCCCAAGATTAAAAATTATAGGAAGATGAAACTTTTGTTGGAGTTTATTAATCCATAATGTAGGATTTACACATTACTCTCTAATTTAAATTGCATTATTGTCTTGAGATTTGTGTTTTTAATAAAAAGTTTGTGTTAAAATACAATTGTTATCGTTTAAATTACAAAAGAGTTGGTTGTCGGAGTGGTAAGCGCGTGACCTCCATAACGCGGAGACCACGGTTCGAATCTCCCCAGCTTTGTTTTTTTTTTTTTTTCTACTTCTTTGTTGGGCTTTTAATTTTTTTTTTTTTTTTTTTTTTTTTTTTTTTTTTTAGATTAGTTTGAAATAAAAAATATAGTTTGTGAATCAAATAATCTCACGAAAACGATGCCTTTTTTTGGCTTGCAAATGTAAATTAAATTGTTTAATGGTTAAAGTGCTTTTTTTTTCTACTGCTTTGTTGGCTTCCTTAGGTGTTGGGCTTTCATTTTTTTTTTTTTTTTTTAGATTAGTATGAAATAAAAAATATAGTTTGCGAATCAAATAATCTTACGAAAAAGATGCCTTTTTTTTGGCTTGCGAATGTAAATTAAATTGTTTAATGGTTAAAATGCAAGCTGGAATATAAAACCCCGAACTCGTGCGAAGCACGAGTCCCTACTAGTTTGGTAAAAAGCAAATGAGATGCATTAACCTAATTCATTTAGACCAAAATCCTTTGCTTCACACTTTGCTATAAACAAACATATTTTAAGGCAAGTTTAAAATGAGAAGATAACGAAGTATCAAATGGATTTTAGTCTGACGATATATATGTGAATCACCTAGCCGGAGGTTGTGGATTCCATATGAAATAAAATGTATGAATTAATGAGTGTATTGTAATTTTTGTGTTTCTACAAAAACAAGGTAGAGAATATCTCTGACCAAATTCGGGGTCAAAATGTTAGTTTTGTCTTGTTAATAAGTTTTAACAACCAAATTTTGCTCTCACCCTTTTTGGGCCCCTTAATAGCCCATCATTAGCTTAAGATAAACTCAATTACCCAATTACATAATAATTAGTTACACCAGCAAAGTATTCTTTTTTCTTAAGAGAGTCTCGAATCCGAGACCTCTCACAGATAGGCAGCGTGCTATAACCACTTGGAGAAGCCTAATGGTCAATAACTTATTCATATTTGGGTTAATTTTTCTTTAAATAGAAATATAAAATCTTAATAGTAATAATTATGCTAATCAAATATTATGGAAATACATAATCATTACTGCATATTTACATGTTAATTATAAAACTTATATCAACTCGATTTTTCGAATAAATGCTACATTTAAGTGCGATTTCTAGAGTTAAAAGCAAACGGGACATTTCACTAATCCATTTTCATTACACTCTACACAACTAATGGGTAACTTAGGATCACTCTCGTCTTGTTCTTCCACGAGCACCTTTCGGCTACCATTACACGAACAACAAAGCACAAAACGCATTCCACCACATCCTTTGCAAGGCCCAGAAGCCAAACTTTTCGGTATCCCATTTAAGAGCTCTTCTAACTTTCCTTCTTCATGGAGCTCGACTACTTCATCAACACCTCCGATATGTCTTCCTTTGATAAACAAACTCGGAGGGATCACTTTACCGCCCAATGTCTGCCACAACTCCTCCCTAAACTCCATATGCATGGACACGTCTCTCTCATCATACAAAACACGAAAACTTCCTAATAAAAACTTAATAGTGTTGCAATCTTCATAAGTCTTACGAATACCTCTTAAGCTTGTTGTGTAGAGAATCACTGAATCACTTCCTCCTGGTGGACACTTTTCTTCAAATTCCACCAAAAACAAACCGTTTTCAGGTTTTCCCATCTCATTCGTGCTCACGGGGGCTCTATCATTTTCTTCATTCTTGATATCAATCGGTGTTTGGATGTATTGGTTGATGGTGTTTTCATGGAAAACTAGACTTTGTTTTACAGTTGAAATGGCTGAAATGGATTTTAGTTTCCCTAAGAATCGTCCTCTCATTCCTTTCATCTCTCGATACTACACTTCTCATCGACTTGAAGTGGTTTTATAAGCTAAGACGGGACCGTATCAGTGTCTAATAAAGTTTCATTATTTGTCAAATATCTAAAATACCCTAAAAGCATAATCTAGTGGACTAATTGGGACTAATTGTAATGATGATAATGAGAAAATAAAACGATTTTACTACGGAAAGTTAAACAAAAATGGAAGAAGAAACTTTACACGATGGGACCGAGTGAGTACGAAGGAAGGTAAAGTGTGAAGATCTTACCTAGTGGTTGTCTTTTGGTGAACTTGTATGTACCAACTTTTAGTTAGACATACTATTCTTGTTATAGTAAATTGGTTATAATCGACCAATAAGGATAACACGCGTCAAATTGACATAGGGTGGCGTTTTTACGTGCTCTCACTAATCCATAAACGCAATGAAAAGACCAAAACGACCTTAAAGATTATAGTAAAATCGAGACCAAACATTAGGCAATGATAGAGATGGCGAACCAGATTAGGCTAGGAAAAATGGGAGACAAGGTTTGGTACCACACATAATTGAGTCACAAGGGGGGTCTTGCAAATGGCTAAAAGCACCTTCTTTTTAATCAACCCGACTTTTCGGGATGATATAAAGTAAAACAATAGTGGAGAGATTAAAAGACTTTTTTGTACAATGCATGATACCTGTCTCTCAACCATAATGATTTCTCATAACTACCCCACCGGACCATTATTCCGGTTCCTTGATAAGGATATACTTATCGACTGCACCTGTACACAAGCTCATTCGTAACATTATTGACATACATAAATGAACAGATATTTAATAGCAAACTTGTACCAATAACACATGTATATCACTATGCAATACGGCGGTTATGAGGATATGACAACGAAAGGTGAAGACGAGAAAATATAGGTTTTTAAACGTACATATGTAGGACGCGGTAACCATAAACACGAGTTATTACAGTCAAACTATCTAAAACATAGTACAGAACCCCAGTACACAAGGAACATCGGCTGGTCCAGACTCCAGAGAACAGATTTCAAGGACTTAACTAGAAGCCACTTGATTCTCAGACATAAACCAACCAACGCTGAAATCAAACGAGATGCATGTCAACTCCTTTTTGTCGGCGTCTTTTATCTTCATTGTGAGTGTATATGAACCCTGAATTTGGTAAATGATAATCGTTAGACTCTCATGGAAATATAAACACAAAATGATATGTGGAATATCATGTATTCAAAAGGTTATTTGTCTAAAGAGAACCCAAGTGAACTGTTTGCGTAACTTTGGGCCATAAAAATTACCCAATGGGTTAAAAGGGTAGAAGGCTGGTATAGTTAAGAAACCAACCGGCCACCGGGTCATATTGGGTTGGAACTTATATCAATGTGGGCCAAGATTTGAAAATTTTACTTCTATTAATAAGCAACAATTTTTTTATAAAAGCCCATCGTCTTCTTGCCAGGTTGGTGGGTTTACCCTCAGGCCCATGAATGAAATTGCAGAAAATCGTGCCCAACGAGAATCCCAAATAAAAATGGCTCTAAATAATATCGACAAAAAGCCATAAAGCAACATATGTCTTGTTAATGAACAAAACGCCATATCATTGGTCATAGAATTTACATAAAGAAACAAATACCACCATCAAGCGAAATATATCACGGAAATAATATTGACATTAACTTGTTTGAGTAAGCGTTGTTGCGCAACCCAACATTTTGAGTAGATAATAGATGATTAAGCGACTTACAGGGGGAGTTACTGAAGGCAATGATTGGGTGTGAGAAATTGCAAAGTCGCCAGCGACAACAGGGCAAGATGTCTTGTTGCAGAGGTCACTGGTCTCACTATAGACCCCAAAAAAGAAGTATGAAACATCAATCACAAGGTTCCCTCCAGCGATGGGTGTTTCTGCAGTTAAAAAAATATTAGCCGTGACTAGTTTTTATAATGATATTTTACACGTTAAGTGTTTTACAAAACAATAAAATTGTACCTGTAGATGCACTAATGCTGAAGGTGGTGTTTACGCCTCTTTCTATTGGGTAAGGAGTAATCTCAACTCCGCTGACTTTGACGGCATAGCTGTTCTTCTTATCTGACAAGCATCGATAACAAAGCATAAGATCTTTTCACTAAAAAACAGACACACTCAACTAGAAAACAGAGGTTCTTTTAATACAAAAAGTCTTTAACATAGAGAATTTTAACCATTTTTTCAAAAGAAAGTAGCGACTAATTTTTTTCAAGTCATAACAAGCAACATATCCAGTAGATACCGAATGTGGTCTGTACAATAGGTACATTGGAGAGGATCGAGTGCTTCTTCGCAAGGACACCAAGATTTGTAAAAAAAATTACACCTCAAATAAGCAAAGCAAGAAGAAATACCAGAAAACAGTATGAAGGAGTTCCATAAGTATATCACAATCTCCGTCTATATATGCATACAATCTGTTCATTCTTATATATATATTCCAGATGTATTTTACGTAGCGCGCTTTAATACATCAAAAAGCGATGTCTGCCTCTTTGCTTTCTCGGTTGATTTAGTAAAATCAATCAAAATTTCCATACTAAATAATTATAAACTTTAATAACATAAAGCCTACTAAACAGATTAAAGAACACAAGCCACTGGTAATAAAATCATACCGAAAAGAAAATATGAAAACCTAGTTAGCCTCGTTCTACAATCAATCATTGAACTCTAACAGTTGCCAACATTTCTGTTTGCTTCAAATAACACCATCACTTCATCAAACATCAAACACGATGAACCGTGTTCACTATATCTAAACAGTTAAGTTAACTATTAAGCAAGCACTAATCGGCCATTCTTTCGTTATGATTTAATTTTAACAACGAGTAGATATCGATTTCTAGCTTACAATTCCATTAATCTCAAACATCACACACCAAATGAACTACTTCCGTAAAACACGGAACATTTCGTTGACCACAATCCAAGCCCTAAAAATCAACATACTCAATTCAAAACTAAATTACAACAATCGATCGAGTATGATAAATCAAATCTAAAATTTTTTACAGACCCTAACTTGAATTATACGCAACTTTGAGATGAAATTGAGAAAAACTTACTGCAGTATTTGACATCGATAGCATCAGTAAACGGTGCGATGAGAGTAATCGAGCAAAGGAACACGATCAACAGCTTGCCTCCGCCCATTGTTTTCTTCTTCGATTTCAATTTGTTGATAATTTTGAGAGTGTGAATATGATGAGATGACGTCTGGGACTGAGTTTCTTTAAATAACGGTTGTTGTTAGTCGGTGTTTTAAACTTTCTAGAATATTATTTGCTACCTAATATCTTTTTAAATTTTGATAACCATAGTTTATACGTTAGGTAGTGTATACATTAAAATTTTGTAATTTTTTAAATTTTGGAAGTGATACCCCACAACTAGATAATGTTTAATTTTGTTTATCAACCACACTCTCAAAACTCATTTTTATTACTTAATTTTGTTCGATCACACAAAATATTTGGACTCTAGCATTTTTTTCTTATAATTATGTTTCCGACTTGTTATCGAGCTGATTAAACTCTAAACAACCACATGCTATGCAAGAAGTCCGGAGTCATCATGAAATTCACGATAAGATAGATAAAAAAAGCCCCAACCGTTTATATTAATGTAACGAGTTATTTGATGGAAAAACTAGTAATTCGGATGATGTATCAAATAATCAGGGTTCGTGACGATATTAAGATTATAGCTTGAACAAGACTGCATTCTTCAACTCGTAACTTGTTTGTTTTTTTAACGTATTCATGTGTCGTGGTGGATCTGCTTATAAGTCTTCGTCTCCGAGTCTTTAGAGTATGATATGGTGTGTTGGAAATGCAACAATATAAAGATGATCATAGAGGAGATATGAAGACATTAATCATAGAAACGGCTTCAACGATTAAATCAATACAAGTAAGAGACATCTTAGTTTTAGCGGAATGCGTCCAAGTATGAAAAGGGGTTCGATTAAGAGGTTAAACCGATTTTTTTTTGTCTAATATCATACATTTTTCTACCACTTTTTTTTCATTATGTATATGATAATATAATTAATGAATGTAAAACAAGAGAGTGATAAAACAAGGATATGTAGTTTTCGGATTAAGTAACAATAATAAAAAGCCCCGACAACTCTTTTATGTATAAAAGTGTCATTTTTTTTTGTCGTAAAATCAAACCTAACTATCTGTCGAAGCACATTGTATCAAATGTACATAACTTTCGTATCTATGAATCTTTTACACCAAAAGAAGCCATACAAGTTGCTAATATAGACAAAACACAACATGTGATGCAGAAAGAGCTATGATCGTTCGTTAGTCAATTCTAAACCTTATGAATATCAATCAACGACCCATATGCAACCTTTATCTGTCAATCGGCTTTCAAGTTCAGTTCAATGTAATCAAACTAACGTTTAAGGTAATACAAATGCTAAATGTATCAGCATAGCATGTTGTATATACTATACATAAACCGGGTTAAAACATAACAGTAGACAGGGCATTTTTCTAACGCAAAATGATGAAATCATTTCATCGTCCTGGAATCAAATCACGTCTTTGATATCATATACGATATTAACTCTTTGTGTAATCATGAACCTCAAATTAATACACTTTTGGGGGCATAAAACTAACGAAAAAATAATACAAACAAATAAGAAGCATAAAGTTTAGTTAAAAGAAGCTATTGTATTGGCTAGTAAGAGAATCCTTGATATATTTGTACAGGCCGAATAATGATTATTGACGAAGGTTTTTTACTTCATACCATGAGTTGAAACCAGACTCGTGTTTGTTTGTTTCTGAAAATGCAAGTTGTGTTCCAAGGCTACAATCAACGTTTGCTCCTCGGGTTTTACAGGAACTACTTCGGATCGCACAGTCTTGGTTGTTAAGGCATATAAAGTTGCTTTTCCCCGAACATGAAGATCACCCTTCTCTTTTCCAGTATACGTTTTGTAGCTTACCTTTCTGAAATTCTAAAATCTATGACCAAAAACTATAAGAATCTTGGTGATTAAAATGTTTGCTGCTATATCATAAAAATAACAACATAGTTCAAAAAACGCTTTGTAAGTCAATATCCAAATACCCCTTCAATTACCACAAAATAAATGTTTGGCGAGGGACAGGGTGGTAAATAGTAGCGAGGAATTATTTGGGTACAAGATTGTAATCTTACCAGTGTGAAGCTGGTGACGATATATGTACTGTTTGCAACAAAAGCAGGGATCGATCTTGTAGCATATTTTCTACCAGCAAATGCTACCATTTACCCACCGTAAGAATCCGGTCAACTCAAAAGATATAAATGATCATATTAACGAATATATTGTATAAGACTAGGGGTTTGATCAAAGCCTGGTGAAGAAACAGAGTATCACAAACTGTAAAAGTTAATTAGTTGTACACATTAAATTAACTCTATAACTTTACATAGTTTACTAATAATGACTTGAAACGAAAAAAGATGCCTTACCCTTTATGCATATATTACAACAAGATTTGAGTTTCCATGTAACCGTCACAGTCCGTTCTGTGCAACAAGTGTAGGCATTACCGCATTACAAGTTACAACATAAAACACAAAATCTTATGAATAGAACATATCAATTTTTTTTTTAACATGAGTATAAAATTCTGAAACGCGTTCATCGTCATGTTCCTTTGAAGAACAAAAGCCGCATGCGTTTTCAGCAAACCGGTAACTGTAGATATTCTGGCTTGAATGAGATTTGTCTATTCTTATATACAATGTCATTTAAGCTCATTTTGAAACAAACCAATAACTGTAGGAGCAAACCTAGAATTTACATTTCTACATTCCACATAAATTTTTTTAAGCGATCAAATATATCTAAACAAACTAATAATACGTCGATGAACAAATTCAAAAAATAAGTTAAAGCCGGTAAGAATAGAACATAAGAAACCTTATGGAGAATCGCGGGTATTAACCACTTAACTATCTCAACGGGTTATAAATGTATCTCTTAGTAAGACATTATATTATGTAACTTGTTGGAAAAAACTAAATAATGCAACATTGAAACAACTTTTATTATCACCGTGAGTGAAGAGTATCGATAGACTATTGAATTACTACTTTGAATACTATAATTAGAAAGCATGACGAAATGTATACAAATTACAAATGTTGGTTACTTGCACAAAACTTGCTCTAGTGTCCCTTGAAATGTATATAAAAAAAACTCTAACTACAACTCTTTGACTAATTAGGAGCTAATGCTCGAAAGGATATCACTCTCGTCAACATTGATCTCAGAATTTCTTCCGGATGTTGGTGAAGGAGACGTATCTGCTTTTCCTGCTGACAAGTTCAGCCGCAAAGACCTACCCTCAACCTCCTATTCATCGAAAAATAGAGTAAAAAAAATAAGAAAACATAGATTACAAAATAAGATATATGCACATAATACAAGTGGCAAAATGGGCGGGTCAAACAGATTGATTAACATGTCAAAACAGGTTCAGGTGGTCGAAATGGGAAATTTAGTGCGATATAAAACAGGTGGGTTGATTTCACCCATATACAATTGTTGTCCGTTTTTCAAGAGTTTATAAGTATTATACGAAACGACTTACAAGTATACGAATCGCAGCCACTACCTCTACAATATATAATTGAGTTTTGAAGCTTACCACTTCATTCATGGCGCTAAGTGCAGACTCTGCAGCTTCAGGGGAGTTAAAAGTAACAAATCCAAAACCTCGAGACCTGCCGGAATGTTTCTCATAAATGACCTTTGCGCTTAAGAAACCAGGCTGATCAGCAAAAGCATCTTTCAGCCTCTCTGAAGTTATGATCCAACTAAGATTGCCTGCGTAAAGCTTGTGAGGGCTTTCAATAAAGTCTTTGTTACTTCTTCTTATCTTTGGCCCCAATACTTCTCTCTCACCCCCTCTAGGCACCTCCGGGAAGTTTACCTTCACAGTTCTTCCACCAATTTGCTGCAAATTAATTGATCCAAGATTGTGCTTTATCATTCAATAATTCAAGATCACAATTGTTCCATTAACCACTCAAATTTCAACGGTGTGGTTTTTTATTCAAAATTGACATGAAGCAGGTATTATCGGTTATATATACCAACGTAGCATGCCAAGCGTGAAAAAATAGTCGACGTGACATATCAATTCCTCCATATATAAAATAACAGTCAATTATACTTGCTGACATGCCATGCCATCAGTGACACAACTGACTCTTGTTGAAACGCCAGGCCATCGGTATTATACAATTGACATGCCATGTCAGCTATTTTACACAATTGGCATGCTACATTAGCATATGTAAGTGGGAGTTAATACAAGTTTCATGTCAATTATTGTAAAAATCTCGAAACCTAAGTGGTTAAATAATTACAAAAATATAGTTAACTTCATGATCGACAAGCAACTTGTATTATTATCGGTTACATATGTTGACGTAGCATATGTAGACTATGAAGTTGCAAGTCCATTTTGTACGACATTTTACGATATTGAAACTTAAATGATTAAACCACAACCCGAAAAAAGCTACTTACAGATCCATTAAACATTCTAATAGCTTCATTTGCATCATGAACACTTGCCATTGTAATAAAAGCAAATCCCCTGCTTCTATCCGTAACTCTATCATAAACAATCTGTTCCAAAAACAAATTTAATGACACACATAATTATATTGTACATTCATAATAACCGTTCATTGCGTGTCTGAATTCATTATCCATAAACCGAAACTATGGTTTTACCTCTACAGAATTAACATCACCAGCTTCCCCAAATATTTGAGACAACTCTGGTGACGTAATCGAGTACGGCAAGTTTCCGATATACAATCTACCAGCTTCCGGCGATTCAGGTTCACTTTCTTCTTCTTCTTCTTCATCATCATCATCATAAACGTCTTCGTTTTGCAATTCTTCTTCTACTTGTTGTTCAATTGGTTCTGTTTCCGATTCTATGGTTTCGGATAGTTGGATTGAGTCGTGGGATGGGGGATTTGATCGAATTAAGAGTTTGGAATTGAAGAATTTGGAGGGTTTGAAAGTGAGGCAAAATTTTAGGGATTTGGAGGTGTGGAATTGAGAGGGTGAGTGAGTGGGGATTGAGATTAGTGATGAAGAAAAAGTAGCTGACATTTTTTACTTTGGTTTGGAAAATGATATGTTGCAGGTTTTTGTAAATCAACTAAGATAAGATTACTGTTTCATAGTACGGATATATTTGTGAATACCGGACCAACCATAAATCGATATGAAAATAAACGAGTTAGCATATAGCCTCCAACCTTAATTGTGTTCAACGTCAACCGTTTAAGTTTTTTCATGACCTCGTCAATCTTTTATTAATATAGGATTCTATGTAGTTTCCATGCTAGTACAAATAATGAATGTTATCGACACGTCATCCCTACTCGCTAACTCGAACTCAACATGAATCGCCACTTATCAAGATTCACCTTTGGTTTTATATATTTGGTAGCAACTCAAGTACTACGTACGATTGTGAATGTTAATAATTTGCTAGATATTATTAACAGAAAAACAGTAGCAACTATCATTTTTCCTAAATAAAACCTAAATTAAATTAAAAAGTAATAATCCAAACAAACAAAAGCAGCATTACATTATATTTTACAAATGTTAATTTACCAAACTACCCCCATGGGGAATTTCATTACACCAGCAAATGTATAACATCAAACCACAAATACGTTACATTACATTACATTTCCCAAATGTTTATGGAAAAACATACATGATACATGATGCATACCTTTTGAAACACACAGTTTCAACATTATTTGATTTCACACAACAGAATAAAAGATGAAACAAACAAATCTAAGACGAAATGTTTGTCCATCGTTGCATTAAGGCTATTTAGCATCTCTAAATAATTCCCAAACGCTGCAAACAACCGTTTTGTTTGCAGGGGTAATTAAGATTAGAAATACAACCTTAATACAGAGCCAAGGATGATTTGCCTAGCCAAAAAGCGGATAATCCGTCTTAGTTGACTATCTGATAATTGGGCCTAATGTATACACATCATGGCCCAACATGCAATCAGACTGCAAGGTTGCAGCGGGTACCGTCTGCAACCCATTTGTTATTCATGCCATAACCATGAATTTCATTTCCAGACATCATCATGTCCGAAAGAGAAACGACCGAAAGATTCCCAATCGGGAAGTGATTGAGATCTCCCTTTGAAAACATGCTTGTTACCTCTGGTCCCGAGATGTGGGACCTACCACCATTTGTTTCGCGATCAGACTGCAAAACTTCGGACCTTTGAGAGCCAGTTGAAAGATCAGTAAATTTCTCCAAATTTACAATTTTAGCCTGTTCCATTTCTTTCGTGTTTAAAAAGCGTCCTCCACAACCTCTTGGCCTCCGTTTTGCATGGAGATGGCGCGACAGGTGAAGAAATGGCTGTGTAAAAGGACCGGATGAATATCGAACTTCAAGAAAGTGGGATAGTTTGTAAGGGTTAAAAGGTCCTTTTACTTTATTGACATACCTTACGACTTTTGGTAATCTTTTTTGCCATTTCTGCCTTGGCTCGGGATCGCCTACGCCTGAGTATTCCATTATACTGTTTTGCGTTAACAAATATAGGTCCGTCGTCAGTGGTCATGTTAAAAGGCAGCATAACGCGACCCTGAATCAAACCGTGCAACAATAGTTAATAAAAACGAATTTTACATTTCAGATTTTCATTTACCAAATGTAGATTACATGCATAATAAATAATCAAAACAAATGGTTTATGTAATCATCATACTTATATATTTCAATACAGGTCGAAATGGGCTGGTTGGGTTGCCCTGCAAACATATACCTTGAACAATTTTTTTTATTCTTTTTATAAATAATGTCATTATGGCAATTAATTTAAATATCTTATTCAAACCACTTAGGAGGTTGTGTTCATAAATAGACCTTTTTGGACGTTCAACTACATTTAACTCGTTGATCGATATACTAAGTTTTTCGGTTTGACTCATTTGACCCGTTTGATTCAAAACATAACTCACATTAACCGACATCATAAGTAAATGGGTTGAAATTAATACTTTTGTAAGTAACCATTGTACTTGCTAAAACTACAAAAATAATACTAAATATGTTGGATTAATGTTATTTCCGAAAAATTTGGATCCACATAAGATGAGAATCGAGTAAATAGATTACCGCGATCTGAGGTCCATAAGAAGAGAGCACGCCATAATACTGATCTGCATAAGGATACTTGCTACATATCTATCATAATTCATAAAATCGAAAAACGTATAATCATTAATCACAAAAGTTAATTTAAAAAATCATAAATGTTTATCAAGGACAAATTATTACCACGGCCTGCTGACCAAACCCTAGCTCAAGGTGACCTCCATAATCCTCTGAACCAGATTGCATAGTGAAAGCAGTCTGAAACTGCACTTGTTTTTGCCCGCTTGACAAATTCTTGGAGTCACCTATATCATTTTAAAGATTGATAAAAGTGTCACCCAAAATTTCCGGTCTTGTTTCAGTACAAACTTCTATAAAAAAAGCAAATACAACAACTTTTATGCCAAATTTTTAAACTAAACAAGTAACACTAAGTTCTCAAGATCGAATATGGTCTGATTGAGCCTTAAAACACAATGTGAAACACCCCTCTGGTTTCAAGGTTAACATGAATTAATGATTGTTCCTAAACATAAGTTATAACAAATTCAAATTTTACCATGAAAGATATTGAACTGAGGCGTATTCCCTTTGACCACCGAGTGATCTGTCACACGAGTTGATGGTTTAGGGGCAAGAGGCATGAGATATTCCCCAGAGTTTTCCATTGAAGAAGACTTGATGCCCACAGATTCTACAAAACCAGATTGAGTCACAAGTCCATTCCACCAAGGACCCGACCCAGATAACAGTGAACCCACCTGACTTGAGGCAATCCCATCATGATGTTCTTTGTAATACACAGAATTCATTTTCAAGATTAAATTTTTCGATGACCAGAAAACCAACTGAATCACTGCATGTTCAAATTTTTAGAAAAATCTTTAGGTCCACAATCCAAATTACACTCCATTGATAAAAGGGTCAATACAAAGTTATAAACTTTTTTCATTATGATTGAATCTAGGAAAAAATAATAACAACCCAATTCAAATTAAGTCAAACCATTCGCTATGTTTAATATGTAAAATCATTAGTCCACAATCCAAATTACACTCCATTAATAAATGGGGCAATACAAAGTTACAAACTTTTTTTAATTATGATAGATTTATGAGAAAATAACAATAACCCAATTCAGTTTAAGCAAAACCCATGTCATATTGCAAGTTTAATATGAAAAATATAATCCAAATTCACTCCATTCATAGATGGGTCAATACAAAGTTACAAACTTTTTTAATTATGATTAAATTTATGAAAAAATAACAACAACCCAATTCATTTTAGGCAAAACCCATGTCAAATTGCTAAAAAAGATGAAATATTTTGATGAACCCAATAGGGAATAGTATAGTGGTGAAAATAACAAGAAAAAAATGAAGAAAACATACCTAGTAAGAAAGGAAAGATGTTTGGAATGAAAATCCAAGTATTTTGGAGAAATTGAAAGAGAAAGAAGAATCTTTAAATGCCAAGTGCCAAAAGGATACAATTTCAAACAAGATTTTGATGAAAAAGAAATAGAAAGAGAAAGAAAGAGACTGGTGAATGAAAGCAATGCAAGGGAGTGATGTGTAAATAGAGAGACTTGTGTGGCCAATCACATAATATGTCCTTTATCTATTCACTCTACACTCAAATTATGATTAACATTTTTTTCTTGTTTTTTCTTACCCTATCATCTTAATTTCTTTTAGAAATAATATTTTTAGACAGGTAAGAACTTCTAAGAATGTATGGTGCACAAAAAAATTTGTTTATCAGAATCATATATCTTTATTAAAGTGTCTAAAGCAATCTTGGAATATCATATTCAAATACCTTAAAATCACATTTTTTATGTCATGTATCAAAATATATTGTATAAAGAAAATATATTGTTTATGTGTTATGCATCAAAAAAGTATTTCTTTTAGGTGTTATAAATCAAATTTATTGTTTTTGTGTAGTAAAAATATAAATTTGACTAACACCAATAAAAGTATCAATTTGTTTATGTACATCAAAACTTCATTTTTTAAAGTTGATAATAGCTTAAAAAGGAACAATAATACAAAAATTCTCACGTCATATATCTTTTTTTAGTTTATTTTATCGTAAAGATTGTTTTACAAAAACACCTCTCTCTCTCTCTCATATATATATATATATATAAAATAAAATTTTCTTGAAAAAATTTGGTTTTAATATAAGTTTTTATTTTCTAGAAAAGACAAATATTATATAACTAATCATAACACAAATTTCCATATATTTTCCGTTTACGAGACAAAAATAAAGATTGACGGAAAGTGGGAGATCAATAACCAAAATTAAGGGATATCCGAAACAATGATTTTCTATAGACCCTAATAAATATATATATATATATATATATATATATATATATATATATATATATATATATATATATATAAATTATTTTAAATTTGTTAAACCACTAAAATCCGACGAGTTGAAAGGTATCCATTACTATACCGAAGGTTAACTAATGTCCGTCTCTGCTGACGAGCTAGTTCACATACCAACTACAAACTCTTTGGTTTTCAATTTAGTTTTTAATATAAGGTTTTTCATACATTTATCATTGATCAAACTAAATGTCTATTTCTAATAGAAAAGACATACTATATATACTCATTACACTATATAAAATTACAAATATAAATCTATCTATGTCCATAATAGGGTCTAAATCCATTATATTAACCATATAAGTACAGCTAAGTTAAATTCTATTATGGATTTTTAATAATTAAAAAATGTTATCTTCTAAATATTAAAAGTAGCCACTACATAAATTATCAATACAAGTCTTCACAAGGACCACAACCCTTATGTTATAGAACATAAAAATCTTGTATTTAAAACTCATTAAAAATAAAAAACTAATATAATACCCACTAATTTTTCGTTTATAACATATTATAATATAATCCTAATATTAAGTTGGTTATGATGAGAACGTGGATAAGATGATTATTAAGTTAATACTAGATTGCGATTAATAAAATTAATTGTTAGCGAGGTATATATAGGGAAGGTGTATTCATCATTATAATATTTTCCAACTTTTTTTTAATGTTATGAGTTATTTGCTTTATACAACAGAAAAAAGTTATTATTATTAAGTTTTAAATTTAGAGTTATCAGAGATGATTTAAATAGTTTTATGTAAATGAAACTTAATTAGATAACCATAACTATTCATTCTAAAGATTATGGTTAAAAGTTTATATTCTAAGTATAATTAAGTTACGGATAAATGCAGAACCTTGTCTTTTTTTTTTTATATATATAGAAATAGAAAAGCCGAAGATTTATTATATATGAAACTTATTGGGTTGTGACTAATATTGGACGAGTATTGACCTATACCCGGCAATTACACTTCAAGCGTTTACTAAAAGTAGTTACATTTTAAAAATAATGTTTAACTTGAAATAGCGCAAGCTCAAAGTAATAAGCTAACCCAATAACCGTAGAATCAACTTAAAATAATCACGAAAATTAGTTATGATTATATACAAGACTTATAAGACATGTTGCATAATTTCTATCATACATTTATACACAAACTTTTTTAATTTCCTCATGGGTTTTAATTTTTAGAAATAAAACATGGTGCACTGATTTCAATAACTTTATTTAGCAAACTAATCCGTACAATCCAAAAACACAGTTAGGGTTTGTTTAAGGGGGTGTGGGATATGGTTTCCAAACATGGTGAAAAATCCAAATGATTCTTTGATCAATCATGTGCCCTTTTCCCGTTTAGGTAATAACATTCATTATGCTTTCTTCATATAGACAAAGCAAGTACAACTTGCCAAATACTATCAACTCAAAACTATAATAATTAAAAATGGGATTATGTAATATGTTTATTTATAGATTTAATTACAAAAATAGTCTATAAAGTTTAACTCAAATTACGGATTACGTTTCTAAGTTTAAAAAGTTGTATAACTCATCCATTTTTAGAAACTAATTACCTTTTTCGTCCCTAATTAATATTTGCTCCAATTACGGATTTCGTCCCTAAGGTTTTTCCTCGGTTACGGATTTGGTCCCTAAGGTTTGCCCCCATTACGGGTGCAAATTAGAACTTAAAGACGAAAAGCGTAATTAATTTCTAAACTTGGACGATTTATGCAAGTTTTTAAACTTAGGAACGAAATACATAATTTTGGATAAACCATAGGGACGATTTATGTAATTAACTCTTATTTATTTAATGAATAACTAGGTTATGAAGATGTTAAAATCGACCCTAAATCGAATGTGATATGGAGATTCTTCACATATTAATGACTCACGATAATAGCTTGTTTCGTGTTTTTCGTTTGTGTTGAAGTATTAAAATCAACCCTAGCTCGAAGGTGATATGGATATTCTTCACACATTAGTGACTCACGATGATAATAGTTTGTTTTGTATTTTTTATCTGTTTTATTGTAAGATATATTTTAATGACGTTGGACGTAAACCATTTGATAAGGGCCACAGAAGGTGAGTTAGTGTATTTTTTTCCTTTTATTGAGTTTAATTTAAGTTTTTTGAACACAAATTACTTAACGGAATTGTTTTTCGTTATTAACCTGAACCGTTATTTGATTTTGATATTGTTGTATGGGCTAAATATTTATTTATTCAACTCACCATCTATTTTTTTTTTTCAATGAGTAAAGGCTGAAACATTATGAAGAACTCTAATGGTTTATAAATTGACTTTTTGGGTTTTATACAATTTCAAATTAAACTTTTATAATTGTTACTAAAAATATACATCCTACAGTTAAATATTTATTTCAACGTCCTTTTCTATATATCATAATAAAGTCAACCATGATACAAGAAACATATTCTAGTAAAGTCAACCAAATGTGTATACCAAGGGGAAGAAAACCAATTATATATTATTTTTTGAGTTGACATTTATATTTGAAATTTTGATTGTTTTGTAAATTTTATTGCGTGCCATTGTAGAATAATATAATTCTTAATATAACTATGTTCATTAAAAATGTATAAAAAACAAGGACAAATAGCATGAAAAAATTCTTCTGTTTCTCGTTAATAATCAAACACTAATTAAAGTAAGCAAGTTGGAGATAAGACTAAATTAATAACTTATGAAAAAGAGAAATAATAATAATAATAATAATAATAATAATAATAATAATAATAGAAAAATAAATATGAGATTGTTACACATCAATTTTAAATACGAAATCAATCAAAACTAAGATATATTATTAAACTTACTTTAAATCTATGTAGTTTTAATTACATTCCCCAGACTAACTTTTTAATTTTTTATTTATTTATATCTTGTTTTTCTTTAATCGCTTCTTTTTGTAATGTAGTATATTTTTTTTTATTACTAAAAATCTATTTGGAAGATTTCCAATAACTTTTTTCAAAATAAAATCGTGCATAATTTTTTCTTGCCAAAAAATATTTTTTCGAAAAAATAATAATAATAATATTTTTTTATTAAAAAAATATTTAAAAAAAAAAAAATTCACCTTACTATGTTACATGTCATTCCCAAAAAAAAAAAAAAAAAAAAATCTAAGTATTCCATATGTCATTTCCACAATCCTTTAATTCTTCTTTTTCTTACTTTAAATCTTTTTCTACAATATCTCTCTCTCATATATATATATATATATATATATATATATATATATATATATATATATATATATATATAGAGGTGGGTTCAAATAGGAACCACTAAATATTTGAGAACCATTAGGAACCAATATTCACCAGTGTATATACATATGATATTCACCAGTGTATATATATATATATGATATTCACCAGTGTATATTTAATATGATATTCACCAGTGTATATTTAATATGATATTCACCAGTGTATATACACTGGTGAATATTGGTTCCTAATGGTTCCTAATTATTTGTATGGTTCTCATTTGAAAGCAACTCTATATATATATATATATATATATATATATATATATATATATATATATATAGAAAGAAAAAGTAGGAGTTGAATAAATACATATTTTATTTTTTGTTAATGATCCATTAAAATACAATATCTAAAACGGAGTAGTTGACATACGTTTAAATTAATATGTCAAAGTAATATATATATATATATATATATATATATATATATATATATATATATATATATATATATATATATATATATATATAGAGAGAGAGAGAGAGAGAGAGTAGAAACTATGTAAAACACCTTAAGATAATTTAAAAATATAGTTAAAAAATAATTTTTTAATTTTTTTTTGAAGCATTATCATTAAATAATCTCTAGAATGATTATATATATATATATATATATATATATATATATATATATATATATATATATATATATATATATGTGTGTGTGTGTGTGTGTGTGTGTGTGTGTGAAATCAAAATATATGTAACTTGTATTATAAACACGAAAATATGTGGGAATATCAAATAAAAATAACACAATTATTAGAATTTTTAATCAAGTGAATAAAAATGGTTTTGAAAAGAAAAGAAAAACCTTATAAGTCCAATTTTAGTTTGAGAAAGGAGTATAATCACAAATGTTTTATAAAAAGGACTAATAACATAATAACAAAAAACTTTTTAATTGGGTGACCAAAGATGATATCTATAAAGGGAAATATTACATTTTCCCATTTTTAGTAAAATTGAAGTTATAATATTTTTCTATTTATTTAATATCATACTTACAATCCAAAAATAAAATATATTTTGTCCCAAAAATAACTAGTGATAATTAATTTAAAAAATTGAAAACAATAAAAAATAATTTATAATCTTTGAAATTTATGTTTGACATTTAAACATAAATAGAAAATGGAGAGATGAACAAACATGAGTTTCTAATTACATAATAATCATTAACAAAACGCGTAAAACTTAAAAAAATTGCTTGTTGCCTTGTTGGAATCAAGGATTCAAGAGTTTAATCTATTTGTTTGATTGTGTCTATTGTTCTAAGTTTTAACTTGTTATGATTCTAAAATGATTCTCATTAGCCGGCATAACATGTTTTTTGAATTCATTAAGATTAATGTTTTTTTCTAATAATGCGGCTCAAGACAAAGTTGAAAGATGAAGTTGTTGATGTAATCCATGAAAAGATGATATAACTACAAATCAACTTTTTCTATATTTTGTCAAGATAACATTATTTAACGAAATTTGCTAAGTTGATGAAAACGGGGCAAATACCAAGGTTAGTGTTTTCTATGATTTGTGATATATTTGGCCATTTGGCATTGTTTGGGCAGACATCGAAAATTACTTTTAATTGTTTTTCGATTTGTTTTCTTAGTTTATGTTTTTTTTTCTTCTAAAGATCATTGTTTTTTCTTTTCAAGACTTGTTTTCTTTACTTTTATTAATCATTTATACTTTGAATTGAAGGTCTTTCAGTTACTTAACAATGTAGGTTACATATGTCATGAAAATGGTAGGTAAGCTTAGAAATCATTGCTTTTAATTTAAAAGTGATAAGACCAAAGTGGAAATTCATATGCAATTAGATTGCATGTTGTCCCCATTACAAGGAAACATAAGCTCCAACTTTGTAGCTATATAGCTTTCTGGTAAAACTTTCATTACAATTTGTTTAATCAAATATACAAAACTAAAAGTAAATATATAAAACCTTTCGTTAATTTTATCTTCAAGTGGCTCCTTGCAACACAACCCATTAAAATTATGTCACTTGACTTTGACATTAAGAATTAGCAAATTTTAAGTAACAATTTAATAAAATTATACTCTATATTCTACCAAATACTAAATAGAAGTTTTGTGATAGATACATATTCATGAGTGAAAAGATGATTGGAGACTAAACTAGAAAAGTAAAAAGGTTGAGACTTTGGTTGTTTATCTTGTTCCCTCATCCATGTGTCTTGACAGTTACCAAAAAGGTCCATATCCACACTCCCTCTCATGGTTAACCAACCACATGTGTAAAAAAGCTCACACATATCAATATGTAGAAACAAGAAAACTTATATATATATATATATATATTTGTGACATTGAGAAAATTTTGCGTGGGTTTTTATGGTGTCAAGGGAGTCTGAAACCAGGAAAAGCAAAGATATCTTGGGTGGAAGTGTGTCGGCCGAAGAATGAAGGAGGGTTGGGCATTCGGAATATTTTTGATTGGAATTCTGCTCTGATGTGTGTTCATATTTGGAATATTTTAACTCGGAAGGATTCCCTATGGGTTAAGTGGATTCATTCGTATTATCTTGATGGTAGGAATTTTTGGGAAGTCTCGCTTAAAGCTAATGCAAGTTGGTCTTGGCGGAAAATCTTGCTATTAAGAAACGATATTCGTATGCATTTTAAAAGTTTAATTGGTGATGGACGGTCTATCTCGGCTTGGTTTGATACATGGTGTGAGCTAGGTCCTTTACAAAAGGTCGTTTCTAATCGTGATCTAGCTTCAGCAGGGTGGAACTTTCAAAGCAAGGTGGTGGATTTGATAGCAAACGGGTCATGGAGCTGGTCGGATAGTTGGTCTCGGAAATACCAGGCCCCCTGGAACCTTCCTGTTCCGAGGCTTGCTGGTATTCGAGACAGGTTAGTCTGGTTGGATGCTAATGGCGCTGAAGCTGGGTTCTCGGTGGCGGGCGCATGGGATGTTATTCGTGATCGGGCTGCTGTAGTGTCTTGGCGAGACGTGGTCTGGTTCCCAAAGGGAGTTCCGAAGCATTCTTTTTATGTTTGGCTCTTAGTGTTGCGAAAACTTAAAACTCAGGATCGGTTACATGATTGGGATAAATCAAACAAGTTTAATAGAGTAAATTGTATCTTTTGTGACTTGATTCCAGATTCTCATACTCATCTATTTTTTGAGTGTGCGTTTACAAAGGAGGTTTGGCAAAAGGCATGCGTGGAAGCTAATATCCCAATAAATTTGAGTTACTTTAGCGATGTCATTGATTTTTTGCTATCTCGTGCAAAAGGATCTGCGTGGGGATTAGCAGGTAGATTGATGTTTGGTGCTTCGGTTTACTTTATCTGGCAGGAACGGAACAATCGGATGCATAATAAGGGGTCCAGAAGTGTAGATCGTCTTTTTGATGTTATTCTTAACTCGTGTCGGTTAAAAGCCTTGTCTATTCAGATTAAGAATATAGCTAAATGGAAGGAGGTTTGCTACAAGTGGAAGATTGTCGACATGATGGGAGAATAGGTCTGCTCGTTTTGTCTGTCTTTCGTGGGTTGTTGGGTATAGCGGGTATTGGTTGTTTTGTGGTTGTGAGTCTAGATGGAAGCCTGTTTTCATCTTTGATTTCTTTTTGAAGATAGTTTTTATCTTCTTGTTTTGTATTTTTTTTATATATATCAGTTTTTGTCGGGGTACCGTCCCCATTGAGCGAAATATATATATATATATATATATATATATATATATATATATATATATATATATATATATATATATATATATATATATATATATATATTAGTTCAATATTGTTTTGTACCACGATAGATTCAAGTATAGGTTTTTCTGTTTTTTCAAATGGCTAAATATATTAAACTAGCAAGTAGAGGTTTTTATTGTGATTACATCATTTACATTACATGTAATATGGTGCTATTAGTCAAGACATCGGAATCGGGCTACATAATGATTATCGGCTAAATAGAGACGATACAAACTCGTTATCACCATTGGTGCGGTCTTCTATAAGGTGATGAAGACTCATATCTCCGATGAGGTATACTCGTATTCTATGAACTTTATATATATATATATATATATGGGAAAAGTGAATATGAGGTTGTTACACATGTAAGCTTATATGCGAAACTTATCAAAAAATATGTCGTTTTGTTAAAAAATTCTTCAAATCCATATAATTTTAATCATATTTATTAAACTAACTTTACAAATCTTTATCTATTCACATTTTTTTCTTAATTAATCGTGTCTTTCAACAATATAAGTTTTTTTCTTCTCGTTGGGCATCTATCGAAGTAACTTTTTATAACTTATTCATAATAAACAATGACCTCCTGTATTTTGGGGATCATCTATTCGTTGATGAATATAGGACAAATCAAGCGTTGAAAAACATTTAAACCACAAAACGACATGGTTTTTAATTAGTTTTGCATGTAAGTTTACATGTATAACAACCTCATATTCACTTCCCCTATATATATTATATTACTCTCATGGTTGTGACTGATTGAATAGTTGAAGTAGCATTGCGAGGCTTTGATCATGTAATTCTCAAAAACTTTTTTTTCCTTGAGAAAACTCGTGAAACCATGTAGACGTATTCAACTCCATCTTTTGAACTTGTGCCTCGTTACATGCTTATGCGTAGACACATATTGAGTAATTACCTACAATATTTGGAGTTTTATCGTTTAAATTTCATTTAATATATATTTACGAGGTGTTAAAAACCTCTGTATATATTATGATGTAATGAAATCACTTTAACATTCTTATTTTTTCATTTCTTTCATGGGGTCACGTACAAAGGAGGGTTTGTAATTGAAACGACCCCTTTTGAAAGTATATTTTTTATATAAGATTTGGAGAATCTTGCTAAGATGACAAAACAAAACTAAAGATACTTTTTTTTTAATATTTTATTTACTGATATAAGCTTTAGCTTTTAACTAAGTTGGAGATGAGTTGGGAAACAGCGTAAACAGTTGTTCCTTTATAATAATTTTATAATATAAAAAACTAATATTAGTGTTATTATTCTACCTTTTCTCCCTACAAAAGCTGTAAATAAAAAACATGTTATCAGACAAAGTAGGGATATTTCTCGAGTGAGATTTGAAAATTTTCAAACCTCACTCGAGAAATACCCCTACTTTGTCTCATAAATTTTTTTTCTCACTCATTCCTTTGCTTTCAACATATTAAATACTAGATTAACTCATTATACATAGAAGAGTTCTATATTAAAGGTCCAACCCGATTATATTAATAGATTCATATTTATTAAAGTTTTTATGGTCTCTTTCTCTCACACCATGGTGATTAGTAATGCACAAATACTTAAGAGAGTTACTCATTAATCTATAGTTAACAATTTTACTTGTTGTCATTCTTGTCATCTTTCTTAGTTAGTCGCTCTTAATTTTCCGTCAAGGCGATTAATTTGGTTGATCACAGTGGCGGATCTAGGATTTGAAATAAGGGTGTGCACTTCTAAAATAAGGGTGTGCACTTCTATGTTAGACTTACCAAATAAACACAAAACTCCAAAATTTTGCACTGCTAGTAATTTGGATAGGGTATGCAAGTGCATACCCTCTTGACCATGTACATCCGCCCCTGGTTGATCATTAACAATGTTTTCTACTACAACAAAGGAAATCATAAGATGTTTTTCTTATTGACCATCTTCCACTACTTGTACGTCTACAAAGCAGCAAATATATTAACTCATTAGACACATGGCTTCCCTTTTATGTAGTTTATTAATTATGATCATTATCATTTACTTTTATTTATGGACATTTTATAGTGCAAATAATATTCACTAAAAAGGTATGAGTTTTTTATTTGTCCTTTTGTTGGATTTTGGCATCCACATCATATATTCATATAGATGCAACTTTTTTGCTAGATAGACATATATCGTTCAACTTACTTCACGTCATCCATGATGTCAATGTGGACTATGCATATTTTTATTCATTTTAATGTTTCTTTAAGATTTTAAAAATTGTATTTTAGGGGTTTACCTTTTTCTCATTTATTTATTAATATATTTGTTAATAATTCATGAATCAATATAGAAAAGTAATATTCAAATTATGAATATTTAGGTCAATTTAAACAAGTTGAATTACATATTCCCCAATCATTATCATACATCAAATCGCTAATGATACGGATCTTGTCCTCACGAGTTGCTTTGTGATAATTTGAAAATTAGAAAAACTATCATTACATGTGAGAGTCTAAAGGTTCAAATCGATGTTATTCATGTTTAAAACATTTATCAGTTTAAAATGAGTCATTTATTTAAAAAAAAATTTGATAAAATATTGATTTATATTCTATTTGATTTTAGGGTTAAAGTTGTCACAATATAACCTACTTTCTTTAAATATGTGTTTTATGTAATGTAGTTTTTATGTTTATTTATGTCACTAAACACCAAACCAAACTCTTATTAAAAAAAACATAATAATTTTTTCCGACCCTAATTGACCCGAGTCATTTCTTTATAAAACTAAACACCAACACAAAAATTTATATATATATATTTAACCTGAACCCAACCCGACCCAAGCTGACTCGAGTCGGGATGGCGCGGCTTGTGAACAGTGACAATAGAAATTGTAATTTTGTATGAGCTAGCTCAGTTGGCCACCAAGGATAATCTTGGGGAGGTTTCATGATGAGGTCTCAAGTTCGAGTCTCACCATGGACCTTCAGGGGCCCTTAGAAGCAGGAGTGGGGTTTATTCCCTAAGGAGAAGGTTCGAGGCTCGCATACTGCCCAATTGGATGTCACTGTGGACTCGAATCACTAACTACTAACTTTGTCGTTCAAAAAAAAAAAAAAAAAAAAAAAAAAAAAAAAAAATAATATGACGTATTTTCTCAAAAACGTTAACGGATAAGGACGGTCAGTAAATTATATTATTTGTGATCAAAAGATTACTTTGTACAAGAAAGCATAGTCTTTTTCATTCCAAAGTTTATCATTTTTGTTGTCATGTATAATTTATATTTATAAGTAAAAGATGTTTAATGATCAGCAACACACCCAATGCATGAAAGGAGTAGATATTCCATAAACTTAATAGTCTTGTTTAATGCTAATCCTATCTGTTTAATTACTTCTTTTAAGTGGTTTAATGTTACTTTTCAAGATAGAAAAGAAACACACAAATGTAAAAAGGTTCATAAATGGGTGGAGAAGTTGGGCTGGGCACTAACCATAAGTTGTTCTATTTTACATATTAACTGTGTAATGATATATATATATATATATATACTATGACTATTTCTATAAGTAGTACCAGGTTGGGTTGACCCATTAAATGAGTACAGATATTGTAAATATTCGAATATGATCTTTGTATAGGTGTTCCTTTTAATTTAACCAACAAGACATCTACAAAGATTATATATAGCTTAAGTCGACTAGTTTCTTAGTAAGAAGTCAAAACTTTCACATCTATGAAATTCATTTGACAAGAAATGATGTTGTAAGAGATACAAACTCGAGTTGTAGACCTATATAATATTATTAATAAGTATATAGTGACGATTGACGAGTAACTTTTAACTTTACATTTTTTTTTAATAGCCGGCATCTCTACAGTAGAAAACACAAAATTTAGTTATTGTTATGAAAAGTTGGATTATGATATCCTTTATTGGTGGAAAACAAGTGGATTACTTGTAAACTATATTAGGGCTGTTTTGATTAATGTTAATAACATAAGTATGAGTGGGTTAATGGTTATACAACATAATAGCGACTAGATACACTTACACATCACAAGGGCATATTGGTAAATCAACACGAATTTCTTTTTAAATAACTGATCAAAGTAGCATCACCTTTGGTTTCTAGGGTATTTGTAGTTCAAAAAACCCATTTTTCCGGACTAAACACTCATCACACAAATGCAAAGGAAGTTCACGAAACAATGATAGAGTCGTAGCAAAAAAACAGCTCTTTGTCACTCGTTAGACCTTAAAATGTGCCTGAAGATAGAGTCAAGACACTTTGCTTTATAGCAAAACTTTTGACAATGTTTTCCGGTTTTGAGGAGTTGATAAAGGGCATGAAAAGAGAGTAATGTGAGCTGTGAGGTCTATATTGGATTTATATAATTTGAGTGGTGACCTAACTAAGAGTATGATAATAATAAGCTACAAAAATGTTTCGAATCTAAGAGAAAGTAAAGATAGATCTATGAATAAAGACAACTCTAGTGAAAGGGTGATTTTGTTTTTTATTAATGAATATTAAGATCATGATCTGTTTTATCATTATGTTATGATAATGATAATTGTTTTTAATCTTGAAGATTAATGTAGAGAAGGGAGTCGAAGATGAAGCGGTATTACTGTAAATTTGACAATATAACAGTCGGATGACGGTTTTGAAAACTGTATATCATGTAAGACGGAAGCGAAAAATGTTGTATAAAATAGTTATATAGAGTTCTGACTTGGAAAATTTCAAGTGAAACATTATGTTGACACGAAAATTGTTTATACAGTTCGATGAATTCATGTCTACATAACAAGAAATTTATATTTTTCAAACAGTTTACACGATAAATGTGTTACATTTTCATTTTCAATGGAAGAAACGGTCTTATAGAGAAGCTTAAACGTCCTAACCTTTTTTTCTTGAAGAATTTTACCCGAGATGCCCTTGTATCATGTCTGTTTGCAAACACAAGACTTCATGTCACACTGCATTTTAAAAGAGTTAGAACAACATCTGTGTAAAACACAAATACAATGAATTGGTTTTCATTCGGCCGGATACATATTAGTCAAAAGACTCGCGATCACAAGTTAACTGGAACAGGAAAAACCTCATTCGTTCACAAATATAATGGATTATATAATTGGCTAATATATTCATCTATTTATACTTGAAGATCATTCATACTATTTTTTCAAATATTCATATGATTCCTAGAATATTCTTTGATATTGTCTTTTATCACTTGCATGGTTTGAAAGGGTTGTGTTCAATAAAGAGGTTTAATAAACAAGTTATTATTAAGAAAAAGTACATCATATAAACTATAAAGTGTTAATAAATAAAATCTAAAGAACAGATTATATAATTGTTTATATAATACAAGTTTTTTATGTAAGATTTTATAGGATTATAATTTGTAAATAATTAGTTACTATGTGAGGCGAGTTTTTGAGTTAAGTTCTAATCACTGTCTGTTAAAAGGAAGAACTAATTTGTCGCTCAAGTTTTTTTTTACATATTCAAGTTTTAAGTAAATTTATTACGTTCCAAGGTTGATGAGCATGGTTTGGGATGTTTATTTGTTCAAGTGTCAACGGGATAGGTCTTTGGTTATTCAAATCAATATATATTATCACGACCAAATATAGGAGATCTTTTTCAGAAGTATTGGCAGAGTTTACAGAACTAAAGCTGAGTACTGAGACTAACCAATGATCTGCAGTTGAACCCGTACAAAAACTAATGCTGGATTACGTTTGGTTGCAAGAGGAACTTGAGATTAACAGAACTAACAATAAATTTCAACACCGCTAACATGGTGGATATAATTTTAACTGCAACATAAATAGTACACTTTTGGGTTGTGTATAAGAAACGACTCAAAAGGGTATGTATTACAGAAACTAAACCGCAACAAAAACCAAATAAATTACATTACTTGGAATTTTGATCACCGGAAAGAATAGCATCTGCTGCAGAATCCAAGTCATGAGGAAAGAAAACCCTGCAAAAAAAAGTGAATCATTGATAGGCGGTTTCAGTTAATTTATATATATTGGTAATAAAAAAGAAGCAGAAAACTACGCGCTTTTCATTTTAGGGATTAAAGAAAAAAATGCTACATTTCCCTTTTCAATCGAAAATATACTATTTTCTTACTAATAACCTTTAGAAAACATCGTTAAAACTAGTTTGATCCAAAAGATTCCCATATGTTTCAATGTTTCATCATTGAGAAGTGTACTTTTATTAGACATATTATCAAAATTCCTGAAAGCACAAAAATGAACGAAATTGAAAAGTTCAAAATACCTGCACGTATTGTTGTACAGGGTTCTACTGAGTTGGTTAATATCGGGAACACCTTTACAACCACCAACAACCTCAAGAACTTGTCTGGAGATATATTATTTTATCAGGATATAAACAGTTACAAACTAAAATATGCAATGAATTGAGCTATCCACTTTCAACCGATTATCTACAAACCACATTTAACACCTATCTTCTTTTGTATTATAAACCCTTTGAATACAAATATGTGAATAATATTTTAAATCGACACATTACATGTATTCGGTGAAAAGTCGGTACCGATTCATTAAATTTAAATAAAAAACTATATAATATGATCATCACAAAATCAATTTCATTTCTTTGAATCCAAAACCATCATTAAATTAAATTACTTGCCAAGCCACTTCGCTAAAATTACTATAAATCTTAAATCAAACTCAACCTCTTATTGTTTGTTTATTGAATGGATTACGATTTGATGGAATGAGACATACGTGCTGGTATAGGAAAATTCACTTACCGAACCGCACAAGGTTCATTTCGACCTTTGACTAGGCAATCCTGGTCATACTTTTCTTTCTTCTTAGAAGGCCATGTTGATTTTATGAAATCTTTTCCAGCATGAGTGTTTTTTATCTCACAATAAGGAGAATCCGTCTCAATCATCATTCTATCAACGGGGATACCCTTTAAAGCATCAAGGTTTTCGGAAGTTTTCAGAGAGCAACCATTTATACCTATTCTTTGAAAACACATAAAATATGAAAATTAGGAACTCATAAAATAGAAATGAAAAGGAGATCATAAAATACGAAGGTATTAACCTATAAAAAGATCACTAAATGCCAGAAGCTTGTCACGGTCTTCCGGAGTACCAGTAAACGAGTGAGCAACTCCACCACAGAACCTGCCAAATAAATTTGGATATCGACTTCCATCAACTGATATTTTTTATACAACGGGATCCATCTATCATACCTATGCTTGTTTTGCTCAAGAATATCACAAAAATCCCCGGCAGCTGCTCGCATATGAAGAAACATCGGAAGCTTCAGAATATATGCTAACTCAAATTGCCTCTCAAAGTACCTAGTTAAACGATTATAAATAATACATATAGCCAACATTTTTTTTAAACGAAATCATATTTTCTTCAAGCAGCACGTACTTTTTTTGAATCTCTGGTGAACAGAAGTGAGTTCTGTCATAATCCAATCCGCATTCACCAATTGCCACTACCTTTTAAAAATACGAGAATTCATTAACAGTTTGGTCAATTTAGACTATAAATATCTTAATCTTACCTTCCCTTTCTCGACTCCTTCTTTGGCGAGTGACAAAAGGTCCTGAAAATGTTTTTCAGGATCCCCACTCTCATCAAACTCCTAAACCAAAACAAAAATCATAACTACAATTAGAATACGTTCGATGGAAATAACAATTAGGAATAAAAGTTGAAAAAAGAAAAATGAACAAACTCACATTGCATCGTGTAGGGTGCACCCCGACTGTACAAAATAGTCTTGCTGCCATAAACATTGCACATTCAGTACTATGAAAAAGAAATAGAAACCAATAATATAAAATTATTATAAACATATGAAAAATCAGCACACACATTGACTAACCATCGGTTTCGGCTATAGCTAAAGCTTCCTTTGACTCCTTAAGTGATCCTCCCGTCACCTGCAACAAATAACGTGTTTGGAGTGATATCATATTTCTAACTACCTCAACAAGTTAACTCGGTTTGTTACTCAACTTGTCAAACTTCAAATATTTAAATTACTTTTTCAACAATAAAAAGATGTAGGAACAAAGTCTGATAAACATAACCACACTAATAAAAAAATAACACATAAAACGCTATATACATAATTTCGTTTAAGCACTATCAGTCTTGTACTATAAATAAGGGATGAAATGATAATCTTACGATAATTCGATCAACGCCAGTGTTCCAAGCCCTAGTTAAAACAGCTGCAATGTCAGGTAAATGACATTGCTTTCCATTATATATACCTTTAAACATGCCATCTGCAACAATTTATTATCGAAATTCGATCAATTAAGGAAAATCATTGCAATATAATGAAATTTTTGGATTTTATATATAATACGGCAAGAGATTAACTAACCTGTGAAATTAACAGCAATGTCTGATTACAAAAAAAAAACATAAATGTGAGTTAGAAAATTGAAGAATTTGGAGTATAACAGAAAAAGGAAATATAACGAAGTATACCTATCATTCGAACTGTCGCCATAGATTAATTAATTAACTTCAATTGATGAATTGTTAATTTGAAACCCTAGAAGGTCTTCACAGGTTTGGGGGGTTAGTAGCAGGGGTGGGGAAAAAACAGATTTAATTGAATCCTAACCGAAATAATCGACTTAATCTATCCAAATTAACCAACCCAGTTATATAACCGACGGTTTGGTTTTTAAATTTCCATTAACCAAATATTTCGGTTCGATTATGGATTTGTCTTAAAAACCGAATTAAATTTACCAAACCGCTCAATATATATTTCAACAAAAAAATTTTACTAAAGTGCAGAATGTTTAATTATACTCCAATAATTTTTTCATTTAATTCAATATTAGCGTAATGTAAATCAAATCTATTAAATCAAATTGCGATCTAACTAATGATGTTCTTCATTTAAACACCATTTAAACACCGTTCAAACATTTAAATACTATTTTCAATCTCTAAACGCAGTAAAAACATTATGAGATATCTATTTTTTATTTATTTAATAACATGTCTTACTTGTTCATAACAAAGTTTAAACTAAATTGTCGTATTATTTGATACAAGTAAAATTCACATAGTATTCTATATTTAAAGTAACAAATTTGTTATCAAACATTCACGATTTAGGAATCATCTATTATAATAACTTTTGTTATTGTATTTAATAACTAATAATGACCTATTATTTTTATTTTTAGCTTATAACTTTATTTAATATTTGTAGCTATTAACCGACGGTTAACTGATAATCGCCCAAATAAATACCACATAACCGATTAACCGAAACCGATTTAACTGAAACCGAACGGTTAACATTTTCAATTAACTGAAAGTTCGGTTATGGATGCGGTTTTGGTCCATAACCAAACCAAGCCGACCCAGTTCCATACCTTCTGCCTGTCTCATATGTGTGATGTAACATGCAGTCGTCCTGAGGCATTAGATGAAGGCTAACTGCTTGTTGTGCTCACCCCTAGTTAGCGGGACTAAGGGGTGTTTGCTTAGATTATTTTGGACTTTCTGTTTGATTTAGGTCTTTATTTTACGGATTCGTTTTTTCTAGCTTAGTTTGTGGCTTACGAGATTATAACGTTATCCAACATAATAAAAGATGATAATAAGCTATAAACAATAAAATAGACAAGAAAAAATTAACTTACAAAACATAAATCAAAATTAAATAATCTTATAATCTCCAAAATAACTCAAACAAACATCAGTTTTGGATGATTGATGTTGAATATGGTGGGTGTTTGAAAGAGAATATGGTAAGCGACTATTGCACAAATTGCATAAAATAGATATCAAAATGTAATTTTAAGTGAACATGTTTTAGATAGAAATAATAGACATTTACTTTCAAGTAACTTCATGTTATATAGACTTACTTTTATGCAATAACAAACACAAATTAACAAAGTTAAAGCCGGTGAATAGTGTTTGTTTATATAGCATATGTTTCAACAATTTGATGTTGTTGCTAGTGTGATGTTGTGGCTGCCGATCTTATAGGTTTGTCACAGCGTAAAAGACGAACGGTCCTTATTGGTCAAGGTTGTGAACCACAACGTAAAAGAAGGTTTTATATTAATTTTTGATGCAAACATCTATATTGAAGCAACATTTGGCCTGCGTAGCGATTTTATGGGTTTGTTACGACTTCAGAGCTTAAATGACAAGTGTATTGTAGAGGTGGCAAATGATTTGATAACTAGTTTTTATTAATTCTTGATTCAAACATCTTTACGGGTTTTTTTTTGTTGCTGTTAAGTTTTAAACGAATTAAACTTATTGTGATTATATTGAAATTGTGAAAGTATTAAAAATAAAAATCATATTTGTGTCATATTCGTAAAAAAAAGTTTATTTTCATTTTTCTATTTTGTCTACCAAACATAAGAATTGAATTCATTGCTTATTTCACATATCAATTATTTGTTGTACCAAACAAGGAAAATTTTTAAATTTCTCATATCAATTTCATTTCTCTATATTTATTTTCTCGCTTACATTATTTTTCTCTAAGGTTTATCTCTACTAAACGTGTCCTTAGACCTTGCCGTATCACACCCGATACATGTTTCGATCCTACGTTAATCCTAATTTATATCCATAAATCACATTTTAATTTTAATCGATTAAGACATTCTAGCAAAAGTGTAAAACATATTCCTTAAGGGACCATTAATGGATATGAGTAAAAGAAAGTTGATCATGTTCTGGCTATCATCATCAGCTCAGGTACACAAATAAACAACAATGGAGGTATGGTCATCAAGGCCTATAAGCCACCAATACCACCATCTCTTTGATGCAACTTTGTCTTCTAAACACTACATACCTGTCACTTTCATTAGCTGCTGTTCATCATCCACCACTACTTCCACCTCCGCCGCCGCCGTCGTTCCAATCCACGGCGGCAGAGGTAGAACATCAAATTCCGTCACAACTACCAACTCTGATAGAGACACAATTCGCGCAATTCGTCTTAAAAAGGTTTGCCCTAATTTTTATTATTTGAATTGTTTTTTTTCTTCTGGTTTTCGTTTAGGTTAGTTTTAGAAATGAAATTGATTATGTGTTGAGTAGAATAGAATAGAAATTGCGTTGTGACGATTTGCGTATTTAGTCTTAGTTTTGGTGAAATGTGATAAATTAATGTTTTAGGTGAAGTTGATATTCATTATTTAGCTCTAATATTGCTTCAGAAATGTGACAATTTAAGTTTTAGGTCAAAATGTTATGCATAATTTCCTCTAATTTTCTTTCGAATCGTGACCATTAACGAGTTATGTGAAATTGATATGCATATTTCTCCCTGATTTTGCTTCCAAAATTTGAATTATCGTTTTAGGTTAAATTGTTAATGCATAGTTATAGGCTTATAGCCCTAGGTTTGCTTAGAAAATGTGTCAATTAACTTTTTTGTGAAATTGATATGCATAGTAACTTAGCTCTAACTTTGTGTCGAAAATGGAACAATTAGCGTTTTAGGTCAAACTCAGTTTTAACATACAGAAAGAAGGTCCGTTTAGATATATTTGTCATTGTTTATTTGTAGATATATAATGTTAGTATAAACAAACATTGACACTGATAAAAATATACATTGGTAGTGTTGGGTGTGCGGTGTGTGCGTATGTTGTTTATGTGTGTTTATTTAAACTAATGGATTCTGTTATAGGTGGAAGAATTGAGAACAAAAGGATTTGCTAATAACCCAACACCCAAACACCACCTTCCACCTTCTTCCAAAACCTCGTTAATTTCCCCCAAACCGTCTCCCCTACAGCATAACTCAGCCACATACACCAGCGCTCAACTCCAAGAAAAGCTTATCTACCTTGATTCAATTGGAATCGACCTAATCCCCCTTCTCACCACCCACCCTCCCCTCATATCCACTTCACTTTCCCACATCAAATCTACCATCTCGTTCCTTTCCGCCACCATTCCCCTCTCCCCACCCGCTCTTGACCGACTTATATCCCTTTGCCCGGAAATCCTCACACTCCCACTCCCGTCTATCATCTCCACCATCACATTTCTTCTTCGGGAAGCCCATGTCCGCAGCCACCACCTCCGCTACGTCATCCACCGCCGTCCAAGACTCCTCACTTCCGACGTCAAAACACGCCTCCGCCCCACCCTTTATTTTCTCCAGGGTACCATTGGTATTTCGGAGATTAGTAAACACACCCACCTCCTATCTTGCTCTGTAGAAGACAAACTTTTACCACGAATTGAATACTTTAACGAAAACATAGGAATTGGATACAATGACACAATCTTGATTTTCCGGCGGTTCCCTTCTTTGTTTTGTTATAGTATAAAGGAGAATATTGAACCTAAGTTTAACTTTTTTGTGGTGGAAATGGGGAGGGATTTGAAGGATTTGGTGGAATTCCCACAATACTTTTCGTTTAGCTTAGAGAATCGGATAAAACCAAGGCATTTGCGGTGTTTGGAAAAAGGTGTGTGTTTACCTTTGCCTGCAATGTTGAGGTCTAGTGAGAAGAGGTTTCTGGAACGGTTAGACGTTTGCTGTGATTCTTCAATGCCGGTGAGAAATTCCCCCTTTTGGTCTTACACACATACTGATGACCAATGGTATTGATATTATTATTATTATATCTTGTTGTTCTCGTTTTGTGTATATATTATCAAGACTTTTAGAACAAAAATTGTAATAGGTCTCAATCTTTGAAATGGGAGTTCATGCCAATTCCAGTGATGCTTCTGGTGGTCAATATTAACATGCTTTATATGGGTATGAAACGTGATTGCCTTTGCTATAGCAATTACTGATTTCCTGGTGTTGTCATGTTTTTTAAAGTAGACGGTTTAATGTCTACAACTTTTATATGTATACTCTTCGTATTTGTTACGTTTTGCTGAAGGGTAAAACGGACATGAAGTCTGTATTAGTTATCATGTTTTAAGAGGATAGTGAACCTATTCCATTTTCACTTATTGAAATGCTGATTGTTATGGACTTTTTTAATATCAAATTTATAAAGGATAAACTATAGTATGTCTATAAAATTTATAAGACCTCCTTATATAAGAAAACGAGCAAATGTCATCTTAAATAAGCTAATAATTTTATAAGTCCTTTACATAAGCTAAACGCTTGAATAATTTATACAAAATCACTAAATATTCAAAAACTAAGAGCTGTAACTGTAACTAAAGTCGCAATCCAGTTGGCCATCTTTAACATTTCAGTCGTTTGTTGAAAACGTCTAAATTGGTCTATAACCAATTTCCTGGCAATTTCATCGTTGACTTTTTCAACACAGTTGAACGGTCTTACCTATCTCACAAGCAGCCTTCTTCAATTCCTCTATCTATACAAACAAACTAATCTCAATATACCAATTCAATTTTCATTATCATTTTCATTTGATCACACAAAATGAATGATTTATTTTCTGGATCATTTTCTCGCTTCCGTAGCGAGGAATCATCACCACCATCTCGCCACCAAAACAACAACATAGAGATGACTAGAAATAGTTCGACCGGCGGAGTAAATCTTGATAAGTTTTTCGAAGACGTGGAAGCGATCAAGGACGAGCTTCGTGCACTCGAAACTATTCATAATCAGCTTCAATCATCACATGAACAAAGCAAAACTTTACATAATGCAAAATCAGTTAAACAGCTCAGATCTAAAATGGATAATGATGTCGCTGTTTCCTTGAAGAAGGCAAAGTTTATTAAAGTCAAGTTAGAAGCGTTGGATCGATCAAACGCTGCGAATCGAAGCTTACCGGGCTGTGGACCTGGTAGTTCATCGGATCGTACACGGACTTCTGTTGTGAATGGTCTTCGTAAGAAATTATCTGATTCGATGAACGCGTTTGCTGATTTACGTAACAAAATGGCCTCAGAATATCGTGAAACTGTGCAGAGACGATATTATACTGTGACTGGAGAGAATCCGGATGAGGCAACTGTCGATACGTTGATTTCTACTGGACAGAGTGAGACGTTTTTGCAAAAGGCGATTCAGGAGCAAGGGAGAGGTCAAGTGATGGATACGATTTTGGAGATTCAGGAACGACATGATGCGGTTAAGGAGATTGAAAGGAATTTGAAGGAGTTGCATCAGGTGTTTATGGATATGGCGGTTTTGGTTGAGACTCAAGGTGAACAGCTGGATGATATTGAGAATCAGGTGAATCGTGCGAGTTCGTTTGTTAACCGTGGGACCGCTAGTTTAGGTGTTGCCAGAAAGCATCAGAAGAATACTAGGAAATGGGCGTGTTTTGGGATTGTTTTGGTGTTGATTGTTATACTTATTATTATACTATCGATCAGGCCGTGGGAGAGTAGTGGTGGTGGTGGTGGCGGAGGTGGTAATAATAATCCTCCACCTAGTGCAACACCAACTCCGCCATCAACACCAACCACACCAACCACCGGATAGTATAGTACTGTAAGTGGTAGAGTGGTCTTGCTTGTTCATGTGATTATGCATTATTTCTTGATTATTGTATTTACTTCCGGTTATTGTATTTATTTATGAACGGTTTATTTACTCATGTGATTATATGAGTAGTTCGGTATTGTAATTTATTCGAGTGTTTTGAGTATCATAGTGTTGAATATCCCTTTTGGCCTTCATGGCAATGTGAGTAACTAAATGCATAGATAAGGATTTGCAAAAGTACAAAAAAAGTATAGACGGGGCGATGAATCGTGTTTCGTATGATTAGAAAAACAGAGTCTGGTTGTTTATAATGCAGGCGACTCTAGTAGATGCATTGTTTTGTCTTCCGACTGATTAACAAGGTTATTTTGACACTTTCTAAGGTGTTGTACCCTTCTTCGAGTCATGATTTGAACCCTACCATCACTTGAGATGAGTTGACGTGATTATAGTTTTGAATGGTCAAACTTGGACAAATTTGGAACAAGTAGACAATATGTACCTATGTAGTACATTGTGGAGTGTAGGGTTTGATATAATCATTTAACTTTTTTCGTGTTATAAAAGTGGTAAATCAATCATTATATGGATTATGACTATCTTTGGCATGAGTTTATTTGAGGATTAAACGGGGCTTATTTTGGGTAGTTTTTCTTAAATAAGTCTTGTTTGGTTGGAGCTTATTTTCAAATAAGCTCCTAAAAAGTAAACTACTTTAAGTAGCATAAAAAAGTCGATTGAGCTATATGATGGTAAATTACATAAATACCCCTTATATCCACATCAAACTTAAATATATATTGAAATGAACATACACGTTTCTTTCGAAGCGAGTACTATAGTCGTACATCTAATAGAGTTTATTATGAAGATTTATGTTAAAATCCAAATATCCAACGGATATCTATTTACCCGCATTATCCACTCGATATAGATATGGATGGATGATACAAAGTTTTATGGATATGGATATGAATATGGATATTGATGATATAAAAATAAATGGATATGGATCTGATCCATATCCGATCAATTGTCATCCCTAAATAGAACCACGAAAGTTGTCACATATATAGATATAATTATAAGATGATTATCTAGGTTTAATCGTGATTTCAATTTTTCATTGCATAGCGAATTTGTGATTTCTAAAATCTAAGGGATGTCGTTTTGTTAATGTGAAAAGAAAAAGAAAAAAACATATAATAATTTGTTAATGACAACCCATAGATCTTGGTATTAGCGAAATCCTATTAATAAATGTAACTTTGAAAGGATTTTTTGTTTTTCATGTTTAGTTTATAAAGTGATGAACTTTTCGTTATACTAATTACAAATACTTAATGAACATTAATATTAACATATCTATAAAATGATTAACATATGAAAGGTTTTGTTGTGAGTTAAGCTTATTCTGGTTTTTATCAATATATTCAAGTTTTGAAGTTGTTCAAATAGGTGTGAAACCAATACGTAATTGGCATAACGGTATCGAGATAATAAACTAATCAAATGGTTAGCGTGTCCAAGTGTCGATTGAGGCAAATGTGGATTGTGGTGTGTAACGAGGTGTGTGGGTCTTTATCTTGTAAAAAAAGGAACAAAAGAAAAAGGTTGTCGCTTTATAGAAATAGGAGTTCCGATTCACTGTTAATTACGGTGTCATATACCTTTTCCCGTTATTTTAATTTCCACACTTTGTCCTCATTTGTAATTACCTTTATGATAACGTTACATCTCTAATCTAAAGAATTTATATTTAGAAATTACAACCCACAATATCCCGATCCAAGGATCCAAGATAA
Organism: Senecio squalidus; assembly: GCA_910822075.1. NCBI lineage: Eukaryota > Viridiplantae > Streptophyta > Magnoliopsida > Asterales > Asteraceae > Senecio > Senecio squalidus. The sequence continues at coordinate 4,878,783 of CAJVGC010000591.1, read as the reverse complement.
GCGGACAAAGTCTAAACAAAAAGGTTACGACATAAAAGACGAGATATAAAATATTAAAACGGAATAACTAATCCCGCATAAGCATAAAGCCATAAAGTAAGTTATAAAAAACGTACACATTCCCTATAGAACAACCTCCCATGTGCAATTGTGCATAACTAACTCAAATGGACTTTTTTTAACGTGTGGGAACATGTCAACTAATAAATAAAATGTAATTATATTACATATAAAGTCAACCTTTTGTTGACGAGTTTAATATTATCCAGCAAATTGATATTTTATTGAACAACTAGTAGTTAGTCAATGAGTTTAGGCCGGGATTAAAGAGACATCCCATATATTTTATAAGATATGTAGCCGGTGGAAATCGAACCTTAAATTTTTCACATTTGATGAAAATATATTAAATTTCAAATTCGACCAACTCGGTCTCCATGTCAATGGTAACTTTTAAGTTATAGCCACTATTTGACTCGACTCGTGTATCTCCACAACGAGAGTACTTTACAAGGCCTTCAACCCGGTATCTTCCAATATTTGCCTATTTGGAGTTAGACCCAACCCGGGTACAGTGTTACCCTTGTAATTACCTTAACTTACAATGACCCAAAGAGTCTTTTTTATGGGCAATACTTGATTAAATCTCGATAAGAAACAACTTATTGCATCACTCGGTTTCTTTTCATATCCTTTGTAGCTATTCAAAAAGTTTTAGAAGTATCGAGAAATGGGTTTTCAACACAATAACGATATCATGATAAAATACATAACATTTAAACTGAACAACACTTGCAAAAAAAATCCATATAACTATAAAAATAACTTGAAACTGCAAAACCATTCCACTGTTCTTATTAACCTGTGAACAAAAATAAATGTCATATAATCCCTTCCCCATTTTCACTCAAACTCTCCATTTTTTGTTCTTCTATAAATACATTTGAAACAACAAATTTTACAGCTAAATTACTACAAAACAAAACCCAAACACTTTCCCGACACATAAACACTTCATTCCTCCCCCAATATAGTCAAATAAAACGGGATCCCTTGACACACACCCTCCTCCAAACCATCACCCGAATCCTCAAGATTCCAAGTCAATGTATAATTTGAAAGATCATATGTCCCTGGAGCAAAAGTCGTAACAAGTAGAGACACTTCAGTAGAGGAATTGGGTCCAAGTTTAACCCGGGTGGTACTTGACCCGGACCAGATAAATGGAGGAACTGATTCTAGTGAAACGGGTTTTCCAGTACTGGTTCCGCTTAAGTCGGGTGCGGGAACTTTGATGTCGATTGGTGGAGTGGTCATGTCATGCCAACCGAGTTTGTTTCCTGATTGGGAACCTCCGGGAGGGGAATCGAAGGTATTTATACGAACAGAAGCGGCAAAAGATGATGAGTTGTGAATTGTCATTTTTAGTTTTGTTTCACAGAAGGAAGTTGAGAAGTTATAGTGGAGGACTCGTGGGCCATCTAGTAACCACCATATAGGTCTCTTGGTTGAAACACTGCAAAATAGCAAAAACTGATGAGCAATTAGGATACATTTAGGTCGAGGTGGCAACTTTGATTGCAATAATATGCTTCTCGTTGTAATATATAATGCATCGATTATTGATAACAAGTTTGTCCCCAAATAATTGTTCATTATATAAAAACACGCAGTTTTGGAGAAGTATAATTGTTACAACTTCCTTTTTGCAGAACGATAGTTTTGTCCTTTTACCGTGTAGTAAATGTTTTATTAGAGGTTTGCAATGGAAATTTTAATTATGGCTAAAATGAGAACGTGATTAGTTATTCAAATTTATTTTTAGAAGGGGACAATTATTTTGGGACAAACTGATATAATAAGGTGGATAATAATTATGGGACTGACTGAGTTAAAGATTTTGGGCAAACAAGCGTTTGTGGGTCAACTCGGCCATTTATAACCCGACCCATTCTGCCACCTCTAATTCTATCGGGTGTGGAAGATTTTAGTGGGCTTGCCTGCAGTGACAAATGTGGTGGGAAAAGATCTGTGGGGTGGTAGGTGATTCAGAGGACTCGTTTTCACTTTCCTCTATCTGAGATATCAGCATAAAGTCAACTGTATTTCGAAGTTCCTGATACATTCACAAAACATTATTAAACTGAAGCAAAAATCATGCATTTCTAAACAACTCAAACTTGGCAAGAAATTATCCAACCTGACGTGAAGTTTGATGATGAACTCGTTCATAATGATGGAAGTTGACAAGAGGTGAACGTTGTGTATCAAAAATTGTTTCATTGTTTCCATGACCCAACAAAATATCTGTAGAGGTTTCCGATGTCTTCACATTCTGTAGCCAGTAATACAAGTAATCACAACATAAACAATAAGTGATATGATATGACATTCCTGTTTGTGTTTGTAAAAAATCTCTGACAAACTCTTATGTCAGTCTAACCAATACAGACAATTTAAACGCTGCTTTTTTTCACTAGGAGGTAAAAAAGAAACCCTTATGTCTGACCAAATCTTCATTTTGTTAAAAATAAGTATGACAAAACATGCCGATAATTTTTTTTGTAAAAGATTCAGATTTAAACATTTTTTTTTCATGAAAACCCAGCCAAGTATGATTCAGATTTAGACTTCCTTACCACCTCTGGTTATTCAGATATGGGCCATTTGGCATTCAGATTCAGACACAAAGCCTCTTCTCAAAACAAACAGCATATATATACAGACGTATTTATGCCATAAAGTTCAAAATATATACCTTGAGCTTAAGAAAACAAGAAAGAGCCTGACCAGCAACCAAGATTCCTGAAGGGAAAATATCTTTAATTGATTCGATTAAAGAAATCTGCCATACATTCCCGATAGACGACAATTGACGAAGTTTTAAATTCCTCAAATTCGTTCTGTTAATAACGTCCATTCGCACAACAAATTCTTGTAACCTAGAAGGGCACGGGCTGATATGGAATGACACGTCCAAAGATGGTAACACCTGCAAGTATCAAAAAAGCTAACTCCTGCTATATTTTTTTACATCTAAAAAGAAAATAAATTAATGTTTTTTATTACCTCCAACACATGCTGTGTACGGAAAGTACGATAACGCATAGCAGTCGAAGTATCTTCAATCTCATAATATACTGTGAGATATAAAGACACATTTCCAGGAGTAGCAGCCCGAAACCAAAGAGGCAAAAAGAAAGGAGTTTCTTTATGAATTACTGTATCCTGGAATAAGAGAGAAGATAAATAAGCAAGCATAATTAAAACTATACGAATGATAAATTACCATACTGACCTTAGGGAAATGGAATACAGTTTCTGATTGTTTAGTGGTGTCAAGATCCGCATCTGTATGGGTAGAGGACTTTTCCTTCTCAAGGCAAGTGGGAAAATCCACATCTGAAGTTTTTGGATTTCCTATATTTAGAAATCTAGGATGACTGATTTTCATCTTTAAATTCTGCCATCAGAAGTAAAAATTGATATGATAACCATTGCAGAGCATTATCACGTTATGAGATATTAAACGTATTGACGTTAGTTGTTGATAATATACCTTCACAGGAATCTCTGATGAGTTTCTCAGTTCAAGTGATAACCGTCGTAGATTCCCAGCGTAAACTGTACTGGGTAGGTTATTAATAAGACCCTCAAGTCTGGGTAGGCTCTAAAATAGAAAGGATAAAGTATGTAAAACCGTCAGGTTCCAGTTAGTATAATGTATTAATTACATTTGCATGTGCAAAGAGAAGATGAATGAACCTTGATAACTACAAACTCGAGTTTATTGGTGTTCTGATTGGCTTTCCTTTTTTGTTTAGAAATTCTTTTCTTTATCAAGTCTGGCTCAAAGGTGTAGAAGCCAATCATTGAATCAGAGAGTTTCCAACTCACACCGGTTACTCTTATTCGTCCTTCTTTTATTGGAATAACGCTTAGCTGAGCCTGAAATAAGATTTAACAAAAAACATATTAAAAAAAAAAAAAAAAACTAGCATGAATATAAAAACATTGATCAAGTGACCAATAAAGTTATCAGACTTCAAATGAGAACACTGTTGTCTCCTCACCACTGACGTTTCACCACCTGCTAATGTTATGTTAGCCTCAGACAATGTAAAAAGAGAAGTGTCTGAACTGGGTTCCCTGCAATTAGAAAGAGAATTTTATTATCAGCGATAAAGTAAGATATACTACTTGCGGTATGTTATATGAAACCTTTCCGTAAATAAATGTTAGTATTTATGTAAGTATGAAGCAGTAAGTACAGCAACGGAAATTTCTTGGTTAAGTGTGAAAAGTAACAAATGACAATACCTTCCGGTTGCAATTGTCTCATCTTCAACACCGTGATTTACAGAAGACGAGCTGTTTCCATCTGGCCAACAAAATAATTGTCAGACTTTGAAGAGTATATGTATTTCCGAATGATGGGCTGGGTAACGACAAGACGGGACGGGGTTGAAACAGGTCATTTTTTTGTAAAGGGTGATACGAGGGAGGGAATATTGGGTTGACCCACAAACACTTTTTGTCCATTTTTTTAAAAAGTATTTATAAATAATTAACGTGTTAATAATGATTATAAAGACAATATTATTACAATAGTAATCTAAACCTTTGAGTAGAACGACTAAGGAGGTTGTATGCATTAAAACAAACTTTGGACAATTATGCACCCATTTAACTCGTTCCCCTCTTAGTCAACTTTATTACTTGACCTGTTTGAGATAAAGCACAACACAGATCCGCCCATTTGACCCGTAAATGGGTCAAAACATCTAACATTTTGGAACATACCAGGTAGTGGCTCATTTGCTGAATACTCGCACATTAGGGTAACATTATAAAGGGGAATAGAGAGTTGGAGAGGGTTTTTAAATGCAATTTCCACTTTAAGTGCTTCTGCAAGTAAAACAAGCAAAAATGTTAGAGCACACATATATAACAGATACGGAACAACAACCAAAAAGATCTTTGGAAAACATTGCAACTTTATTGAGTTTAAATGAGACAATTTCAACTCTCCTAATGAACGCACACTTATAACTTTGATAAAACAAAGATTATTATTTATTTCAATATCGTAACTTATTTAAAATATTTAATGTGGATAATTATCTATCCATGGTTTACACCCATAAAGTACCATCACCTTCATACCTCCAGCCACACAGATGTTTGATTGTTTAAGCTTAGTTGGTAGAAGCTTTGATTGTAAATCCAACCATGTGGTTTTGGCATTAGATAATGATGGAACCATCTCCTCTTCTAAAGATTGCCAGACACTTTCTTTAACACTGGCCTGCCATTAAGAACAGCAAAAGAAAAATAATTTAGCTCATATCCACAAAATTTGTTAACCCTTATGGATTTCGACCCAAAGTTTCAATTTGAACAATCTCAGTCCAAAAAAGTTCCAAGTCAATAGTTAAATCTACTTATGTTATAACTTATAAGTAACTGTTCTGTTGAGTTAACTGCATAAACTAAGCTTAGAAGTTTGCAAACCGTTCCTTTTTTCAAGTTCAATATTTTGGGGGATTTTTTTCAGTGTAATTATTATTCTGAAAGCTGGTACCAAGTACGAAGATTAAAAAAGCCAATGTATCTCTATACATATACTTTACTGTATGGATTATGTAATTCATTAACCCAGACTATTAAAAGGGAGCATTCGGAGACACGTAAACGATATATAAAATCGAAATGATAACATAGTTATGGAAAGTAATTCCAGAGTGTGAGAGAATGAGAGAGGTGAATCATCTTACAGCAGCAAGTGAACCATAAGTTCGGTGGTCTTCAGAAACAATAATGAGTGAAGAAATATTCACAACTGGCAACTGAAGTCGAGAAATATTGTATGTTTTGCCTGTTCCCTACATTAAACGTAATATAGAGGAACAACAAAAACAATTAATTTTGGATAACAGATTGCACTCATAAATAATACACTGAAAATCGGGAAACAGAGACAACAGAACAAAAACAAGAAAAAAAACCATAATCAATAATGATAACCTTCAAAATCTGGAAAAAGTCCTTTATAAATAACTCTTGCATTGGCTTCGATTGATGGCTACAAGCCACAATTTCCAACATATGTTTCATGGCCACGTCAAACCTTCCAAGAGAAGCATACCACCTGTCTCAAAAGAAGATGTTATCAGAAAACTTGGGCCTCTTATATCGAACTCGTAATATCTTTGCAGACCCCTTGAACTTACTTTCCTATCTGGAAATGGACATGATCTCGAATCTGGCTCCATGTTGTTCCCTTAAATACAGAAAGGGCATTTCTGTATGCACGAATAGCATGTTTTATCTGATATCAGAAGGCACAACTTGTCAGAAAGAAATAAAGCATGCAAACATAACATTGTATAGCTTATTATTTCTTAAGAAAGCGATTTTATTATTGATAATACCTGATCGCATTTCTTGTACAGGTCACCAGAAAGAATGAGATGAAATCCGTACTTTCTTAACATTGGTGGTTTGCTAAGAAGGTAGCAGTAAGATGCTTGTTCAAGCATCACGGCTGAGTGAAGAGGTTCCTGAAAATATACAGTTGTAACAACTAACTAATAGCACACACATACTATGTGTATTCACAAGAAGGGAATTGATCATTACCTCACCAGAGATACGGAAGTAAACGCCAGCAGCCTCTTTAAACTGACCACTTGTTTTCAACATTTCAACCCACCAAAGACCACAACGTGTGGCATTTCCCTTGCCTGATGTCCCAATTCGCTGAATAACAATACACTGTGTTAATATATAAAAGTCATATTTATTATATTATAGATGCAAACAACAACATAATATTACAACATGAGCTCACAAGTACTTTTCCCTCGGATTTTCTGAGATTATCAAACTATATTTGATCTAATGGAAATAAAACCAGTAAATACTGAACACATATGATATAGAAGGCATTCTAGAGATGAAAAATAAAGAATGCTAGAAATAAGTGCTTTTGAAAAGCTAAAACTCAACCATTATCAGAACTGGGCAGAAATTATTTTCCAACAAGCTAAATTACCCTCTGCATTAATCTTTTTTTCAAATAGTTAATCTAAGATATGTTATAAAGAATGCAATTCTACAAGTATGCTTAGCAGATATGTTTCCTGCTGCACAAATAGGAATGGAGCAAAACAGACTTACGACAGCAAATGTCATAAATAATGACTTACTAAATAAGTGGTAAAGGCATTATCCATGCAATACTCAGCATCCTTTTTTGATTGGCTCAACATGAAGTACGTCAATCCCATCATTTCCTGCAATAAGGGGAAAAATAAGGAAGAAAACATGCAAGCAATCACAGTTATGTGATGCATCCGAAGAAATTGCATCGGAGTCGTAAACTAGCACATATGCAGCAACATAAACAAACTTAAAAGACAGGAAAATACAAAGTTATGACTACGAGACACCACAAAAAACTGTCTAAGCTAGAGTGACTGGGAAACACATAAAGCCTGTTTAGAATATAAGATGTAATCAGATTCAATAATGTGTTTGTAATATTCTGCATGATCTTGAGTTGCAGAGAAAAGAAAGTTGATATAGTTTAGGTCAGGTGGAGTTTGCTCATTAAGGGAGATTTAAAGCTTGCGCTTTCCTTTCTTTTCAAATCTTACGACATTTGGAAAGAATGTTTTGGAGAGAAAATCAAGCCAAATATTCCATTCTCAAGTTTTATGCATAAAAGACAGTTAAGTGAAAGAGAGGTGTGTAATCATTTAACTTTCTTTTCAGAAAAAACTCGAGAACCCTGTATAAAAATATAACTCAAGATGAATTATAAAAAATAACTCAAGATGAACCCTATAAACTGATGTTTATACTTAAAAAGTCACTGAAAATCATGCTCGACAAAACAAATTATCCACTCCACACAACGCTCTGATTATAACATGAATTATATTAATTATTTTTGTTAAATTAAAAAGATCCAGTTAGTTTACAATAATGAGTTCCAACTTCAAATCATGGACCAAAATAACATTATCAACTAAATATTACATATTGACCCCAGGAGATAGGTAGGAACTTAATTTGCATACTTTTATAATCTCCGTTGTAATGTCATAAATTCATGGATTAATATCAACATGTGTTCTAATTTTATTGTCAATGAGAATTTTCTATTCTAATTTGAATGCGTTAATTTTTATGTACTGGTATACTTATAAAAGAAGGCACGAAGGTGAAATTTTTAAAAGCCAAAGCATCCAGTTATCATTAAACCCGTCGAATTAGCTATACCCTTTTCGGTCATTTTCAACTAAACACGATTTCCCTTTTATAAATGCTTTTCAGAAAAGATCAGCTAACAAACAATAAACAGTTTCAAAAATATTAATAAGCACATATTTCACGTGCAGAGTGGCAATGTTGGAAAATACAAATATGGGCTATAGCTACCTGTACACCAGCATATCGTTTCCACGCTTTGTCAAGCTTGTAATCTGTGGATAATAGACGGTAATTTGACAAAGCGAGTTCATAATCTCGTAACATGAAGGCATAATCACCCAAGAGTCTTATTTGAGATTCAATGGAGCTAAAAGTGTACCTTCAATCATCACCGGAAAAAAAAAATTAGAACATAAAGAAAGGAAAGACCTTTATACTGTTAAAGGAAAAACATACATGCCAACAGTTTGGGTCTCTGGAGTATCCTCTTTCCCTTTTCTCCACCATAAATTCTTTATTTGGTTTCTAAAACCTTTTCTTGTTGCAGAAACCTATAACAATAACAGAACAGAAGTAAGAGAAACCAGAATTCAAGATTGAGATTAAAAATTTATCTCAAGTAAAAATAATAACCTGCTGGTTTAAAACACGGATTCTTTGCTCCATATTAGGAATAACATTTTTTGATGATAGATCACGAACAAAATCCTTCAACTGTTTCAATAAATAAAATAGTTGTTGAGAGGTCATATTTACGAATTAATATAAACCATTAATAAATTTGGTTCCAATTCTGGGAAAAAGTCTTTAGAAAGAACCTCTGCCATATCATCCTTGGTAAGTAAACGGCCAAGATGCTGACCAGGTGAAGCATTAGAACTCTGTCCAAGAATACAAGCCATTCATATTCCCATTTCAAGACAAAAAAAAAACTTCCAATCTTGAAATAATAGAAACAGATTGCATCATCAGAAATGCACTTACATAATGATCCCATGGATTCGGTTCATGGTCAACTATTCCCTCTTGAGAGGAGTTAATACAAAGTAAACGACATTCATTTGACCCGAATGCATTTCTCATTTCTGACAATATCTTAGTTGCTCTGAATCACATGCCATAAATAAACACATCAGTCTAATAATTTGACAGATGTATTGCTAGAAAGAAAATTGCAAAAAAGAAAAAGTGTGTAAGGCTACATAAGCAAAGGATACCAAAAGTAACATATATGTTCTATTCATGTTTATTTGTCGTAGTGAAAGGATTAAATCCAATGATCCTACATCGTCTAATTGACCTGATATCCCCGTATGTTGAAGGGTAGAAGAAAAAAGTAAGAATCATCTTTCTCATGTTGAAATTCTGATTACATATTTAACTGACCTATTTGCATTGTAAAATTCAAATTAACCTTATTTTCTTTCAACATTAGAATAAAATTGACACTTAAGGAGTGAAGAGACCTCTCTAAGGATCCCTCTTGGTTATCATGGACCAAAACATAATGTTTCGGAATCTTCGGATCCATTGCACCGTCATTAAGAAGTGGAGGCAGCTGGTTCGTGTTAAAAAGATCCACAAACTTATTAATAGGATCATCATCATTTGACGAAACAACCAAAAGGCCTGCAGATTAAATAGACATTTAATTTGTAAATAATGCCTACGAGGAGAGGAGATAGAGCAGTAGAATGAAGTGCAGAATGCACTCTTAAAACTTACATGCAACAGGATGGTCAAAAGTTTCATGATCTGAGAAAGATACACTGCGTACAAGCTCTTTATTGAAATATTGAAACCATTTTGGTACAAATTCAGGTTCACTAGCTGCTGAGACAAGTACTTGAATTATTTAAAATGATAAATATAAACTCTTATCGTGATTTGATTATAGCAGCAATTTAATTCAGGTCAGTACGATTTCAAATTGTATAATCACAGTAAAAACTTACAGATGGACATAGAGTCAATAGGTGACGGATCTAAGTACAAATCAGAATCTTCACTGTTTCCTGCATCAGTAATAACTTGTTTCAACCGCTCTTTTGTCACCTACTTGAGTGAAAGAAAAAAAAAACATTTCTCAGAAAGAACTGTCTGAGGGTTCCAGATTAGGAACAGCATTTCATCCTGATTCATTAGAATTAACTAAGTCGTGAAAACCATACTAAGATGTTACAGATATCAACATGCAGGGTTTTGAATTGTAAAAAGAAAAATCACTCATGGGCAATAGCATAACTAGAAAAGATTAAAGATAAATTGACGTAGGAAGTCGTATGTCTACTAAATCGCCGATATAGGTTAACCGAAAAAATGTAACATATAATACTAAATTTGAATTTTGAACACATATATAACGCAAATAGGTGCTAATCTAGCTTCATGTGACTTCATGTGTGTGTACGTATATATCAAAGAACTATATAATAAAGGATCCCAGGAATTGGTTCATCCTGTTGTGCATATCCTAGCTTCTCGGATTGTTGAACCAGCTTTTAACCTAAAGTTGATGTTACATTACTTAGAAGTATTTCCTTAAGATGAAAATGGAAATATACCACGAATTTGTATTTGATCTTCAAATGTAAAACTGCGAAATAGGACGAAAGATGACTTTAACAATAATCGCTGACGTTTGGGGGTGCTTGTCCAGAATATGCACTTTAGGAAAACCATTCTTGCTATCAATAAATATTCTAAAATGTCAGAAAGATACAGAACTTAAATGGGAAACAGCTGATGCTTATAAACCCAACCATGTCTACTTCTCTCGCCCTCCGTACCCTTTTTCTTACATCGTGTCCGCGAATTTTAACTTGAAAAGAAGAAAACATATTCTTCAAAATCCAGTTCCTTTACACTTAACTATTATGTCCCTAGGCCTATCATCAATATTCTTGTATCATAAACCCAATATTCCCAGTTAGCTTCTTAATTATCCCTAACTTATCTACAACAACAGATTACTCTATACTTCTATAGTAAAGCAATGTAGCAAATGATAAATACATTAAATATGCAAACAGACAAATTTATACCTCAACATTTGGTTGGTGAACATCTGATCCGTAAAACATCCGTAACTTAAACTTCTGGAGCCTATACGGTTGATCATTAGCTGTACGAACAGGAACTGCAAAACAAAAAAGAAATATACAATAAGAACACTAGCCTCCAATCAACAACAATTCTTCCCAATATATCTAAAATAACTATCCACTCGGAGAAACAAAAAAATTTAACAAATGTGCAACAGACAACACAATGTTTTAGCTAGCTTAATATGTTATTTCCTCAAATTCTAAGATAATAACACACCGACACAAGTTATCGATTAGTCTGCATTAATCATTTAACATTTTCGCGGTCAGTAGTTTGCTTTATTAATGGATATACAAGTAACATAATAACATTCATTATAATCGATATAAACCGAGGTACTTGAATAACATTATTAAGGCTAAATTCAACATACTTTTAGCCTAACTAGTAACTCCACTAATCAAAAATCAACAGGCATATAAATGATAAATTCACATAAACTGTATACGTGCATATGTAATTTACCGTCAATATTGTTGAATATGCAAAATGGAGAAACAAAAAAGTCAACAAACGTGTAACACACAACACAACTTTTAAGCTAGCTTAATAAGTATTCTTATCAAATTGACAAATTCTAGATAATAAAACACCGACACAAGTTCACGATTCGTCTACATTAATCGTTTAACATTTTCGAGATCAATAGTTTGCTTTATTAATGGATATACAAGTAAAATAATAACATTCATTATAATCGATATAAACCAAGCAACTCGAATAACATCATTAAGGCTAAATTCAACCTAATTTTAACCTAACTGATTCACTAATCAATAATCAACATTCTAAAATATAAATGTGTAAATGTAATTTACCGTGGATATTGTTGAATATGCAATACAGAGAAACAAAAAAAATCAACAAACGTGTAACAAACAACACAGTTTATTAGCTAGCTTAATAAGTTTTCTTCTCAAACTCTGAATAGTAACACACCGACACACATTAACGATTAGTCTACATTAAGCGTTTAACATTTTTGAGTTCAGTAGTTTGCATTATTAATGGATATACAAGTGACGTATAATAACATTCATTATAATCGATATAAACCGAGCAACTCGAATAACATCATTAAGGCTTAAATTTAACCTAACTCCTTCACTGATCAACATTCAAGCATATAAATGATATATTATGTACACGTGTATATATAATTTACCGTCGATATTGTTGAAAATGCAAAACGGAGTGAGCATTTGAACAAATGAGAGTCCGTTTTTCTGGCAACGTTGTTCGACTTGAGGCGTAGGGAGAACCATGACTACCGGCGTGATCTCATCCAGTATCATTCTTCTTAAGGCGAAGTACGCCAGATCCGCCATGTTACGGTGGCGGAGATAACTCGGACGAGTCAACTCAGTTACCGGATTCCGGCAGATCTTGTTGTTTCAGTCGTGTTGGTGGTGGTGGAATCGATCGATCGTGTCCGCGAATTTTGTTATTTTTATCAGGTGGTAGTGGTTTGAGAGTGTTTAGCTTAACGAACCGATGATGATGGCCCGGTGTTAATTGGGCCTTTTGATATGGGGACAATCAATTGGGTCAATCCATATAAAACCAACAATTAACGACCTTAATAAAGATAACGGCTTTACGAGGTTATGATTGTTAGAGTTTCGGCTTATGTAACGGGTTTATGAGATTATATAATTTTTAAAAAGTTTATAAGTTTATTTTTTCTGATTTATGAGTTTATTACGTTGAGCTTATGACTTTAAGCTCAACTTATTAAGCTCGTAAGTCCAACAAATTTAGATTATCAAAACTTACATAAGTTCATAAGCTCATTATATAAGCCGGAACAAACACCCCTTAAAATAGTATAAAGCTAGTAGAATCTTGACGAATATAAAATGATTGAGAATTGACCTATAACGTGAGATGATATGAGCTTAGTTCTAGAAGGAATGTGTGTGATTCTTTTGTTTCTAATGACGGTTATGGTGACATGTAACTCTGTAAGTAGTGGTTACGAGACTAAGATCGGTAAGCGAGGGAAGCGACGTTGACATTTGTGAGTATATACATAACAAAAAGAATGCTCAGCCTGTTAACCTTTATGGTTTAGTGTTGGTGACGGTATTTTACAAAACAAACACAACCATCAATCAATAAAATAAAATAGACATAGTCATAAAAAAAATAACGGCCACATCCACATATATTAGGACCTTTGTTATTAATAGTTGAAAATTATCCAAAAAACGTGCCTTAAGGTAATTTATATGAGTTAGATATTATATGGATACTCGATTTACAAAGTATTGTTGTCTAGTGAAAAGTACTTAATTTATTTTAATATATAATTAATATTTATCAAATCAGATAACAAATATGTTATTGTGATGTTGGTTAACATCCCTTGCCCACATCAGAATTTGTTTTCTATTTTTCTTTTATTTTTTTCCATTTTCAAATTTAATCCTTATTATACTTTTTTTCCACTCTAACCCTTTGAGTGTTATTTATATTATCATATTTATACTCTTTGTTTAAGTAATATAAAATCAACTTTTAACCAACAATCAAAATTATATAATTTAAACGCCGCAACTCGCAAGTAACGAACATAAAATAACAACGATTAAAGCCGACTGAAAATGGAAATATCTTCCCGCCGCAACGCACGGGTTTGATTAACCTTGTGTTAGTTCAAATTTATATAATTTCAAACTAATTTATATGAGTTGGATATTTAGTTCTATGATTGCAATACCAAGTTAATAGTGGTGTGAGTGTAAAGTTCTAATAAGTCCCCACCAAATGGGATATTTGTATCATTTATGATGGTTAACTGTAACTAACTAGTCACTTACTCTCAACCCAATTTCACATCAACATACATTAAAAGTAATCGAATACTATCAACAATGATATGTAGAGGTACACAACGAGTATGTAGATCATTGCCATCTCAATACAACAATGACTAGTCATTATATATATATACACAAAAAAAAGGTAATAATTGGAGACTAATAAGTATGACCCAACATTCATGTCTACCACTTTTCCATTTCTCTGGTTGTTTTCTCAAAGTCACCATTACCATGATTGTGCCAATGGTGGCACTAAAGCGAAACTCGTCACTCTGCAAAGTAACAAGCCGTTGCCATAGATCTTATAACACTTATAGTCTAGAGTGACGAGTCGTTGGCAGAGGTCTTATAACCCTCATGATTTATTATTCTCTAATAGGAATATTTACAATAAAACTTTCAATGTCTTTATTATTTAAATAGATTATCGTCATTCCGTTATCTTCATTCACCATTTCTAGTGGCTATTGACTCATTTTAACTTGTGTAAATGATTATGGTATACGAACTTAACATTCTTAAAACACTACTTAAATTAGGTTGGAGGTGACAAATCAGGTCGTTAACCAATAAGGAGTGTAGAGTTTATACTCTCATTATCATGCATTATAAATACAAACCTTTTGTGACACTAATTTGAGTAAACATTACCTTAACCAACATAATCTTAAAATCAAACTACTAAATTCACGGTAAACACCTTTTGTCCTATAATTGTTATCTATTTATCTAGTTATCATTTTTTCATACTAACTTACCTTAAAAATAAAATTAAAACCCCATTTAGGATATCATACTAAAAGTTATTTTGTCAAAGAATAAGTATGATTCGAATTAACTATCTTTAGAGACGACTATCGTTCATTATGATCACTTGTTAGTACGAGGACCTACAAGTCCTAAGCTTGTAAGTTATTAACATTAGGTCCAACCATTAAAAAAAATATTAAAACCTGTGTTGTTACGACTTAACATTCATCAAAAGAAAATATTTATATAATGTGTAGTTTGAAGAAGATATGACATCTATAAACATAGTTATAGTTGTTTACTAGTATTTTCTATTCGAACACTCCCGTTAAGTTTTTAATCGTATCCTTTTATAACCTAAACTTTTGTATATATCGTTATATTGGAGTTTATAATTTATAATTTTCAAGCAAAAAAAGTAAATAAAGGATGAAAGATGTAACTTTATTTTATTTAAGTAAATTTATTGAAAAGAAAGAAAAGTAAGATGGTAAAATAGTAATATAAGAAAAATAAAAAGAAAAAGAAAAACCCTTTTGTGAATCCCGGTTAGAATTGGAAACAAGTTAGGGTTCAGTCGGGAGTTTCGATTACTTGAAACTATTTGAATCAAATCAATCACGAACTACAATCTGGTATTCATTCAATTTTCGTACACTCAATATAACTTATAAATCACTTTGCCCTAGTCAATCCCAATTCTGTTTGTGATGAATGTTATTCAATTGAATAAAGTATGTATATAGCAATTTGTGTTGAAAATATTAGATTTTTTTATTTGTTTCGTTTTTTGCTTTAGTTTGCATGTGTCGAGGCCGTAGATAGATGTGAAGATGTTTAGGAATTAGGATCACCTTCTCTCATGAATATCAACTAGTTATATTTGCACGTTACGCTTTATAAAGTGGTTGCTGGATTTTTATTTTGACAGGTCGTGTTAGGGTTTTGAGTTAGGACAAGCAGGGATTGTATTGTTGGAAAAGGATCTCTATGCAATAACAATCAATGGGCCGTCCGGAACCTTCTGTGTTGTTTGCTCAGACGTTTGCTCATGCATATCTTGATGAATATGTTGATGAGGTATGTATCTTTTTACTTGTTTTGTGTTCAACTTCCTTTGCTTTATGGTAACTGTTTTTTTGTAAATGGTTTATTACATCATCAATCTGAGAGTACGGACATCAAAACAAAATGTAGCCGTACTATTTCTTTCAAAAGTGATCAAAAAACTATCTTGAATCGGTATGCATATTACGAATGACCCATATTCGTATCAGATTTACAATCTTTTTATTTGTTCTTGTACAGGTGATATTTTCTGAACCTGTTGTTGTCACTGCTTGCGAGTTTCTTGAGCAGAGCTCATCGTCGTCATCACCAGCAGTAACACTTTTGGGGTATAGTATTCTACATAACTGACCTTACTTTTTACATTGTTTTCAGTACTCATGAACGCCATTAGCTGTGGTATTATGCTTTAAGTAATCTTTATATTTGGGCATCCATATATATTAAAATTAAAACGAGATTATATTTACTGGATCTATTAGCATTACCAATTTACTGTAGATACCGAGCTTTCCTGTTGACTTTAGATTTTGCATGCTGGTAGCGTTTACTATGTGATATCATCAAATGTTTTTAGTTCCTTAAGTTTACTTGCAATAGTCATATGTGTATGTGAAAATAAATTATTAGTATTTAGTTCAACAATAATGGTAAGTGATAATAATAATAATTATAGAATTGACATCGAAAGTATTTGGATCGACATTGTTGTAGGAAGTAACCAAGCAAAATATTATTTAATGAAAACGAATATACTTCTCTTGATCTAGAAATAAAGTGGACATGAATTTGGGCATGGTGAAACTAAAAAAGTTTGTGTTTTAATTGTGACCCTTATTCAAGTACATGCTGAAATTATATACTTGTTCTCTCAAGGAACCTATGCTAAAGAATAGATCAAACACAAAGATGATACATTTAAGTTTTTCACCGATGAACAAACAACTCGGTGTAGTCTAAAAAATGGAAGCTTAACTCACATGGCACCTAAGATTTACCTTTATTACCTTTTGTTTTGTTTTACTATAGTAATGAATATCTTGTCATTTTTATACTTAATGTTTATATTGCCATTTCACTGCTTAACAGGGCCACATCACCTCCTTCATTTGCTTTAGAGGTTTTCGTTCATTGTGAAGGAGAAACAAGGTTTAGGCGTATATGTCATCCTTTTTTGTATTCTCCTTCATCTTCAAATGTCCTTGAAGTTGAGGTACTTGATAAAAATTATTTTGAATTTTTTACTTGCAACAGTTCTATTTTTTTTCATGAGCTTATAGAAGAAATAAATTTGATATTACAGGCAATTATAACAAACCATTTGGTTGTAAGGGGAAGCTACCGTAGCCTTAGTTTGGTCATATATGGAAACACAGGGGAAGATCTTGGGCAGTTCAACATAGAAGTTGATTTGGACAGCTCGTTAACAAACACTGTGTCCATTGTTGAGGGAAACCTTGAGGACCTCCCGCCTGCACTAAATCCCATAAAGTCAACCGTTGAGGAACCCATAGCTCCCTTAAAATCATTGTCTTTTAAAGCTATTGAATCTGATATATCAGTTGATATGAAGCAGTTTCTTCAGCTATCTTTTAAGATTCTAGAGATGCCAAATGCAGGATATGATGCTTTGAATACAGTTGTTAATTCTCTCACATCTGCAGCAGCCACTTATTCAAGTCAAAGTTTGCAATTTGCATCTAGAAGTCATGAATCGGTTGACTGCGAAAATTTTTGGTTTGATATTAGTCAAGTTAGAAAAGAGCTTCTTGATATTTTAAATACCCTTATGACTACCTCAGGAAATTCACTGTCTGAAAATTTGACAGAGAATGTTTTTCTTGAGTCCGAGGGTGATGTGGTAACTTCCAAACAGCTGGTGGAAACTTTAAACCAACATTATAATGCTTTTAGTGATTGTGGAAGTTTCATAGGTGCTCAACTTTCACAGGTTATTTACTCTCTCTCTCTCTCTCTCTCTCTCTCTCTCTCTCTCTCTCTCTCCCTATGGTTATGTATAGGAATTAGAAGGGGAAGTTTTGGCCAGTATCCAAACACACTGCATTGGCTAAAACTAGAAAGATACTAAGAAATGCGGGTTGGATCAGATTGTGTTAACCTTTAAACACTCTTTCTTTTTTTTTTCTTTAATTTATCTAAATAGTTGAAGTATTAAATATGTTTACACAACTATATAACTAAAATAAAATATTCTTTTTTGAAAAAAAACCGATTTAGGTGAGGCTTTATGCATTTAACCTTTTGAGTTTTGACCCGTTACATCTCTGTTGTGGTTACTAATTATTTTGATACTTCTGATATTACAGTTATTACTTTTAGTAAGAAGTAATAATTTTTAAAGTTAGTTGTTTGTTATTAATCTATTACAGTATGAAATTCAAAAGATATTTTTTAGCAGGTTAACCAAACCTAAACCTTTTAGTATGACCCATTGACCGTATGACCCAGATCCATATTTACCTGGTACCCAACCCAGCCATTTTGCCACTGAATTTTTATTATTCAAATGCTTTATGCTTTGTTTCTCAGAGCAAGCTTGTCTTGGTGTGGTTAAGTGGTGCACTACTATTGTGTTCTTGTAAAGAAAGCTGCTTTCACTTTGTTAACGGCGGGGGAATGAAGCAGCTCAGTGATATTTTCTGCACAAAAGTGCGTTCTAGTGCTGCTATATTTCTGGTTCTTGGAGTTATCGAGCAAGCTACTCGACATTCTATCGGGTGTGAAGGATTTTTAAATTGGTGGCCTCGAGAAGATGATAAGATTCCTCTTGGCACCAGTGAAGGCTATAATCAATTACTTAAATTGTTGATGCAAAAGCCACGTCATGATGTTTCTTCGCTTGCTACATACGTGTTACATCGCATACGTTTTTATGAAGTTGCTTCCAGATACGAGGTTATTTATTTATATTCTTGGTTATGTTTGAAAAAATTTACTTTTGTCAGCAAGCATATTGATGCTACTTAATTTGGACATCTTACAGTTTGCTGTTCTACATGTGCTGGGAGGCTTCTCTTCTGTTGGTAATGTTAATCCCGTTAGAACGGATATGCTTGCAAGTGCTAAACTCCAACTTAATAAACTTTTGGTGAGTTATAAAACTAATTATCTGATTATTGCGAATTGAAGTCTTAATAATAAGTTTTTCTTTTGTGGATGAAGTGATTATGATTATGATACTGTAACTGATTATTTATATGTGAAATAATCTGTTTCGGGTAATTAGTTTCATACCTGCTGCAAACAAACTGACTAATTTTCATACTTATTTACTCCTTTCTACTCACATTTCATTATTAATGATACTACAAGATATAATATAGGAGATTATATATGAGAATTTGTTCTTACAATATTTAATAGTTTCGTTCTCAAACAATTCGTATTTTTTGTTATAAATGAACAAATAAATAAACTGTCATTTTTTAATTATAAAACTTAAACAATATGTTTAAACGAATGTTTTGGTCAATCATTTAGCAGTTTCTTAAATAACCTGAATTTGCTAAGCACTGAAACAACTGTTTCTCTTGTTGATACACCGTAACATGGCAAAAATACATTTAAACACCATCTCATGCAGCATGTATCCCTCATAATCAGTTTAAAACAGTACTTCACCTTCATAGTCCTTAACTGAAGTATGACAGATAATGTTTATGGTCGTTGCTAGTTATTCCCTTTAATGAACCTTCGGCGTCAACCCTTTATGTATTGACCGATTGTTGCTGCAGAAATTGATAAACTCCAGTGCACTACTTGAAGATCCTTCTCCAATCGCGTGCGCAACCAGGTCCCTTATTCTTGGTGAAACAGACGGTCTTTTGTCATATAAAACTACTAGCAGGCTGATTACTTTGTCAAATTGTCGCTTTTCTAATTCGGATATCGACTCACATCTGCTTTTTCTTCTTAAGGTATATGTTGTTTGTTTCTGGCTAATTGATGTGGAGCCATCTTTAACATTGTGTTTATTTTTATTTATGATAAAATCTGAAAGATCAATTGTTTCTGTCCTCTTGTTCACTATCTATCTATATATATATATATATATATATATATATATATTTCAAGATTATTGATTTTTTTATTTAACGTTTCGCTACAGGAAAGGGGCTTTCTTCCTTTGTCTGCTGCACTTCTATCATCTTCTACAGCACACTCTGACGTGGGACATGCTAGGGAATTATTAATGGATCTCACATTATACATTGGATCCATAATTCTTTCACTCGTTTTTAATCGCTCAGGTTTGTTAAATCATCCATCATGCTTAAAAGGAAATGGGTCAAAAGTTGTCCAAAATTGTATTTATGAACGTACAATATTCTATATTGTTTTATTAAAAAAGATAGAATGACAGATCATTAGTGAAATAATATAAACTGTGTAATTATATTTTGACACACCAACTATTTCTAAGAATTTTTTTTTTATGACAAAGTATTCGGTTTACCCTTTTGACCCGTACAAAACCTACCTGTTTGATTCAAACCCATATATTATGTTCTCTTGCCCTTAGTGTTGTTATTTTCTTTATCTTGTCGCTTAATCAGGTTTAATGTTCCTTCTGCTCGACCCCGAGCTATCAACTACCGTAATTAACGCCCTACTAGGATCTGATTCGGGGATGCAAGAGTCTATTCCTCTTCGTTATGTATCGGTCTTGATATCCAAGGGATTCTTTTGCCGTCCTCGTGAAATTGGAATAGTTATGAAGACTCATTTGAGAGTGGTTAGTACCACGTGTCACTTGAAAAACTGTGTTTTTATCATTTTCTGCGTTATAACATCTTTTCCCTATCTCCTTCTTTCAGATGAATGTGATAGATCGTCTGATTACGTCACAATCGCATTCAGAAGAACTTCTATGGGGTTTATGGGAGCTTTGTTGTATTTCTAGGTATGATGATTTTAATGATATGCCAATTTCCATACTTAATAACACTTGATATAATTAGTGGCTAACGCTTTGCAAATTGATATGCAGGTCCAATTGTGGACGCCAAGCTTTGTTGGCCATAGGAAATTTTCCAGAGGTGTGTCTATTATGAAAGTTTGACTATTGATATTCTTGAAATAGTTCCCGATGTTTTCTCAACATATAAATATTCCATAATATTTCTTCTCAACTTCTCTTTACTTTTAAATTATGATTATGGTTCTTTATTATTTCCTTTCCTTTTGTTTTCAGGTTGTGTCAATGTTGATTGCTGCATTAAATTCTGTCAAAGAATTGGAACCAGTGAATACCGGTAGTTTTTTTGTGGCACTATTTGTAAAAACTCATTGTAATTCTTTTTCTAGTTCATATTAATGCCTGTTCAATAATATTTGTAACATGTGCAGGGACTTCATCTCTAAATCTTGCAATCTTTCACTCTGCTGTTGAGATCTTCGAAGTCATTGTCTTCGATTCCGCTTCATCATCTCTAAGCTCATGGATCGGACACGCCAAAGAGCTTCACAAGGCCTTACATTCTTCGTCTACAGGGTCAAATCGAAAAGACGCTCCTACCCGTCTTTTGGAACTGATAGATGGTGGTGTGGTTTATCATAAGAACGGTGCTATTGGTCTTCTCAGATACGCTGCTGTATTAGCTTCTGGTGGAGATGCACACATGGCATCAACAAACATTCTAGCATGTGATGACATGGATGTTGATAATGTTGTTGGCGATGTTTCTGGAAGTTCCGAGGGAAACATAATTGATAATCTGTTAGGGAAACCTATTACCGAGTCGAGGTTTCTTGGTTTTACTCTACGTGATTCCTCTGTGGCTCAGCTCACAACAACTTTCCGTATTTTAGCCTTCATTTCGGATAATCTAGTATGTGATTTTTTATTATTCTTC
Organism: Senecio squalidus; assembly: GCA_910822075.1. Taxonomy (NCBI): domain Eukaryota; kingdom Viridiplantae; phylum Streptophyta; class Magnoliopsida; order Asterales; family Asteraceae; genus Senecio; species Senecio squalidus. The sequence goes on along the minus strand of CAJVGC010000591.1, from coordinate 4,856,936 downwards.
TTTTTTTCTAGTTTTTGGAGGTTTAATTAACTAACAAGCATTTGATTGGTGAAGATTGTTGCCAGTGCTTTATATGATGAAGGCGCTGTAATGGTTGTTCATGCTGTTCTTATTGATTGTAAACTTATGCTTGAAAAGTCCTCAAACAACTACGGTTAGTAGAGCAATATTAGTTATTGGTTTATATCTTTTGTATCTTTTTCCACTTTCTCTCTCCATAAGTTAATTTCTTTACTTTTCCGGAGCAGATTACCTTGTTGACGAGGGTACAGAATGTAATACTACTTCAGATATATTACTTGAACGTAATCGTGAGCAGGGCATAGTTGATCTTTTAGTTCCTTGTCTGTTACTGCTGATTAATCTGTTGCATAAGTTAAAGGTATTTTTGATTTTTTAGTTCCTTGTTAATAATATCAAAAGACATCTGCCATTCAGTATGGTACTTTTCGTTTTGTAGGATGCAAAGGAGCCACACCGAAATAAAAAACTAATGACGACACTTTTACATTTGCATCGAGAAGTTAGGTAATTTGAGATACTTATATACTGAATAACAGAAAACATATGATATATTCTTGAGTGTGATTTCTTACTTTAATTTTTTGCAGCCCTAAATTAGCTGCCTGTGCAGTTGATTTATCTTACCCTTATCCTGATATCGCACTTCGCTTCGAATCCGTATGCCATCTTATTGTCTCGGCACTTGCTTGTTGGCCTGCATACGGTTGGACTCCTACTCTGTTTCATTTTCTTCTCGATAGCCTTCATGCTACGTCATTACTGGCAATGGGTCCAAAAGAAACTTGCAGTTTGCTTTTTCTGTTGGTATGTAGCCTTTAACCGCTAACATTAGTCTTATCTACTTTATTCAATAGAAAAACTAATACATTTTCATTTTTTCCTGGTAGAATGATCTCTTACCCGATGAAGGTGTCTCACTTTGGAAGAACGGAATGCCGATGTTGAGTGCTTTTCGTCAATTAGCTGTTGGAACATTATTAGGTCCAGAAAAGGAGAGAGAGATCAACTGGTACTTACAGGCTGGATACAAGGAGAAGTTGATTGGTCAGCTGACACCAATGCTTCACAAGATATCAGAGATCGCTTTACATTGTGCTATTAGTGTACGTGATATCATTTTATTATGATAATCTTGAGTTTACTGTGAATCCGTGATACCAATATGTCATTTAATAGGCGTTGGCTGTTATACAAGACTTATTGCGGATATTTATTATCCGTATGGCATGTGTACACGCTGATAGTGCTGCCATACTCTTGCGACCCATGATACTTTGGATAGATGAATGGCTATCAGATCCATCTATGTTAACTGATACAGATGCTTATAAGGTAATAAACTTTTGTATATGGATATCTTTAATCCTTTATTCGTGGGTGTAGATCCACTTTTCATGATATTTTTATTTGTTTCTTTCAGGTTTGCAGAATGCTTGACTTCCTTGCTAGCTTACTTGAGCATCCACGAGCAAAGGTTCCTTTTAACTATGAAGTTGTTGATTAAAACCCGCCTTTAATAGAATTAAGTTAGCCACGTAGCTGTTTTCTTTAATGACTTAAATAGCATTTTTTTGTCAGCCAATACTTCTGAAGGAAGGGGTTATACAGATGTTATCTAAAGCGCTTGAAAGTTCTACGAAACTTCCTCAACTTAGTTGGTGCATCCCTGCATCTAGGTCAATATCCCTACTATCTGACTGTAGGCATGATAGGTGAGCTTTGAAGCTTCTCTGTTCTTCTATTTTTGTCATATTTTCGCTTAACTATGGAAATTAACCGTTAAAAGTTATGATTTAATTAGGCACAGTGCAGAGATATTTACTTCAGAGGATTGTTCCTTGCTTTTATTCCAGCTTTTTAGACTTGTCAAGGTAGCTCCCATGCCTTGTTTCCTTATTTTGTTATTATTTTTTTTTAACCATAATCGGAATTTCTTTATATAATTTTCACTGATGCCTCGTAAGGTAGTTTCCTTTTTTTTTTCAATCATTACTTTCTATTTTTCAGAGTCTACCAGTTGGAAGAGAGTTAGTTGCTTGTCTATCAGCCTTCAAAGATTTAGGCTCTTCATCTGAAGGTCGAAGTGGTTTACTCTCAATTTTCATGCATGCTCAGTCATCATATAATGAAGAATCTGAACCCGATAACAGACGATTGTTTGATGGAAATTTAAATTTCATTGAATTAAATAAGGAACCCCCGCTACTATTTTGCGGGAAAAATTTATTAAACACTATTGAAATTGATAATGCTCCATCAGTGTATACCATCGAGGCAGTTGAAGCACTTTCATCAGGAGCTTTGACCTTTTGCATGGATAAGAAAAGGTTCGTTTGATTTATTATATGCAAATTGAAATTGATATAACCATTGGTTAAGTTGAATTAAGACTAAAAACACCTACTTTTACAGCTTAAACCTAAAGATGGTGGATGCAGTGAAATACCTCTTTGGACTTCCTTGTGGTATTAGTAACACAAATAACTCTTCAGAGGAGAACGTCAAGTACTTAACTAAATTAACATCCTTGCTAGCTTCCAGTCAGGTGTGTAGTTTATTTATTATCATCCCGTTTCAGATAATATAAGTTCAATATCATTAATCAAATATTTATATTACATAACACAGGTCAAGGATTATGCAAACTCACTGCTGCATTTGTTGCAAACCCCTAGTGAATCAGTGAAGTATAATGATGTCATTTCTAGCGTTTTTCAGTCATTGTCAGGTGAAAGTCGATGCCCATCGAAAATTCAAAAGATTTCGAATTTTAGTGTTGATCGAGTTGACCATTATAATTTGAACAACTACGGGGACAAGTTTATGTGGGAATGCCCTGAAAATTTACGTGATAATGGTCAATCTCTTAGAAGGAAGCTTGCACCGTTGGAAGGTGTAAACCGTCGTCTGAGGGTTGATAACTCCCCATCTGAAAACATGACCCAAAGTGCATTTTCTCGGGGTTCGGGCCAGTTTCCGGCCCCTTCAGGCCCTACCCGTAGGGACACGTTTAGGCTTCGGAAGCCCAATACTAGTAGACCGCCTTCTATGCATGTGGATGATTACGTTGCTAGAGAGAGAAACGTTGATGGTACTACAAGTTCAAACGTAATTGCAGTTCCACGGATAGGATCTAGTAGCGGTAGACCGCCGTCTATTCATGTGGATGAGTTCATGGCCCGTGAACGAGAAAGACACAATCCTGTTGGAATGGCAGGTAGTCCACAAGTGAAAAACCAACCTCCTGAAAACGATTCGGAAGCTGAGAAAACGAATAAAAATAAGCAGTTGAGACCAGATTTAGATGATGATCTTCAGGGGTTGAATATTGTTTTTGGCGGTGAGGAATCGGGATCCGATGATGGGTTGCCGTTCCCTCAACCTGATGATGTTTTACAGAAACCAGCGTCTGTTATTGATGACCAGAATTCTCCTCGATCTATTGTTGAAGAGACAGAAAGTGATTCACGATTGGGTACACCTTTGAAACCTAGTTTTGATGATAATAATAATAACAATAATCAGAGTGATTTTTCTTCAAGGGTATCGGTTTCTCGTCCGGAAATGTCATTAACACGTGAACCAAGTATCACTTCTGAGAAAAAGTATTTTGACGTGACTGAGGATGCAAGAAATGGTTCTTGTAAACCGGATAATAATTCTTCAGCTTTTTCGTCTTCGGCTAACATTAAAAACCATAAATCATCAACACAAGCTTTATATCCGAATAATCCTAGTCACGGACAAGTTGGCGGATCTAAAGAAGCTCATGAACAAAAATTCCTGTCGAATTTACCTCCTCTGCCGCCAATGCCTCCACCAAACACCATCTCACCTATACACTCAAGTCAATCGGGACCTTTTCAGAACTCCATGCCACCAGGATATAATGTAAGAAACATCAGACAGTTCTATGATAGTATGATTATCTGATTACTGGGACTTGTGTAGTCTATAGTTGCAATAATGTGTTTTTAATGTTTGGATAAACAGCTTTTGCTTCTGATTATTTGATCGTTTAGTGGTCAAATAACCAGTTTCATACTAGCTGCAACAAAACTGATCATCAAAAAATATAATAAAAATCCATTTAGTTATTCCCTTTTTCTAACCTTCAAACGTTTGGTCATTTTATGTATTAGTTTTTTAAATAACCCTAGTTTGTCCAACACTCAAATAAGTGAATAACTGTATTTCATGATTACGAATTTCAAACAACAAAAACACATTCAAAGACTTTCTCTCCTACACATAATCTGATTTTTGTAGCTCTAACTTTATATATATATATATTTTAGCAGGTCCAACCTGATTATGGAAGATCATCGCACCCTTCTGGTGGGCCGATGAGGTCACAGCCGCCTCTTCCGCCAACCCCACCACCATATACAGCCTCCTCTTCTTTATCGTCTTCAGCATATAGTCACTCTAATATTGGTCCTTCTGAATTGATGCAGAGTTTTGCGTCTTCAAATATGGCAAATGTTTCTTATCCTCCTCAAGGGATGCAGCAAATGATGTTTAACAGACCTGCAATGTCTTATAATCTTTATGGAAATAATCCAATTCCTAATCAGGGAGAAAACCAAAATTTTTCGCAAACGTTTCCAATTGGTATGCCTTCTTTACATCAGATGATGCCGCCATTGCAGGCGTTGCAGCCGCCACAACTCACTCGACAACCTCAGCCGCCACCTCAGCATCTTAGACCACCAACTGCAGCTTTAACACAGTCGGATCAATTGCAGATGGTTCAACAAAACATGGCTTCTCAAGCTCATGTCTATTATCAAATGATGCAACAAGAGAACTTTCCACATATCCAGCAACATCATCAGCAACAACAGCAACCACAACAGCAACTGCAACAACAACAGCAACCACAGCAGCCACAACAATCACAACCACCACCTCAACAATCGCAACAACCACCACCACAACAAGGGCAGAGTAGTAATTTCCAACATCAACAAGGGCAGAGTAGTAATTTCCAACAACAAGATGCTGGTGCATTGTCACTTCAGCACATTCTTAGTAACCCTGAAGCTATTGAGGTAGTTTTCATTCTAACGTTACAGGAATTTAACTTTTCCTATATGACCTTCAACATAATTTAACTTCAAAATGTTGGTTGCGGTAACAGGTCAAATGAGTTTCTTTTCCGGGTCATTATTTGGGTGACCTGAAATAAATAATTAGTGTGTCAAATGTGATCACAAAAATGTTCGATTGTTCAGTTATTTTTTTCCCTTCTAAAGTAGTGATTTAGGATGTTTTATGCATGAAAAGTGCACTTTGGGTTAGTTTGAAAAGAGGCCAATATATGCAACTGTTATTAACTGTTTCCTTGTGTTTTTGTTGTTTCTTATTTGCAGAACTTGTTAAATGACCGGGTTTTACTTATCCAGGTTCTAGAGCAGCACCCAAAGCTGAGGGAAATGCTTCAGGTTCGTTAAATGGACCTATTTGCTTACGTTTAATCTTTAACGGGCCAAATGCGTTATGCTAAAAAAAACTTAACTAAAAATAAAACAGGTTAATCTGAAAAAAGTCATCCAGAATCTATTCAAATGAATATAACATGTTATTATTAACTGAAAATTTATATTCCAGTATTTTTGTTTTGTTTTTCATAGCAGTAGATTTGTAGAAGCGATATTAACTTATTCTGTTTTTGTAAATTATGCAGGCCCAATTACCCAGCTGAGATCTTAAAAGTTGAATAAACGCTTGCAGCCATTGCTCTTTCTTGAATTTTTCAATTCTTTCGTCACAACTGAGTCAAACATTATGCGGGTTTAAGAACCATGAGTTTGGTTCTGTGTTCTTATGAGTTATCATTTGATGTAAACATTCCTGTACTAATGTTGTACATTATCATTTTCGGCATGAAATTGTAATTAACAGTTTTAGCCCTTTTAGTTTTATCTTTTTCCACGTGCTTTATATCAGTATTTCATATATTCAGTTTTCGTTCTCCAGGAGTATAAGAAAAGTTATGCATTGAAATCTTAGATATGATAAGGATTCAGTACTTTTTTGTTGCAAACTACTTGCACATTAGTGAACATACCATGGGGACAACTTATATTTTAATATATATCGATATATTAATCGTAGTTTGTCCCGAAAAATGTCCATGTTTTATCTTTAATACACACTACTACAAAAAACGTGAAGGAGAGTGGTTGAAAAGCGTAATAGAGATTGGTTTTGGAGCCGTTCTCTATGGAGGTGATCTCCATACGAAAATTCAAGGAAATCGGTTTCAAAACCGATCTCTATGATAGGTAAGGAGATCATTCTTTTGCTAATAACCGATCTATATGTTGAGCTATAGAGATTGGTATTTACCATAAAAACCACTTTCTTTAATGTTGTTTTTAAAAAAAAAAAAATATTTTATTTACTTTTCTAAAATATTTTCCAAAATGAAAAAATTATGTGTCGTCAAATACAAAAACCAATAGGTTCAGTAAAAACACTATGAAACTATTTATTATATCAACATAAGTACATATTCAACAAAAATCACATTTGGTTTCGACCAATACAACACCATATTCCAAAACTGAAACTCTATTATCAACACCAAACCAATGAAACTATTATTGTTTTTAGAGCTCTTGGTATGTTGACGAGAATCTTCATCAACTGGAACTTCATCACAAGGCTCCGTACTCCAAGTAGTTATCTCTTTTTAAATCACCAACAACGCTAAAAGGAAAGGTATTAAATAAATGGCATAAGGGACTACACATAGATAAAAATTTATAGGATAAATAATCATATATATTTTAGCATAAACACATAAGCATACACTTATTTCATACCAGTGGAAGACAAAAAAAAAAAAAGAAAAAAAAATGCTTGATTTGTAAGCAAGAAGTATAAAGAGTCTTACAGGTGGCAGGATAAATGGGTTGAAACAGAATTCAAGAGAACATAAAGCTAATAAAATAACTATAGACGTGCTTCAACTTTCTTCTTCTACCACAACCTGTTGAGTGCACTATCAACATCACCCTGCATAAAAAGGATCCTAAACATACATCAATATGTTTAGAGTGTTTGGATTTGTGTTTAGCAAGTAAATATGTAATACATAAACATAGACAAAGAAAAGCAGATCATTTGATTCACAAATATATAAGAGAAGGCTTTTTAAATTTAAATCTTAAAAAGCGAGTTTTGTTACAACTCGCCTTGCATCAAACAAATTAACTCCTAAGTAATCATATTTTAAGAAGCGAATCTCCTTATCCAAATAACAAAACCAATTCTTACGACTTCGACACAATAATACAAAAATCAGTTTCATAAAATTCAATACATTGCTTACTTAATAAAGAGCTACTATTTCGAGTGACTAAAACATGTACCACAACAATTATAACAAAAGCATATAATGTAATTGTGTAAAAGAAAAAGGACTAACCTGGCCTCGCACAAGCCCACAAAGGGAAAAGGTAGTATATGTTCCAGTCTCGTTCACATGACCAACATTGATCAGCACTAAAGAATGATCCTTTGAGGTAATTAACTTGTTAGTTTCATAGCTGCAAATAAAAATAAATTATTACCCACTAAGCTCAAAATGATAGTATTAATTAAGACACAAAAATCAAGCTCCAAACATCATTAAATGATATACAGGATCTCAAACAATAGAACAATATAAATTCACTATCATATCAATGAAAATATCATTAGAAACTCTTGGGGCATTTTCACAAATACCTTGTGTGCAATAGCTCAAGAACTTTGTGTTGGGCAACATCACCTGTGAGAAATGAAAATAGATTAGTTTGGTGTTTAAGAAACTGAACGAATAGGAAAGATATTAGAATACCATTATTATGCAATGTCAATGTGTTTACTGTCTAGAATCGTCGATGTTAAGAAGGTAGAAGAAGAAGGCCGATGGTGGTATCACAGGTGACAGTTAGGGTTCAGATACTGATTTTTGGGGTTTGTGATGGAGGGTAAAAGAGAAAAGTCACCAGTTAATGTTAATTAAGCGGGGAATGAAAAATTGGAATCCCGCCTAAGCCATCTAGAATGGTTATAATATAAAAATCGCTCTTTCTGAATTAAAGTTAAAAGGAGATCGCTCTTATTTTTATAAAAACCAATTTCTATGTTTTTAAGATTGGGTTTTTTAAAACCGATCTACATGAGGTGTTCTCTATAGACTTTTGTGTAGTAGTGACAATTTCCTCGAAACTAGATTTTTGAAACTCAATAAAAAGGTTTTTAGCTATAGAAAAAAAATATATTGTAAATAATGTACGTATTGTACGTGCTTATATATGTTTTTAAGTCAAAATGACGTTTAGTATTATGAACTTGGTACAATGAAATTTTGAATATCCTAACTATTAAATATGGAGAATGGTATCTTGAACTTCTCAAAGTTAAATTTTCTAGTATCGTATACAGTGTTTGAACTTTGAATTTTAATGGCTTTATATAGATATTATATGAATTTATCTTTTAATATTGAGTAGAAATAAAAAACAATTTGACTCGTTTTCATTTTTGATTTTCAGTTCCAGCCGATCTGGTCCAACTCTAGACCGAACTGACAAACCCGGTTGAATTGGCTTAACCAAATCAGACTGAACACATCTCGGTCCGTTCCTCGGTTCTATATGAGTCACCTTTGGTACTACAAATTTATTTAGTCCAATTAATCAAATTTTTATCGAAAAACCGGTCTAGGTTCCAACTAGTACAAATTTTGATACTATAAATTTATTTAGACAAATTTAAGGTACTATTATCGACCTTCAATGACTTTGGATATTGAAAATTTCAATCTACCAAATTTAAGATACATTTTGGTCATAATTTTATTATATATACCGTTTGTAATTGTATGCATAGGTTGTACGAAAATTGCTATGTATTAATATAAGCTGACTTGTTATAGCAATTAATATAATAATGATAAATGAGTTATAGCAAGTCATATACATACAATACAATAATAACAAGCAAGAAATTTTTTATTTAAAATATGTAAAAATTATCAAAATATTTGTATTAAATCGTTGTAATTGTAGTCAGACTTTACATTTGTCAAAATCATCACCGACTACAAATTCATCAGATTTTAATTTGTTATTGTTTACATTTCTTAGTCAATTAGATGGCTTGAAAATGTGAATCAAGAAGATGCTGAAATCTAGTTTAAAGAAATCCTAAATGTTGAGAGTTGAATTTTCGGTCAAATTTCTTTTCTAAGTAGGTAATATAAATTAGTTTTTATTAATTTTTCGATTATCATACAAAAATATGTTTTAAGTAGGTATCATAGACTATAATCAGTCAACTGCTTCGAGTGACTTTGAACGCGTATCTTTGTTTTAAAGGATTAATAACTACGCAAGTTAGTGTACTTAATTTTGTTCGTTCATTTATATTATTGAACCTTTTTATCCTTCTATCAAGATGTATTTCACCGGTTGTAACCGGATAAAGCTTGATGATTTTCAAGTATCATCTGAATACTATATAAACATAAAGTTGATGTATTACGGTAATACTACTTCCTTTTCTCTACATACCATAGTATCGACCCTATCTTGGTGAACAACTAATCCATATGATTCAAACCCCTCATCAAAAGGTCTTGGCTCATTTAAATTATTGAGCACTACAAAAAACTTAGGATTTTTGATAAACATTGCATTTCGAGCTATATTTATCACGTTAGGATACAAATAAAAGAATCGTACATTAAAAATAAACGTTCATACATTTAAGGTAATCGCCATTAAATTTAATGAATACAATTTGTTTATGATATCTAGATATGTTTAATATAACCATAGACAAAACCTAACAAAATATTTACTATCTCGAAATGATTTTGTCTTTTAATTTTCTTTTTCTTTTGTATTTTTTGTGCCTCTGAAACATTGATTGGTCATATCTTGGTTTTAAAAGGCAATAGACGCCCCGAGGCGATAGTGGTCAAAATACAAAAGGGCTAGGCGTTAAGCGTTCGCCTCATGTATATACGAATGTCTGTTTCAGAGAATACTTGTATGGGTTGTATCAAATCTATTGACCATTTTTATCAAGAAAACGTCTCAAACTTACATAAATATCACTTTTACATAATATAAATACATTAATACTAACCGAATTCGCTTATATACAAAAAGTTTTCACCAAATGCTCTTAAAAAAGTTCAATTAAACCACATAAAAAACGCTCAAATTGTTAAATAAGCTTTTATATCATCTAAAAGACGACACACTTAATTTCCCTAATATTATTTTCACGTGTAGACGTCTAGTTAAACTTCAAATATCACCATCTCAACTTAAGGTTATGCCGAACTAGCAAAATAAGATTTAACTATTTCTAAGACGCGTCTATACACTGCCATTTTAAACCAAGAGTCAGACATATTTGAATAGGAACAACATAAAATGACCTTTTTTTTCTTCGAAAAAGACATAAAATGACTTGTAAACAAATAAGAAAAGGTATAAGCATAGCCATTTAATGTTATTGAAACAAATGTTGAATATCATTCGTGTTTAATATTATTTAAAATTGATTAGACTTATGACCACCTCACACATTCTCGAATTCTATTAAGCTAGCTTTAGAACTTTGTGTGAATAACATGTGATGCATTATTATTTAATATTTTTGTTTTCTCACTTTTGATTTCTTTCGGTGGGACTTTTAGTAAATACACAAGACTTTTGGATTAGAAGCTTCAATAGGTATCTATTTGAAACTTGTCACTTTTGAAAACCACATAAAATATATGTTTCTTGAAAAATTGATTTGTAATGAATTTAAGAAGAAAATATGTACATTTCCTTTTTGTTAATGGGAATTACGTGCCTAATCGTTTAGCTCGTAAGCTATTTAATAAATCAAGGCGTAAAATTATATAATTTAATTATAGTTTTTGTAAAGAAACTCGCGACCTAATAGAACGAAAACTATAAGGATCCAATAGTCTTAACATCATGTGAATCTCCGCTTTAGAGAAAATAGGATACGAATTAACCTTGACACATCCAAACAATAAGATACAAACAGTAAAAATAAAAAGAGAGTAGTTTCGTTACGAAAATTTATGTTCCAATATTTTGTAGGTCCATTTAAAAACTGATTTGAATTTAATATTTCAAATGAATATTCATGTTCCAATATTTCGGCTAACTACTTGTATTATTTTAATCGAAGAAAATAGTATAATAAATTATTTAGGTGGCAGGTGGACTGTAGGTCCCTGGTATAATTGATCAAAAAAATTAAAACCGTTGAGACGGAATCCAAATAATCAATAGTCAATATACTATAAAAATACTTAGAAACTGAATAAGATGAATCACTCAAATCTAATAACTCAGTATTTTTTAGTGTCGACTTTTCTGATGTGTACGTTTTCCCTGCCAAAGTCTAACCTAAAACTAAACAAGTTATACTATTATATAGAATTACATGTTTATCGAGTTTGGGCTACTAATGAGCTTATGAACAATGTAATGTTCATGAACACTCAAAACAAACTATTGAGCCCACAAACAATACAATGTTCGTTGGACATTACATAAACGAATAAACGAACAATCATGTTCGTTGGACATATTCGTTTACATTCACGAACAACACTATAATTAAATACTTAATTAATCTAAAATAATTGCCACACATATTGCGATAATATGAACTAAAGCAGCATTATTTATTTATATTTATTTAAGAAAAACAGGTAAATAATAAGTATATTTTGCTTCAACTCATAAATAAAATCACATTCAACCCATGAATAACATACGACTTTGTTTCCTTTTATTTATATAATTATCCACTTGTGTATTTCTATTTGTTTTCTTTTATATAACTATAAATAACAAGCACCTATTAAGCTCACATATATACGAGTCGAGTTATTCCTGAATAACTTGAGTAGTAAAAAACTTATTTGTTTATCGTTTATCAATTAACCGTGTTAAACTTAGATCTAATTTTTAGAATATCGTAAGTTTTTTATTTTAAACAACCAAATTTTATTTAAAATAAGCACTCTAGTAAAACCATTTATTTGTTCATATCTGTCTACATCTTGTTATGAAGTTTTCTAATTAAAATTGTTACAAATATATTTTATACATCAAAATTAAGAACGTATACACGCTTATCACATAACTAAAAGTCTTCGAGTTGTGAGGCTATCAAGATCCCGACTTATCCCTTTCAAGTTCCAACACGATCCTCAACGATCATACAACACATTATCTAACATTTCTTCGAAAGTACAACACAAACCATCTTAAGTTATCTACACGAAATTATGATGATCAAATAAAAGTTAAAAGATAACAACAATGAAACATTACAAAAAAGTTAATAAATTCTATAATTTTTTGTTTCTTATATATCAAGATCAACAAATCATGAATAAAATGAATTCTATAGAGCATTTTTTTGCTCAAAAAAATTACGCCGTGCCTTGTACTCGCGTTAGGGACTAAATTACAACGTGTATATATGTATGTATGAATCTTTAAACCATCAATCAAATGTCTAAAACATCATCAAATGATCTAACCTAATTAAATTAAAATTAACTTAATTTCAATCTTATGATGGATAAGATGAAATTAAAGTATGTGGAATACAAGGAGAACTACTCCAAACCCTAGCATGCATCTTCAATATCTCAATAGCTTTTTCCTTCATTTTAGTACCACAATCAACTTGCAACACCAAACACAACTTTCCCACCACTCCAATCTGCAACATCTCCGTCACCGCATTCGCGTTCCCGGAAAACTTAGCCACCGAATGCACTATTCTAACCGCTCTATCACTTGCTACCATTGAAACCCTAAAAATCTTTTTGGAAATAACCGCTAAACCAGCTCCATGTTTCAACAACTCGGACCGCCCTTCAGCACATTGACAAAGTTGGTCTAATGATAATAACACCATCTCCGACATCCTTTTATCGGTTGTATCTAGTAAGATATCGATTAACGCTGGAACTATACCTGCTTCAGCTGCTCTTATTCTATTTCGGCCCGATAAACAAACGTTTATTAGTAACTTTACCGTTGCTTTGGTGACTTTTAACGAAATTTGATCGTTCAATATTTTGACTAGTTCTACGAAAAACTCATGCTTCAACGGCAAGGCAACTTGCAAGGTCTGCACCGCTTCAAACATCGATTTCAACAACATGACGGCGTATGTTCGTGACTCATAATTCACGGCGCGTTGCATTACACGCGTTAGTGTGTCAACAAAATCATAAGTTTTTGTAAACAAACCTTGAAGTCCAGATTGTGACAATTGCATGTTGTAAATAATACTTAGGGCTTCGTCAGCTGACGTCACCAACTCAAACCCTTCCAATACAGATTCTTCTCCAGACGGTGAACATGACGTCATGTTGTTGTTAGGGTTTGTTAAGACTTGAATTAAGTAATCAACTGCCCCAACTTCTTCCATTGACCTTTTATTTGTTTCATTTTCCAAAACAATCATTTTCAATCTCTTCAAAGACTTCATTTGTAGATTCGGATACCTTAAATCTTTGAGAAGCTTAAGGATTTGGGGTTTCGAAATCGGAAGCCGCGGTGTAGGGAACCTTTCGACCCCGGATGTCGGGTTAAGAGTGCACCAAGATTGGATTAATTTTCTAACCATGTGGTTTGGAGTAAGGTCTATGTTTTCAAGGACTTGTTTTGTAACCGGGCAAGTGTTGTTTTTCTTTGTGTACAACCATTTTTCGATGCTTTCACGATCATATGTGATCCCCGTAGCAAGCGTTACGGGGTCTTTCATGATTTCTAACGAGATCGGACACACGAAAAATGGAGGAACCTCGATGTTCTTGAGATCACCCATTAATAGAAAGATGAGGGGGGGTTTTGAAATTTGAATGAATGAAAGTATTTTGTTTGTGAATATTTGTTATGAGAAAATAATGTATGGTTTTTTATTTATATGGTGGGAGATGTGTGTGAAGAATGAATAGTATATTAATTTCTATTAAAAAGTCAAATTAAAGAAAAGTTTGGTCAAAGAGAGGTGAGGTTTGACTTTCAATGAATTTTGTGAGGCTCAAGAAGAAGACAACTTAACTAGATTATAAATAAATAGATGTGTGAGATAAACTTCATTGTTAAGAAATGTCAATTTATATCCTTTTAATTTGACATTTTTTCATTTACTAGAATTGAAATATTATCATTTTGGTTATCCACAACACCTAACGATTTAAAACGTGTGAACACAAATACATGCACAAGTTAAGGTACATTTGAGCCCTAAATGGTTGGCTATACCTAAACGGGGAATATACATATGATGAATACATTGCATATGTTGTTACATGTTACTATCCTTAAGGTATATAAATTGTAACTGAAAATCATAAATACCAAGAAGATTTTTGGAAACTGCCTAATAAGTAATCGATCGAATTCCATTTCATATTTGAATACATCTACATTGTTTTACATGCACCATGACCAAGCGACCGATTGTAACTTGAGAACAAAAAGTGAAACGAAAAACTAAAAAAAATTGCCTCATATAAGAACAAAAACAAAAACTTTGGTGACCAATTTGAATATATTCATTATAGTGAGTAGATTTTGATAATTAGTGATAGTAGTGATAGTAAATTGCAAACTTATCTCCTAATTAAAATATTGACTTTTTTATATATTACAATGTCAACCTTTTGCTCTAATATTAAATTGAAAATCTATCGTGACTCGTGCTTAATTTCGAAATGTGGCTACCGACACTTGTTCATGTAATGTATTATTTCTTAGTTGTCTTTTGCTTCATATAAGACATAAATGGTATTATAATATGTTGTCTTTTTGAAGCTATGTTAACAAGTCAAAAGATGTATAATTTAATTGAACTATAGATAAAGATGCAATGTATCATTGTATGAATATAGGATCTTATCCCGACAAAAATCTACATAAAGAAAAGAAAAAAAAGTTCCCAACGTCTAGGAATTATTTATAGGAAGCTGCCTTATACACATTTTGGGATGGTGAGGAGGTAAGATGATATATATGTCGGTCTCTTAAGAGACGGATTCGAACTCTCTGTAGGTAAATATCTTATAGATATCGATTAGGCCGCGTTCATTAAATTCGAAAGGATTAGTTTTTTTTTCTTGATTAGCATAAACAAAGATCCTTCTCTATTTGTCAATTTATGTTTACTTTACAAACATATTGTTCATTAATCATTATACATTGTAATCTCTTCGATCTTGAATCATTGAAAACCTCTTTTATTTCTAATTACATCGTCTTAATTTTGAAGTGAAAAAAAAATAACATACAAAATATATATATATATATATATATATATATATATATATATATATATATATATATATATATATTGAATGGTTCATGCGAGAACTCTTTTTTTTGCGAGAACTGCGAGAACTCTCACAAAAAGTGTTAAATCACATTTCACTTTATTCATTCACATGTAATCTTTTTTGGAGATTAATAATCAAGTAAATATAAACGTAAAAAATTAAAAAGAATCATATAAAATAACATAAAAAATTTCCGTTCATATATGAACTCATTTTTTGAAAAAAAAACGTTCACATGTGAACAATTCTAAATACGCGTGATTTCATACAATTTTTTTAAAGTTTTCATTTATATTTTTACTAGATTTTTAACATTAAATAGTTTTTACATGTCAATAGACATAATTACATGTTAATTGACACTTTTTTTAAGAGTTCTCGCAGAAATAAGAGTTCTCGCATGAATCAGTCCCTATATATATATATATATATATATGTATATATATGTATATATATTTTGTTCGAGTATATTAATTTTGGTTCAAGTAAAAGAATGAGTTGACAGACTATTTTGTATAATGTTTTTAACCAATAACTTAGGTCTTTAACTCTTATAGTTTAATTTACTTTATTAGTTTTTTTTTCTTTTTTTCAAATCAATACGAATTTCATAATCTCATAAACGGTGTTTCAATTTGAGATTTTAACCAAAAGTTTGCTCCAAAAGTATCTACAATTTAAATAATTGTTTCCTACATTTTTAAAGTACTACTTTCTATGTGAACAATTCTTGCTTTTGGTTGATTTAAAATGTGAAAATTGGGGCGAAAAAACTAAAAAGGTGAAAAAGGAACGGTATTTATTTTATATTAATTCACTTTTTAAGTTGGTGTATATTATATCATCTCCACTAATTTACGGAATTGTACCTTACTATAACAAGACTCTTTCTTTTTGGAAAAGGTAATCATTTTTATTTTATACCATAAAATATTTCACTTTTTACCATTTTAAATGATTATATGACTTTTTCAACTTGAAAAAATTAACCAATTAAACCATTTGGTTAGTTACTAAGCGACTTGCTTAATTAGTTTAAACACAGTCAAATTATTAATGACAATTACTTTTTATTTTGAAAGAACAAGTATTCTCTTCGTAACGAATTGTTTGATTTGAATATCACTCATTGAAAATAAATTAGCGTAACATAATTAACATAAAAAGATTGTTGTTCAAATTTTCTTCTAAAATCTCTAAAACCGGATGAAACAACATTGTGCATTTATCCTGAATTCATAACATGAGACCAAATTTCTTGGATGATGATGTGTGAGGTAGGTATCTCCGCCCGTACACTAATAGTAGTAAATAAAAACAAGTCACGGCCTTATTTATTAAGTCATAATTTCTTAGCAGTAACGATAGTTAATAAAAAGTGACGTATTAAAAGATTTTTACAATGTTTTCAAAAACCTTAGGTGCGACATTTCAAAGCATATTAGAGTTGGAATAAACTTATAAAACGACTTCATACTTTTTATATTTTAAAGTAATAAGTAAAAAATAAATAAATACAATAGTTGTGCATAGATTTTTATAAATAAAAAATAGTTATTTTATTTTGCTTCGAATATAATTTAATATAATATAATGTATTAATATAATTCCTTTGAACAAAAGTTGAATTATTTTAACTAAGTGGTATGTTGCCGTCGGCTCCAGCCGTAGCCAGCCAGATTTGCGTGTATATTCTAGCCGTAGCCAGCGAGTTTTTCGCGTGTATTCTAGCTGTACACCCTAAACTTCTACGAAACATCCTGTTTAGCCCTTTACGTTGGAACATCTTTTTTCCCACTTTAGTCCTCGATCTATCATCATAACTTTTCCCTTATCGAATACTTTCCAAAACTTACATATATGATCCTCTAAATCCCATTTCTGTTGCAAAACTAAAAAAAAAAAATCAAAAAGGCATCCGGATTATTAGTCCAAGTCCGACATATGGGTTTAGATTCCGTTAGGGTTAGGGTTTCTACCCTATAAATATCATTAATAATATGTCATAACCAAGTGTGTCTATTATATTTAATTGTAGATACAATCATGAGATCGGTTTTGGTAAGAAACTGAAAAAGTATATTATTGTACAACATTTTAGACAAAACCGAAAATATATATATATTATAGATAGAAAAAATATATAAAAAAAGAAAATCAAAATGGTCATAATTGTTTTGTATGACATGTTTAACATAAAATAGGCTAGAAATGGTTATGGGTTAATGGGTTTAGAACCGACCCGGTCGACCTAATACATTCCCAACCTGCCTGAATCCAAACAAGCAAAAAGAAAACCAAAAATACAAGGTAAATCAATTCCCTAATCTTTATTAGAATTGATAATTGGGTTTAATTTTTAGGTTTGTGAAAATGTGTGAATGCAGTTTGTATCTCAAATGTTACCTCAGCCTTGTATACATAAAACTTGGTCATTACCAGAAAGAAAAGAAAGTGGCAAGAAAGGCATAATAGTAATCAAAATGAGAGGCATTCAGGTTGGTGCGAATCCACCCTTTGCGACCATTCCTCTTGGTAAGACGAGAAACGGTTGAAACAAGAAAGCTACTAAAGAAACTTCCGACCCCTAAACCTGTCATTAATATAAACCGAGGAAGGAGAACGAAATTAGACAAAGGCACTTGTTTCCCACTCTCAACCACACCATGATGTTTTGCAACGTTTAGCCTATGTTTGTCGGTTAAGGATGCTACCCAAATCATCTCTTATTTCGTTTCAAGGTTTTTGAAAGAGGTTATCCAGGGGATGAAAATTGCTAATTGCTGCCATAGAAAGACAACGATGAATTGGTGTCTATTTGTGTAGATATTTTCTTACATGAAATTAACAATGTATCTTATTCTATGCTGGTCTGTTTTAAAGTTCAGTATGTAGATTAGGGTATTTTTATAAATGTTAAATCATATATATCTTTTGTTGACAATGCCCGTGTATTTACACACGAGACCATCAACTAGTTTGAAATATAACTTGTCTCATCACATCATATATTATGTTCATTTATTAAACTAAAAGTTACTATTAAAATGAAAATCACAATTAAAATATATTTAATAAAAGAAAAAATTAGAGTTTATTAACTTTTTATTTAGTTTAGTATTAGTAAAGGTATTTTATTTTATGTAGTCAGAAGGACATGTTGGAAAAAATCATATAATATATAAATAATAATAATAATAATTTATATTACTTTATAAAGTATATAACCATTTTAAATTTTATTTTGAATAAGTATTTTTACAAGGACAACTTTATATGATATTGTGTCGAGGAATATCACGAGAAAATACAAAATTATTAATTAGTCTATAAAGAAGTTTTGTGCGACTAATAATTGGCATTTAACCACTCATGGTTTCTCGTATGATATTACTAAACTTAGACGTTCCAAGAAATTCTATTATATTTATGAATGTATCAAATTATATAACCTTGTACAATTGTAATTTCTATTATGTTTAAAAGAATTTTTCGTATAATTTTTAAGTGACATGTTATATTAATTCACATATTGGACAATCAAATATGATGATAGATTTATATTTCTAATACAAGTTCTTTTCCTATATAAATGAGAGAAAATTAACAATAATTATATATTTATTACGTCATATTTTAATGTAATCGAAAAAATACGTAACATCACATATAAACTTTCGTATACTATGACTTTAAACAATATTTATTTTACGTTGTTTGTTACAATTATTGTTTGATCATATAAACCTTCACTTCCACATGATTTGACATGTACGTAATGTACGCTATTTTAATTAATATTCCAATCAAACAAAATACTATAAAAACAAGTATTTATTTACGTAGACCAAATATCATAATTATATATACTCTATCAAGTATATCAAAACTCAAACATCACAAGTCTAAGGATGTCGCCAAATCACCTGCATATCCATACGTAGACCAAATAACATAAGTAACCACTCCCGGCCTGCCGACTCCACAGCGACACACGAGTATTAAAAAAAGAGTTGAAAATTACCTAGGAAATTACTTTTGGGATCATTGTTTAACTAGAGTTTTAAATTCAACATGAACTTTCTACATGAATTAGTTTATATACACCATAAATCACGTATTAAGGATGTGTAACTAATTAAGAAAAAAATCAGAGGCGAAACTATAAATTTATTATTAAGTGGGATGGGTCTTGTTATGTATTCTTATCAAAACAAAACATAAAACATAGATTGATTAGGGAATGGGTCGTTATGCATTTTTTTTTGTCTTATAATTGGGTTGAAGCTAAAAAAGTTTATATAAATTAGAATCGTTAGAAAGAAAACACCTTTTAGTTCCACATCGTCTTCGTCTTTAGAATTTATGTTTTAAATATCTCCCTGTTAGAAGTAAGCTAGGAAATAAATAAACATTGAATTTACATGAGTCGGGTTGGTAACTGTTTTAAGCGTTTAAGGCATGAACAGGGACGGAGCTTGGAGCTTTTGGAGGGGGGGCCAAAATCATTCAATTCGAAATATTACATATAAAAACCTTACGAATTTTTCAAAATTGTACGAATATAATACAAATTTAACGAAATTCTTGAACTTTTGGAGGGGCCGTGACCCCTTCCAGCGACAAGGAAGCTTCGTCTCTGGGCATGAATCACAAAGTTAGTAGGTGAAAATTTTATCCACAACTTTTTTTTTTAATAATTAAGATAAACTAAAAATTAGTTGACCAATAATATGTGTGAAGTGTGAACCATGATTTTATAGATATATTTTGATTATTTTGAGGTGACTTACAAAAATATTATATAAAATACAGAATAAACCGGTTTGATATAAATACTAATGAAATGGAATACCAAACTTTTAATATATGTAGTACCAATACTAATACTAGTGGTACAAAAAGGACTAAAACGTTATAATACTTTAAAATTGATGGCTTTAGTTATAAATTTTATTTTAAACCTAAAACAAACTATGCATTGCTTTAGTTAACAATTTAGCAAATAGGAATGCTATACTTGTAAAAGAATATAAAAATTTACTAACAAAAGGACATGACTCATGTATTTAACCAATCACATTATTTCATTAAAAGTACACACAACGGTGGCGTTATGCACCGGCGTTAAACCTCCATGGCTTTAGCCAGGGATCGGCAACCGTGTTATAGCCAATGTTTTGAAAACCGGGTTTCGAATCGACCCGGTCGAGTCAACGGGTCACCGGGTTACCGGTTCAACCGGTTCGACCGTCGGGTCAACCCGGTCTTCCATCACAACAAAATAAAACAATATTTCTGATGATACGAAAAAATACCTATAAAATCATGAATATTTAATATATTTAGTTTAAAAGTCATATACTAATAAATATAACATGTAAAAACTAATATTATACCGTAAATATATGTAATTAACTTGCTTTATTTGCAAAAAATCCTGAAAAATCACAAAACCCGGACCGGTTTAATTTGACCCGGTTTTTGTCGAAAAAACGGTTCAACCGGTTCGACCGGCCGGGTCGAACCGGTTTTCAAAACACTGGTTATAGCGGTGTTATGGATGCTGGTATTGGCCGACTAGGACGCATGCGTACTTTTTTTTTATTTTTTGATTGGTAACTAATATTTAGAAAATTAAATATAAATAGATGGTCCAGATTTGAATGTTATGGTAGGGAGGTATTTTCGATGTTATGGCTAACGGTGCTCCAACAAAAAGGAAGAAATGGTAATGGGTTAAGAACCTACCCGGACCGGAAAAAAAGAAACCCGAACTCGAATAAGGTCCACGTTAACATTCCATTCCCAACCTGAATCTCCAAACAAGGAACACAATTTAATGTCCAGATTCCAAGAAATCCCAAAACACAAGGTAAATCACTTTACTTTACTTTTTTGTTTAATTTTTTCACCCAAAAATCGAATTTTGGAATTGGGTCTGCTTTCAATTCATTAAATACTGTTTCATTTATAACTGTAATCATGAATTATCCATTTATGTAATATGTTTGTGTTGATAATTGGGTTTGAATTTGATGCACATAAAGTGTTTGTGAAAATGTCTGAATGAAATTAGTATCTTAAATGTGAGATTGTGGAACTAGTGAGGATTCCTTGTTTTCATTTACTGATTTTACTTGCACCAGTTAAATTTGAGGGTTTTTATTATGGATTTATTTGATCGTAGTTAGTTTAGTAAAGACCATGTTGCTGTGCTGAATTGATGATGATCATTTCGCGGAATATAGTTTGTGTCATGTCCTCATATTTGATGGTTTTATTGAGCCAAAGTGAAACGTTTAAGCAAAATGTCGTTTTGTTTAGTTAGTTACTTAGTTCATAGGGAGATCTTAAGTAAATATATGATATGTTGTCGTTTAATGTTTGATAGTATCTTCTAAATAAGGAAACTTTATTATTCGTGGTGATCAATCTTATGTGTAAGGGGGTTTGTCGTTATTTTCTATTGACAGGTAGCATCTTTTTATGGTTTGCAGGACGTTAAAAATGGAAGAGCTATAACTGAAGGCTATAAGTAAGGAGGGAATCTGTTCTAAGGTTTCTGGTGACGATGGTGAGGAGTTACTTTGAATCTTAGATGCTCTTTACTACAAATTTAGTTTATAGTATAAATTATACAACTAATTCTACTTGCTCAAATCGTTGAATATCAGGGAACTACAATTGGTGACCGAACTACAAGTGATGTTATTGCAAGACTAAGAACTCCTGAAGGCCGTGATGAATGGGTATACTGCCATTCACACATTCTTATAAATAAAAGCAAATACTTTGCTGATCGACTATCCGAAAGCTGGCCTACATGTCATATTCTTGATTCCCGCAATTGTGTTGACATTTACTGCCAAGAACATGATTTTGATCACCATATCACGGTCCTTCGTCTCTTTTATGCTACTATCGGGCCTTCTGTAGCTGACATGTGGCACGGTGTAAAAAACGCACTAGCCATTCTCCAAGTGGCGGTTAATCTTGGTTGCCCAGAAATCGTTACCACCTGTGTAGACTATCTAGAAGCTTCTCCTTGGGAGGAATCCGAGGAGGAAGAGATCTTGAAAATTATTCCGAGTATGGGTTTATTAGCAGAACCGATTCTTGCACGTCTCCAGCCTGTAAATATGACAAAAATAGTCAAGATTTTTCTCTCTGCGACTATGTTTGCCACTTCAGCATTACCGTCAACAATGTTTGATTTGAAAACTTCAGCTCAAGAACAGATTGAATACATGCTAACAGAAGATGATGATGCTCCATTACTAATTGCTGACGAAGATATAAAATCAAAAGTGAGAATATATTTTAAAGGTCTATTAGCAAGATTTAATAACGTAGTGAATTCAGCTTGTGAAACAAGTGAAATACATCACTTTCGATTGTTTTTAGTAGATATGTTGTGGGCTTGTCAGATATTAACGAAGCTGGAAATATTAAAAGATTTCGTTGAGAATTGGATAGATGCATCAGAAAATATAGTCAAAACTGTTGACCAGATAAGTCAGAGCCAAAGTCAACAAGATGAAATGCCTGAGACAAAAGTTAAGGTTGCTGAGGTAACTTGTAAAGTTTTAGAGGCAATAGGATATGGCAGTGTGATTTTGCCTACTGCAAAACGGCTTCATATGGTGAAAATTTGGCTTCCGTTCGTGAGGAATTTAAAGCCTTCAATTGATTCTTTAACAACTGATGAAAATGGCTGTTTAGTAATTAAAGTCGATGGTGAGATATGGCAATCTTTGGAGTCTGCATTTGTTTCAATAATTCTCGCGTTGCCATCTGGAGAACAAGCGGAAATTTTGAGCGAATGGTTAGAAAATAAACATATTCGGTATCCAGATCTTACAGAGGTATTTGAGGTGTGGTGTTATCGTTCCAAAGTAGCAAATAGAAGACTTGCAAATGTAACAAGCTCCAATGGTATGATTAAAATGCTATAATCGTTACATGTTGAAACCTATCTTAACTTAGCTTTTGTTATCATCTGTATTTTTATTACTTTGTTGTTGTATTAACCAAATATATTGTTCAACATCTGATTTATATGGACAATAAACACATCGAAATATAAATACCATAATTTTGTTGCGTTTGAAATTTTTGTCTTGATAGAATCTTATAACATCGTATATATGAGTTGTTGCATTATTAATGTTAAGTGATGAGCGTTTAATTTCCCTTGGCCTTCACATATCTCATGTATCAGAATTCTGAGATCCAACAACATCCGATATTTTAATTTATTTTATCTCCTTTTTATCCACATGACAAGTAAAGAAAGCAACATGATCTCTTTTTCATTTCTGTGTCTTTATCCAAAATGTTTATGTTCCAAAGATTTGCGGTTTTGGTCCAAATGTGTTGTGCATGTTTGGTTTTCACTGTCGGTTATTTATAGTAAAATTGATATAAATTTGTTTAGCACTTTGAATACTGGACCACACCGGCACACCCCTTTGTCAGGCTGCTTCAAATAATTGAAGGTACGTCTCTGCAGAATTCAATAACGACATGTATATGCCATACAGAATATAGTAGATTCAGATTATGAACCTTCATGGTAATAATTTGTCACCTTTTCCTATATTCACTTTATGTTTTGTTTTTATTTTATTTTTCTCAGTTGGTGATATGGGATCTGGTATGTACTTCGTTTATTCATTCGAGCATGATCCAGGTACGCTATACTACTATTATTCATGTCTCTGCAACTTATATCGATAAACTTATGTTATTTCGCGTGTTAATGATGGTGGTGACAGGTAGATATGGCCACATTCATAAAATCAAATGCATTAAACACGATAGTACCAGACAACAATGACCCCCATAGGGAAAGTAACCTAAAAGATCTTTTCTCTTAACCACTCGTTGGTCGTCATATTAATAACCATGATGACCATTTAATACACGCAACGTTTTTTATTTTTATTCAACTGCAAAAGATACGTACTAACATACCGATATAGAAAACAAAAACAGGAAATAATGCATAGGAAGAATTATAAATATTGTTTTTTGTATACCCCCCAATCGAAATATATATAACTAGTTTTACATACATACATACAATATATGCATCTGCTGATACAAAATTAATATACAGTCCTCAAATCATCGAACGATTCATGAAAAACTTAAAAACTAATCTGTTTCTATATGGAACTCTAAATGGTTCTTGTTCTTCATTAAGTATCGATCTGTTCTAGACTTCTAGAGTAAATCTTGTTTTTATTTCTTGTTTCTTGATTTCTTGATTTTTTTAATTTTGTTTAAGCAACAAAATCGGGTAAAGGTTGTGCAGCGAACCTTTTACGGTTTTGGATGTTCATGGAGTCGTACATGGAAGCTGAGTGTGACGAAGATGGCGGATTCATTGCTGCGTAATTGGTTTCGTCACCTAATTCTGTTCCTCGGCCGAGTTGGATGTTTTGGTTTGGGAGAAAATTCTGGTGGTTGCCGGAGATTGATAGGTTTTCACAGTGTGGTAGACCTAAAGTTAATGAAACACCATTTCCAGAGTATTGTTGTTGAAATTGATCACCGATTGGGTAACCGCCAAATCCGCCCATGAAGTCGGTTGGATTTGTTCCGGTGAGTGTGAAACCACCGTCGTTGTTTCTTGGTTTTTTGGGGCTGTATTGATTCATTCCATCTATTTCTAGAGTTCCGAGAAGGCTGAAACCAGAAGGGTTTTGGAAGTTGATTCCGGTGGCGGCCGGGGATGTTGAAACAGTGGTGGCAACAGACATAGATGACGGAGGAGGATGGATGAAGGAGTTTTCGGGTTTACTCGGTCTAAATCCTTTATTTGAGTTTTCTGGAGAAAGACTTTTTTTCTCCGATTTGGACGATGAATTCTCTTCGTTTTGTTCTTTTTTCCTGGTTTTTTGATCTTCTGTTCCGTTCTGTTCTTGTTCCTTGATTTCTTCTAAGTACATCTCTTCCACCATCGGCTTCCATAACCTCACTCGTGCATTAATGAACCAATTTGAAACCTACGTATTAAAGCAAAAAATAAAATTAATCAAAATCGAAACAAAACTTTCAACATGAAAAATATTGAGAAGTAAATAATTACCTGACTTCGAGTAAGACCTGTTTGTTTCGCTAGCATATGTTTGTCTGAATCCTTCGGATAACTGAATCAAATTCTAACAATGTTATCATCAAAAATTTCATTAAAAAATATAAACATTCACTGGATTTGAAATATGAATCTTACGGGTGAAGAAAATGTTCAAAAAGCCAAGCACGGAGAACCGAAACAGAACGCTCAGGCAATCCTCTTTGTGGTCTCCAAGCGTTATGTTGGATCATTCCCAATTGCTGCAAAGCTCTCTGTTGCCGGAGTTGGTTATCCACATATTTTAGCCTCGAACCACTGCCTTCGGCCTTCCCACCCCCACCTAAACTGTCGTCTTCTCCTAAACTCCGGCTAGCAGCTTTAATCTGTCCCATAATCGCGTCTTTTAAGCACCGGAATTGCTTTGAGATTGTTTGTAATGCTAGTGCTGTGTAAGTTTTGGCAGCCCCGATTCCAGCTGCTTGTTCGAACCACGAGATTACTATTTGCATCTGGTGATGATATTGTCTGTATCTCTGCTCCACCTTTATAAAATCAAAACCCATTACCAACTTTTATCAGAAAAAGTTTAGATTTTTAGCAATAAAAAGTATAGGATTTTAATCGAAAATGAAATGATAAAGACAAGTTGTTATTTATACCTCATCCAACATATTAACAAGTTTTGCCTTCTTCATCTGAATTTCCTGTCTTTCCGCTGTTGTAAGTTCAGCTAAACCTCCCGATTTAGTGGAGGGTTCTCCTTCTGCGGTGATCGGTGGTGGTGATTCATCGTCACCGCTACCGACAGCCTTGAAATTCTTAATCGCCACTTTACCAACGTTCACAACTTCTTCAAGAACTTCTTGGGTCGCCTTTAAATACTTGGAATTCAACAACATATTATGCATACCGTTTACACTATTGGAAATCCCTGATGCCGATGATGTCGATCCACCTCCACCACCGCCAAGAGCCGCCGTTCTCCCGTCGTCACCGGTGGGAGAAATTGGTACTCTGGCGGCCTGAGACCCGAACCGGGATTGCTGAGAGGATAAACTTAAAGAAAGACCTTGTTGGAACGGCGTGACTTCACGCGCTGATGGTGCCACTAACTCCACCGGATTGTACATATACTGAGCTCGTGGGATGAACGAGTGTATGGAAGAAACGTCATGCTGAGAATGAACAGATGATTGTGGTGATGCAGATAACGGTATTCCAACAAACTGTTGAGTCTGAGCTGGCGGTGGTGGTGCGTGAGACATGTTAACATGCTGGTGGTGATGGTTGTTAACTTGATTATGACTGTTTCCCGGATTGTTGGAATCAAGAAACACAAAGTTCCCTGAATGTTGTTGTTGTTGCTGTTGCTGTTGTTGTGAAGATTGTTGTCCATCCGAGTAATAAACATACCCCGGATTCATTAAAACTAACGTTTGCAACCCGTCTGCACCTTGAATTTCTGAATTCCCATTGAAATATGTCGCCATCGTTCAATGCTTTATATAATCAAATTAACTTCGTTTTATAAACAAATATTCCTTATTATCGCTTAACCGACAGGTGTACGCACACGATTAGCCGATGATAATATTGTTTTTACCTTCTAAAAGTAGACTTATTTCAACCCATACGCAACCGTAAAAACAAAAATCAACCCGAAAATCAAAGAAAACCTGCAGATAATGAATTCAAGATCATCATAAAATACACAAATAAAGAAAAACTTATGATAGTAAAATAATAGAAATGGTGAAGTACCTGAAGAGATGGTAGTTATAGTAATACCGTTATTGCGCACGTGTTCCTCGTCTATCATCATCATCGTCATCATCGAAAAGCTGCACGTAGAAAGAGTAATTCTAGTATTAAGTTTTTTACCGCGAAATCTGAAAAACAGATTATATGTGTGGAGAGAGAGCAAGTATAAATAGAAAGACAAACACATGTACATATTGTTACGTGTTATATCGTTACTTACTATAGTAAAAAGTAATTATTATTTTTTCGTGTACAAATAACTTTCCATATATCTAATGTTTGAACTTTCGAAACACATAAAGAAATATCATATCATTCGTCTGTCAACAAATAAGAATTCGATAGTTATATACCTGGGAAATGAATTATATTGATTTGACGCGGGTTTTATAAATCATATGATATAGAAGATTTGATAATCTATCACTTGCTGCGGCTGCGGCTGTTGCTGCTACTGATGATCAAACAAAGACTATACTTTTAAAGAAAGCAAAAAAGATAGAGATAGAGAGAGAGTAGAAGTGGGAGTTGGAGTAGGAAATAATAATTTTATATATTTATAAAAGAAAAAGAAAAATTGATAGTGTAGCCTTGTTTTGTGTCAGAGGAGGATATAAACAGCTGAAAAACGAGGTAACGTCTACTTCTCATTCCCTTAATCCCTTCCCTTTTCTTTTATTTACCTTTTCTCTTTACGGTTTATTTATCATCTCACATGACGTGTTAACGTAAAAGTTGTGAGTTCAAGTATTATAAAAAACAAAATGATGAATTACATTATGTGATAGTGTTGTATATGTCTTTCAGGATTGGTGGCTTATAGGGAAGTTTTGTTTCTGGGAACAAAACGGACAATATTATGTTAATTAGACGAGATAATATACAACAAGTTTCATAGGATCATGAATTGAAGATGAATCTTAAAAAATAAGTCGAGGTTGGACGTTAATGTTTTATAATTTGTAACTATAACTATTTTTATTATTCGTTATTAAGTGAATGTTTTTTTCCGATTTAGTTATTGAAATACACCTGTTATTCTATTCGAATAAAAAATTCAGTTAGTCAAATTGATACCATGATTACATATAAAGTAATTAAATGGGTTCATAATTATTTGTGAAATGTCATTTTGATTATAGCATGTAGGGTAAGGAGTTACAAGATATATGTTTGTGTGTCTTTTACAAAGTGAAACATTTTTATTTTATATATCATAATATTGATAATAATATGATTATGAAATAATAAAAACTTCAAGATATAAAATGATGATAACATAGAGGGGTCATTTGTCTTTTCATTGTTGATATTTTCTTATTATCACCAAGTTATAAATTTGTATCAAGACGGGCCAAAATAATTTATCAAGCGTGAACGAGTGTTAAAATAATTTTTCAAACATCAACAAATGTCAAAATAATTCATATTATATCAAATTATAAGAAAACGAAGAGTTTAGTAAAACAAGTGCTAAAATGCTTTACCAAAATAGTTGATCCGAGAAAGTATTAGGAAATTTTGTTTTTGTACGGGTAGACAAGATTTTACAAAACTCAAAAAGCAAACTTATGACAACACTATCATTAATATTTCGGATGAATCATGGCCAACCTTCTTTTCAATTTAGCTCCGCCCTCATTATTATCATCTTGGTAACAATTTTTAAGATTGTGGTTACACACCTTAAATGTGTATTATTATTTGTATTTCAACAATAACATCTCGTATATTGCCAATATAATTCTTGAAATTAATGTATAAAATTTTAATGTATGTCTTATGGAGGTGAATATGAACACCTATAATAGTTATTAGTTATTATTATTATTATAAATAAATATTATTATAATTATTGTTTATGCTATTATTATTATTTTTATTATTATTTTTATTATTATGATTATTATTATTATTATTATTATTATTATTATTATTATTATTATTATTATTATTATTATTATTATTATTATTATTATTATTATTATTATTATATAAATTTCTCATTTGGCAAATTTTGTGTGGTAGAATTGAAGAGTTTGATGATAAAGCAATCAATCCTTTAGGGAACACTGGACCAGCTACCATAACACCTTCTACTTTAATGCTATATAACAAAAATAAAATTAAATTCATCAATTTTCGTTTAATTTTTTATTTCTATTTTGTATAAATTTATATTTATATTTATATATGTTTGCGTGTGGGTGTATCTATTTTCATATATATTGGTTTTCAACTTTATGATTCCCACGAACATATGACTCTTTATGTGTTTAAGTATTTAAAAAATGTAGTTATCATAGAATTTTCTTACACACGTATACTTTAACTAAGATGATATTTTATATAAAAACATCATTTGATTATACCTTTCATACAATATATATTGAGTAAATTAGTGGTTTAATATAAATGACATCGTTGATCCCTAAAATACATATACTACATTGACAGTCCAACTTTTGGTAAATTATTGCACGTTTGGTCCAAAATTTGGATGAACGTTTAAAACAACCGTTTAGGGGTGTTATTCGGGTCAACCCGACCCTAATAAGAAACTTTCGGGTCGGGTTCATTCGGGTTTTAACTAAAATTTTCTAACCCAAACCCGACCCTAATAAGGGTTCGGGTCACATTCGGGTCGGGTCCAAGAGGGTCGGGTTATTTCGGGTCCGGGTTATTACCGTTGAAGTATTTTGAACCAAAGACATATGATATATATAGACTAGAAGTATGAAAAAGTTTCATACATTAAGCGATGTGGGACACCTAAGTAGGAAAAACCAAAGGCATATGATATATATAGGCTAGAAGTATGAAAGAGTTTCATACCTGAAAGTATGTGGGACAACTAAAGTAGGTATGAAACTCTTAGTTGTCCCACATCCCTTCCGGTATGAAACTCGTTCATATTTCTAGCCTATATATGTCATATGCATTTGGTTTTCCCTACTTAGGTGTCCCACATCGCTTCATGTATGAAACTCTTTTATACTTCTTGCCTATTTATATATCATATGTCTTTGGTTCAAAAAAATTATTCGGGTTATTCCGGTTGACCCGAACCCGAATAAGGATGCTTAAAAAGACACGCAACCCGACCCTAATTAAGTTTCGGGTTAGTCAGGTTGACCCGAATAACCCGATCGTAGATTCTAGACCCGATTAACCCGACCCTAATAAGCTTATTCGGGTTCGGGTTTTTTTTTTGACACCCCTAACCGTTAGTGATTGTCACGTGTTTTACACGTGAGGGCTTTTTAGTCATTTCTATCTCTTCTATCTGTCACACTCACACACACACTCCCGATTCCCCCCTTTTATAAAGTAGGTTATAAAAAAATTCTAATTCTCAAAATTGAAAAAAGAAAATTCTAACATATAATTCATTCCCAATTTTTATTTCACAAATTCAACCAAATATACAAATCAAATTCATAAAATTAATTCTTTCGATTCATATAACAAACCCCACAATTTTATTAAATTGTTTTGGATGAAACTAGTTTAAAAACAAGGTTTTTTGAAATTAACACTCCGATCACCAGATCCGTCGTCGGAGAGATTTGTAAAACACACTCTCAAATCATCACCACCACCTCTGCTACCATCAACCGTAAAATAACCGCCACCTCAAATTCATCGAAAACACCTTCGGTTTCATCTTCCACTGTTGTTAATGGATAGATAATCCGAAAAATATATATAACAAATTTTAATAATATACAACAAAATAAAACATGTAGTGGCAATTTGATGCACCCATACTTTCAGAAGGCATCTTGTTTCTAATTTAAACATTTAGTATTTTTAGTTCAAATCATACTTTTGGCCTATATCCAACAAGTTTAACCATATTTTTGAACCTTTAAAAGAACTTTCATGCCGACTTTTCTATTATATTTGAATTTTAGAGAGTTATTACAAAAAATTATAAGATTCCGTTAGCAACATATAAATTGTTTATTACACTTATCCAAACGGGACATTTTTGTTTTGTTTAAAACACTTGACCCGTTCACACATCATGGAAAACCTTTTGACTATTACTCCATCGACATCAGGATATTCCAACTCTCTTGCTCTTGGTAAGGTACCATTGAGTATGCTCTAACATTGAATTTGGTGTATCTTAACTACTTAACATTTGCAACGGCGATGATGGCATGGTGTTGCAGTCGTCACCTTGTTGTTATATATCTGTTGGTTTCTTCGTATTGCTTGGCCACTTGACGCTATTGTTTTAGAATATAAACCGAACATATAAGTATGTTTTTTTAAGAATTATATCACATTTTAAAAATTTACCACATCGAAATAAAAGTGTATTTACTTTATTACAAGCTTTTATCAAGTACATACCAACAATTTTGTATGTCTTATGACTTAGAATAAAGAATCATGAGTGGAAAACGAAATGACGATTACAATATTACATTTTTTTTCATTGCTTCAAATACTAAATACTAACACTAATATATACTAAATAGTACTACATGGTAAACTAACTTGTGAGTAGATTTATAATTAGAAAGATATTTTCAACTTATAGTTTTATATATAAGTCAATTATGTGGGTCATTTAATTGACTTAATCAATAAAGTCAAATATAAATACATATATGAGTTAATTACATGGTTCGTCCCTATGGTTTGCACCATTTTCACCCGTCCTCCCTAATAGTTTTTTATTACACCACTGGTACCTAAGTTTGAAATTCGTTGCCTCCAGAGTCCCTAAAATGGACGGGACATTAAAAAGGCCGTTAAGTGTCCTCACGTGTGTCACATGTGAGGGGTAATTTCGTCAATTCAACGTGTTCATCCCCAAAATCCACAAAACCCTAAATTAATTTCTCCAAAATTCATACAAATCAACACAAACACACTTCACCTTTATCAAATCAACATCAAAAACCTAAATTTATCAAATCAAATCAAAAGCCTAAATTTATAAAATTCAAAACCAAAATCCATACAACGAAGTCGGAACAACACCACCACTCACCACCGCCTGCGCCTGACCTTGACTCGCCATTTCTTTTTTTTTTTTTCTCTTTTTCTTTTTAACTTCCCTCTCCCCTTATTCACTAAATTCAAACAGAATAATTTCAACTTGGAATATAATTGAATTTTGCAAACCCTACAATTTTTTATTTCTTTTGAATATGGAAAGATAGGGGAGGAGGAGAGGGAAGGATAAATGAGTAAAGGATAGATTCGCCGGAGCTCCGACTGGATGGATCGGAGAGAGAGAGAGAGATAGAGATGGCGATTGTTGACTAATTTATGCTGATTAATGTATGATGTAATCTCAGATTATTGGATCAAAGTTTGGGTTTTGGTTTTGATAAAAGGATTGATTAAAATGATTTTGAAATCGTATGTGAATTTGTTAGATCTAGCTAATGGGAATTTCCCTGCCATGGAGGAGCCCAGAAAGAAGATGTTTTCAAGGACAATGAATTTCCATTCTTTTGTGTTGTTAATGAATGCGTGATGGGATTTTTGGAAGGTTTTTGGGATTTTGGGGATGGAGAAATTAAAATGGGAGAAAATGTTAAAAAGACGAAAATACCCTCACGTGTCATGCACGTGTTACTGACTTAACGGTTGACTTAACGGCACATCCAAAATAGGGATTTGCGAAGCAACAAAATTTAAACTTAGGTACCAGTGGTGTAATAAAAAACTATTAGGGAGGACGGGTGAAAATGGTGCAAACCATAGGGACGACCCATGTAATTAACTCTACATATATATTGTTAATATAACTAAGAGTGTATCCGCGCTACGATAATTTTTATCCACTTGAAATCGTATATAAACTATCTTTTAAGTTTAATTTGTTTGAATTAGTGTCGTTACTCTTATCACACATTAATGGATGAGTAAAACGGAACTTTGTTTATAAGACAAAATTTACAACAAATATTTAGAAATCTTTGTAGGATAACTATGCATAAGTAATATTTATATAATAAAATACAACACTTTACACATTTACATCAATTCTTTTAAAAAACTAATTATTATTATTATTAATTTGAAAACTAATCATGTAATTAATTGAACAATTATGAGATTTAATAATCATTATTATGAATTTAAATATTTATTTGAGAGTAACAAATTACCACTAATAGTAAGTTTTAAAAACTTAATTTTAAAAATATTCTAAAATTAGAATACATCAAATTTGCTTTATAAAGTAGTATAAATAATATGTTAAGAGTTGAATACTCATATTAATAGTAGTTTAAAGACATAAATTATACATTACACCTAAACTAATTAGTTACATCAGAAACTTTCTTAGTTTTATTTTTATTTTTCATCAACTTCAAAGAACAACAAATTTGAAAAAAGATACGGAGAGGAACTTAAAGAGGACAAGAATAAAGTTTAAAACTATTGAAAAATATTATAAAGTTGAGTTACTTGACTATATGCATCATTAAAGGAACCATTAATCCTGCTAAACACAAGATTATAACATTTTTCTTCAGAGAATAAGTAAAATAATGAATTACTTGGATATATCATTGCTCATTCTGAAATAACAAAACATCTCAAACATAGTAGTCATCTACATCAACAACATAAAATAACTATTCATCCCTAGAGGTTTTGTTACCTAGAAAGAAACATTGATTTTAAATAATCCATGTTAAAGAAAGTTACAACTTTATGTTTGAAGGCAATTGGATAGCCAAAATATTACATTTATTGTATCTCATTCATGTACTAATCAAACTTAGAATAACAAGATCAACATCGTCACTATCTATTCAAAGTTTCATACTATTATAGTAATTCATTAAACAATTAATATTATATTTTTACTCTAAAGTTTTTAGATGTTGTTATCACAACTTGGTTGTTAGAAGAATGTGCCCCAAAATATTGTTTTGATTTTTGTTGAAAAATATTGAGGAAATACAAAAGAATGAATTTTTTTTAGAATGATAGAAATATAACTCGAAAAATCCTACAACACTTTGTACTTTTTTCTGCGCAATCCTATTCTTTATTTAAATTAAAATAACTGAGCCTTGATAATAACGTTGATCATTGGTTATTAATCATACATTTTATCTTATTGTCCTTGCTTTGTTCGTTGGTAGAACGTCAAGATCGTTTAGTACAATTCAATAACCTTTTGAATGCATTAGGGTTCGTGACACCTTTTTGGTGATATGATTAGTTTCGGTTTTAAATTTATTGGAATACAGTGAGACGATCAATAATTTATTATTTTAAATTCTATCAAAAAAGATATTTTCTAACCAAGAAGAAAATACTCTGAATCAGTACTCGCTATTACTTATTTCAAGTTAACAACAAAAATTTTAAAGGAAATAGACACAAACATCCCAATATAAAAATATGAATATTTGACGATTGAATTTATTGTAAATACCAAAGAAAATTCAAATTTTTTTTCCAACGACTTTATTTGTGAAATCATAACAACTATCGCTTTTCGTAATAGTTAAAGCCATATGCTACGTCGTGTCATAATTAAATAGGTTGATTATCGTAATCTATGATTAATATCAATTAATTAACTATAACTATAATTATTCACATCTTTTACATAATTGTGATTTAGTAAGATGACGCAAAGAAAAGACCCAAATTCATCATTAAAATAAAATTTGGTAAAAATAAAAAATAAAGTTGCCAACGAAGTTGCGGCACGCCACCGGTACCGGCAGGGTTAGTCCCGGAGCGTGGGACCCAAACGCGACTGTACACGCGTCAGTCATGAAGCACTGACCTGCTTTTGCGAGAAAAGGAATCGAACAAAGTGGGATCCACTGGGTCCCACAGTACACCAATCATTTTTATTTCCAGATCAAAAACAACTCATTCCAAACCAGCGTACATGTTAGAAAGGATAAGATACAAGGTTTCTGTGCGTGATTTATCTGGAAGTAGTGATTTTGGTTGTGGAATAATGGATAGGCCTTTTCCAGAAAACAAAAAACTTTTTTGACTTTAATATAGAAAAGCCGTGTAGGACGCAACTCCACGATTAAGTGGGTCCCACAAATGGTCCCACGTGGCGCTTTCATACATACAGCATAAAGTCAAGAAAGTTGTCCAATCAGCTGCGAGCCGTGTGTCGATCATTAACTGGATTTAAACTTATATAAAACGAGGTCGTTTTATAGGACACGTGTCGACTGCTTATTGATGTCCTTTGTTTCCATTGTATCGTCCCCCTCTTGCTATATATTTACACGTGCGAGTAACTTTTTTATTTTTATTTTTACTTTTTTCTTTCTTGATAAGTTACATGAATAGTCCTTTATGTATATCTTTTGGATAAAAGGATTTGTTGGAAATAGTTTTTTGCCGCTTTTAGTCCATGTTCCGGACTTCCGGTACAAGTCACGTTTGATATTTGAAGTTTTTTCTCCAAAACTTTTATCGCTAAGCTCAACAAAATCGATGGATAGTATTTTTACCAAGCACAGTAGTAACAAATTCGAAACTGGATAAACTTTCAATAAATTGTAAGGTTTAATATTCAATTCTCATAAAAGAACGCACCATCAACTAGATGTCATGGTTTGGGTAGTTGAATCGGTTAACAATCAAGCTCGTCCAAATAAAAGTTAGTTAATATATATATATATATATATATATATATATATATATATATATATATATATATATATATATATATATATATATATATATATGTATTTTAAACCAAAAGTATTACTAATGATTGGAAGTGAGCCGAGGGAAGATATCTTATGTCTTGATCTCTTAGTTTGCAAGTAGTCGATGGAATATATCTATCGACTTGATTTTTGGCCAGTCCTCATGTAAATTCTAATATTTTTATTATCAATTCTAAATAAATAATCAAGTCGTCATACATACACAATTAAAAACTCGATCCAATAGTCTCTTCCACCTATTTATCGACCCGGCGATTTCCTTAATTGATACCACAGACAAAACTTATCATGCATGCCACTTTAGCATTTGGATTAATGGGGCATCCTTAATTAACACGATAACAACCAAAAGGACTTGATAGGAAATGATACTTGTAGACAAGGATGAAAAGTGTATTTTTTTTATAAACAAGCATATGAATTGGCCTACTTTTACTTCATTCTTCTTTTAATAAGCCCTATTTTTACTTGAAATAGTATTTTAAGACATAAATTCTGCTACTCATCGTATGATGTTTTACCACAAGTATGCTTTTAGTGTAGGGGGCCAGTCAACCATGTCCAATGATCTAGAAATATATATATATATATATATATATATATATATATATATATATATATAATGGGTGAGGTTCAATAGAGATCTCCAATTTTCTAGAGATCTAGGGATCCACTTATTAGCCACTCATTTTTCCCTTAATAACTTTTTTTTTTTTTTTTTTCCTTTTTTTGCTATGTTTTACTTAACTTTTTTTTTTTTTTTTTCAAAATCACATGTGATTTTTTTTGTAAAAAATTGAAATCACATTTGATTTTCAAAAACCAAAATTTATAAATTTAAAAATCACACGTGAATTTTTTTTTTGTCGAAAATCACATGTGATTTTATAAGCAAAATAGTTTGTAGGTTAAAAATCACATGTGATTTTGGTAAAAAATAATCAATAATTTTTAAAATAAAACGTGATTTTACCCAAAAAAGATTTGTAGATTGAAAATCACATGTGATTTTTAAAAGTAAGGTTGAAAATCAAAGGTGATTTTCGAAAAAAAAAAAATAAAAAAATAAAAAAAAAAGTAAATAAAAAGGAAAAGGAAAAAAGAAAAAAAAATTTTGAAAAAAGAAAAAAAAAGAACAAAGATATAAGGAAAAATGAGTGGCTAGAAAGTGGATCCATAGATCTCTAGAAAAATAGAGATCTCTTTTGAACCCCAATCATATATATATATATATATATATATATATATATATATATATATATATATATATATATATATATATATATATATATATATATTACAATGATATGATCAGTAGAGCTTGCCAAAGTGGTTATAACATTTGCCTATCTGTGGGAGGTATCGGGTTTTAGGCTCTCTCAGGGTGGGTAATTTACAGGCACAGTTTTCTTCCATGATGGGATTGGTAGGTATACAAAAGTATACTAAGGACTAAGAGACACATATTTTCCGTAGTGAACATCTTCATTCCACTTATGAATGGGTATGATGATAGAAATATGAATATATATCGTAGTCAAATTTTCCTAGACTGCCAAATTGTTTACCAATTGCTTGCTTACTATATAAGATGTTTCAAAGAAAAGAAAATCATATATAGATGATATTTTTTGAAATAACAAAAAAAAAAAAATGAAAAAAGAGAGGAAACAAAGCTAATGGAACCTATTTGTCGATATGCATATCATGAACAAATGGAAATGACATTTATTCGTTTTTTTTTTTCATGCGTTATTGTATTTTGATGGAACTTTTGAAATAAACTTTACATTAGTTATTTGATATGTCCATTGATGTTTAAAATGTTTGTTAATAGTTTGACTTGCGACAAATAAAACTTATTCTTGGACCGCATAAAATGTTCTCGTATACTAGCAAGTAACAAGTCGCGTAAAGATCAATGGTTATACAATAGCATACGTGGATGAGGATAACACTTGGGTACGTTCCAGGTCCAATCTTTCAAAAAATCTTTGCATTCCTACATTGTCTCTAATACAACTATACTTCAATATATCCAAGACAACATATATAGTTCCAAAGTGACCATAGAGATAAGCTTATGTTTTAATCGATCAAAGTTCTATGGAGAAAATGTATATATATATAGTGAGTGGTTCATGCGACAACTCTCTTTTTTGCGAGAACTGCGAGAACTCTCACAAAAAATGTTAAATCACGTTTCACTTTGTTCATTCACATGCAAACTCTTTTGGAGATTAATAATCAAGTAAATATAAACATAAAAAACTAAAAAAAATCATATAAAATAACGTAACAAATTTTCGTTCATATATGAACTCATTTTTTGAAAAAAAAAATCACATGTGAACAATTCTAAATACGCGTGATTTCATACAATTTTTTTAATTTTTCATTTTAATTTTTACTAGATTTTTAACATTCAATAGTTTGTACATGTCAATAGACATAATTACATGTTAATTGTCACTTTTTTTAAGAGTTCTCGCAGAAATAAGAGTTATCGCATGAATCAGTCCCTATATATATATATATATATATTCAAGTTTGCGAATGTTTTTACTACTAATACTAATTTTTTCTTTTATTGTTCGTAAGTCCGCCTTAATTAATCATAGATCACATTGTTAATTAACTTTTAAACAACTCTATCATATATATATTAGAGGTGTAGCTTTACGTTGTTACATATGTGATTACTTGTTAACTTAATTACTTCGTGTGTTAATGTTGGTGTATTACACAAGTAGCACTGTTTTTCTTCATATTCTTCGTCAACATATAACACAAACCACTATAATATAATATTATAATATTATAATATCACTTTGGTGAACATGCCTACAACAATAGAGACAAACATTTGCGAAATGACAACCTAAATGACTTTTTTTACTAATTAAATTACATCTAGTCAAATGATATGAAAAGTGACCTTATCTTCACTAGAGTTATAAACGAGTCGATCCGACAAAAACGGGGTGTGTTTATGTTTGTTCGTTTAATTTTAAACGGATACGTAAACAAACTAATAAATTTGTTCATGTTTGTTCATTAAAATTTAAATTTGTTCATGCTTGTTTATGTTCGTTCGTTAATAAGTTAAACAAATATTTCCTAAATCGAAAAATCATTACATTTTTATACTCGATTAATTAATAACTTTTGTGGGGAGTAATTAATAAATTTTAGTGATCGCGTGAACTTTAATTTATAGAGTTTCTACTATAGACGAACATAAACAAGCATAAACGAACATAAGCGGACATAAAAATTTATTACTTACATCGATGATCACAAAAATATATCATTATCTCATAATATAGTCATACGTAACATCATTATCCTAGTTGATATTTACATAATAATTTCTAAATAACATAATCGAACTCACGAACGTAAATGAACGAACAAGGTGTTTGTTCATGTTCGTTCGTTTAACTAAACGGACATAAATTTTTGTCTGTGTTCGTTCATTTATTAAATAAACGAACATAAACGATTTTTCCGTGAAACGATTTGTGAACGGTTCGCTGAACGTTCAGTTCGTTTACAACCCTAACCTTTACACTAAAAGAAAAAGTATTGTAGGTTCAAATCTCACTAAATTCGCATATGCAAGTATTTTGCACTTTTAATAGATATCAATAGATAAATAACTATTCATGTCTTCTATGAGTTTCTAGCATATAATCGACTTAAAATGTAATTATATAATTGTCTTTTGTTACTAATTAACTTATACTTATATAGTTCTATTTGAGATAACTGTCTAGAAATATATAAAATTTTACTCTAAAGTGTATTGTATGTATCTAACTTTAAATTGATATATTATATGAATCTAACTTTCAAAAATATCTATTGTATGTATCTAACTTTCAAAAATATGTTATTGTATGTATATTAAAAAATACGTGGCATCCATATAAGATGCCACATCATCGGTTTGCTAAGATTTCATTGGTTGGATACATAAAATATCGATTTTTGAAAGTTAAATAAGTTCAATAGACCAATTTGTAATTAAATACTTACAATAGGTTTTTGAGTATAATTTAATACATTTCCAAACACTTATCTCGTTCTATTTATATGAATTATCATTCTTAACTTTCCTTTTATCTTCCTATATACTTGTCATATATATGGTTATCCTAACCTTTAAAGAGTTGTAGGTACCCTTTTAGGCCATTTACATATGTATACAATTTTTTTGCAATTTCTCCAATAATATTTATATTTGATGTATCACATGTCGGTAATGATGAATTAATGAACCTAATAAGTGGACATAATTCATATATAAACTGTTTATCAGCCATCAGGAAATAATTATAAACGAAGTTTGATCATGTATGCACATTCTTACCGAAATTCCCATACTACTTATTCCTTATATGTATCTTGTCAAAACTACTAATTCTCATGTTTAAGGTGAAACATAGATCCGATCTCGTATTCACTTAACTAATATCTTTAACATCTTTATTAGCAAGTCAAACTATGTCCATCAACACAATAATCACCTCCTAATCCAAACCTATTAACTTTGGATTATCATACCATGTTTGCACTCAAATAACCCACCAAAATACACTTAGTAATTTACGATAATGAAATAGTCAATAAATTAAAGATTTTTGTTAGCATACCTTACGTTGTGGTTAAAATAATATTTGATACTACATCAAAACATGTATCTTAAATATAAAATCTCTCTACGATTGAATGAAAATGGTTAAAACTCATATCATAAATTATAATACACGAAATAATCTCCTTAATTACCACAGTCAAGATTGTAGTTATCAAAACCGTTAGACTTAATATCGCTATTTACCCAATTCCTACATCTATCTTGCTTTCCTTTTCTAATTTAAATTGACTAATCTCGACAATATCACTATATTCACCGGGTATTAGTTATGACATAATCATCTACGTCAACATTAGCAAGCCACGAAATATATGAATCATAAACAATATTGCCCAATTGGTTATAAACCTTATGCTCCTAGATAAAAGTTATTACTTTATGTGTATGAACAAATAGGCAAAAGACATTATTTCATTCCCGTTTGACATTTTGTTTCACAACAATTATTGTAGCTCAAAAAGCATATATTTTTACGTCTCTAAATAATTGTCCGATAGATAAATTAATCGGTCTAAAATATATTATCTAAATATTTAAAAGATGTTCTAACTCCATCTACAAAGTTTAGTTAATGATACTATATGCTTATACGCAACTTTTTTTGTTTTTGAAAGATACGGTCACACTCTTTAAGATTTGGTGCACACACTTAAAATACCTCTTACAAGAATCTACTATGTCGATTGGTTGTACCCATGTTTCCTAATATCTTATTCAAATTTTTATACATACACTTGCAAACAAATATATAAATTAAAAAAATAGCTATGTGGTACCTACTTAATAGATAAATTTAAGAGAGATTATAAAAATTAAGATAAACACAAAAAGAGGACTCCACAATTTGCTTTTTAATTAATAAACGTGGCCTATCTACATCCATATAAGTGAATTAAAAATATGTTAGTTAGGTGAGCACTCTACATGGTACTCCTCTTCTATGAAATGGCCCTCCCTCCATTAATTTAAACCTTTTTTCCAATTGGGACCATGGCATCCTCTAGATAACAATGTCCTAGATATTATTGGTGTAGGACATCCCTCCTTTACATCTACATTATTT
This sequence comes from Senecio squalidus, assembly GCA_910822075.1. Lineage (NCBI taxonomy): Eukaryota > Viridiplantae > Streptophyta > Magnoliopsida > Asterales > Asteraceae > Senecio > Senecio squalidus. The sequence continues at coordinate 4,815,236 of CAJVGC010000591.1, read as the reverse complement.
AGAGTAGAATAAAGTTTTATATAGATAAATATATTATCGGATTTATGTGAAATTAAGGCGGTTTTGGTAAATTGTAAAATCGGTTTTTAAGTCTTTAGATCAGTTTTGATCTATGGACGTATGACTAGCTTTAATCTCATCATTTGGATAATCGAGATTAAAGCTAGGAGGACCCGCTAATTCCTATATCTAAAAGTGAATTGGACTATTTTACGAAGCTTTTCTTTATCTTACATTATATATTACCCGTGTGTGGATGTGTGTGAACCGTAACCTATATCTAAATGTGTATCCTTTCTTGTTCCTAGTTTGAAGAGTTCTATTCAATTCATATGTTCTTTGTTTTGAGAGAGAAAGAGAGAGATGGGTTATGGTTTGATATGTATAGTAAGAGGTTTCCAACATCTATTCTATCAATTCCTCAAAAGGGTTGGATTGTGACCTTGAACATGTTGTCCTAGGATTCTATGTAGAAGAGATTTGAATAGTAAATTTTTGGTAGTACTTATGTTGTTGATTTAAGCAATAGTAATAATTGGTACACATATCATATAGGTTATTCATGTGGCTGAAATTTGTTGATGGTAGTCAACTATTTGAGTTTGACTTTACATTTTCGTATCATGCAATGATTCAATAATTAACATGGAATGAATTAATTGAACAAAAAGTTTCAACGTACAAGTGTAAAGATTTTAGAATTTCAGTAACTTATCAAAGTACATCAATAAACAAATGACAGAATTTTGTATTTGTACATGTGTTTTCTAGGTGGGAATAATAAATTAATAATATATATTTCAAATATCATAAAGATCTCTAAAAAGATACCATTGCTATATTACAAAATCACAAAATTTATCATTTGGATTACTTGTGAACTAATCCCTAGGTGTCTTGAATACTAAAAAATGTTGGAAAATAGTTTAAAACTCAAAAGTAGGCACCAACCATAAACTAGGGTTTTGTTTCCTTTTGATTCTATCAGGTCAATATAAAATACATAAGATTGCTATCATGGGTGGTTTCTTCATCTCTTTTGTGTTTTCCATGCTTGAGTTTTGATGGTTTTGTGCCTCACAAAGCATAGACAATATTAGATTCTAACATACATTTAATTAACCCTTCACTATCATCATCATGCTTTGTTTGTTGCTTTTGACTACACTAATTTACTTACTCAATTATTAATCAAATTTAATCATGTGTCATTGTTTTTCATAATATCAATTCTGAATCCATCTTGATAACACATAAGTGTTTGACACAATAGAATGACATGTTATTGTCATGAAAATGTCTAAGTTTCATTCATATATAGTTTCTTTATACATATTCTTTATTGTATCAATTCTATACAAGCTAGGGTTAGACACAATCATGTGAAACATGAGTAACCACATATCTTTAACTTAAAATAGGACTTAAGCATTAATATTCAATAGTTATAACTTATACGAAGTATAACATGTGCATAAATGAATGCTTACGGCAATCCAAAGAAATGTATTGTTTCACAAAATAAAATAAAACTAGAATCCAATTGATTGTGGCCTTTGGAAGTGTTTAGAGACATTTTAGATGTGGCTACTTGATCATATGCTTGAACTTTATGATGCAATCATACATGTTGCATGTGTATTCGAGTTGAGCTATATTACACTGTATATAAGCTTATCATTTTCCCTCCTTGAAAAGTAACGCCTTCTAAGGAGTTGAAATGAAATAGAACTTGAGATTTCGAGGATCCTAAGTGTTCACTGCTTGGTCTCACCTATGAGATTACATTGATTTAATTATACAAAGATGGGTAGCATATGTAACAATGTAACATGAACTTAACATACATCTTAAGGTCAAGTCACCTCCCAAAGACCATTTGGATATGCTACTTCTTTACATGTATGAGGAAACACAATGTGCATAGGTATATATCTAATCTGATTGTCAAAAAACATGCAACGGAAGCAATTAGATTTACACGTAAAACATCAACTAGGTTAAAATAATTACCTTTCACATTGGTTTGCCTTGTTTAGGATTTATAATGAAATCCTCCTACAAGTTTGTACACGACACCCTATTTAACAACAAACTTGTATGCTAGTAAACACGTTTAAAGCTTTCACAACGATTGTCCAAGCAAACGAACCAAAACTCACCACAAGGGGGTTTTAGCCGATCGGTTCCCTTAGGGAATGAGCAGATCGGTTTGTTGATCTTAGGGAGAGAAAACTGAATTTTTAGGGTTGTAGGAATTAAGGCCATGATGTTCCATATATAGTTCCTAGTTGTATTATAATTGGAAACAATTCGTAATTACAATATAAACCCTTCCATTTGTCAATTATTACAGTTAACATATTAATTAATAATTAACATTTTAATAAACGTATAGTCATGTATAAATGTCAATGTGTACAACCCCATAGCCTTATATATCTATAGACACACATTTTTTTTGACGTGTACAAATAACAACAATCTGTACTATATATACATAGATAACTGTCATCGTGAATAAAGATAACAATATGATCTCATCGAATACGACAAGCCGAAATCCTAGTTTTGGTTTTTGAAAGTTTTGATAGAAACAAAACAGATGTGGCTATATGTAATGTAATGCGTGAGTGTAATTATTCAATCAAGCAACTTGGCTATGTCCTCCATGCTTTCAAGGATTAGAGATGTGGTATCCTACTTGTCTTCATAAAACCCTTTAGATCTTTCCTTGTGACATCTCAATATATTATAACATTCATAGGTAGGGATTGTTATCCAAATTAGTAATTAATTAGGTTATAAATATTCCAAAAATATTAAGTATTTGTATTAGGTTAGTTTCTTATTCTAACTAGGATTTACCCCCTAAACTATAAATAAAGGTGAGGGGTGAGACTTAAACCTTGTACCTTAATTTTTTTCCCTTAATGAGAGTTGTCTAATAGTTCTCATCTATCCGTTTCTTTTCTTCTTTCTTGTTCGATAAACACCATTATAATTGAAGATTTTTATATTCCGTGGGTTCCCTCAGATTTATTGAAGGTTGGAATTCCAACAGGGATGATAGTCTCATGATTTGAATATTGTCGGCTTTGTTAGTTTTATTGTCGGCTTTGTTAGTTTTCTAGTGTTATATTTATATTTGAACTTGTGTTAGGGTTTTAGAAATGAGAAGCCATGATTTTGTTAGTTATATAAAATTTAGATATGTTATTAAAATAAAATTCAAATAAAAGGTGGTTTGCAAAACCAAAAGTTGTAAATCGACAACTATTTGATGAAAAATGAAAAAGAAAACGAAATGAAAAGAACAAGGTTTTGCATACTACATGTTATTATGATTATTTTTTAAAATTGTTTTGAAATGTTTAGGGTTTATTGAAATATATAATTCTTGATGACATAGTTAAAGATTAAAAATATAATTCGATTTCCAATCAAACAAAAAGATGTAATTCCATATTGTCACGGCCTAGATTATACTTAGAGAAATAAAGCTAAAAAATCTCAATCCAAAAGTATATATGAAATGGGCTCTAATTCAAATCTTATTTTTTTCTTACTAGTAACCTTTAAAGCCCAACTAGAAACCTTTTGTTTGAGATATATTACTAAGCCCAATAGGGTCTTCCGTTGTTTCGATTATTTAAGTAAAATAAAATCCATTAAAGAGTTGGATGACAAAGAAAAAAAAATGATGAAGACAAATAGGGCTCAAGTTAAAATAATATGCAAATAATTCTAATAACTTTGTTTACATGTTTTAATAGTTTGTTATAAAAATAATGTGTAACTAATGACCAAGTTTTGTAACATCATCATGACAATTGAATTGAATAATGAATTGTATGCGCTTTAGAGCACTTGGAGTGCCATTGTTGTGGGCTCGTTCTCGCTCCATAACGAGTCGTTATCATTCCGGGTTTTCTTGTTGTGGAGGTTCGTTGTGGTGAGCGTTGTCCGGATAACGACTTGTTTTGAAAATTATTATTATTATTATTATTATTATTTTCAACGGTAAAGTATGTTTCAAAAACAAATTTTTATAAAATGTCAATCAATTGATGTCGCTTATATTTATAACACTATCATACATGTATGTATGGCTATTTAGCAAAAATCCTATTAATTTGTCAATTAATCTATTGACTTTACTCTCTGTTACTTAATAACGCATGATTCATGGTTTACCCTTTCTCGTAAATTCTTTTCTTACTTTATTTGATTCTTCTTAAAATGCAAATATTAAAGTTGTCCAAGAAATTAAAGTCAATTAAACAAAAACCCACAAACTTTTTATATGAATAAAATAACAAAAAAAAAAGATAGTGAAAAAAGTCATCTACAGAAATTTGCAAATCCCATGCACTTTATTTTTGATAACTATGTATAACTTATAACTTATATGTCTAATTTATTTAATATATAAGAAATGATACTTACACTTTAACAATCACTTTGCCTTCTCTACATCTCCTCTTAATCATATAATTATGTATGTAAAAAAAAAAATCTTTTATATATTTATACATATTAATATTTTTGTACTAATAATTTCATTATATAATTTATCTATCCTTACTATAATTTATATTTATATTTATAGTATTATCATTTATTAACTTTTATTTTTAGATATACTATAATCCACATGAAATAATAACATAGCATATAATATGATATAATAAATATATTTAATATTATAGCTAATATATATAACATATAAAATAATTGAATTCTTTATATAAAGAATATGATTTTTTTGAGTTTTAGTAAAAGCAAATTCAATTCCTTTATTTTATTTCATGGAATTTATATTCCATCAAATTACATTAATGTGGCTAAATAAATAGGATAAATTTGATTCCAATTTGTTACGGCAATCAAAGAGGAAATCAAATGGAATTATCAATATACTCAATTTACAAACTAAATGGCTAGTGAACGGTAAAATTTTTATATTAATATATAAACAACATATACATAATTATTAAATAAATTGTACTTCTGTCAAGATGGTTAAATCAAATTACATGTGTGTGAGAAGTCATGTTTTCTATCCTTCTCAAATTTCTTTTTATTTTTTTTTATTTTTTTTTTACTCTAACCATTAAATATTACTATTTTATATATTTAACACACAGGTACTATTATCTATACTTTCAATTTTTATTGCTTTACCTTTATTTTTTATTGTTAGTATTTTTAATGATTAATCTTTTTTGTTAGCATTATTCACAAGTTACTACTACTATTATTAGTGTTATTATTGTTATTGTTATGAAAACTAACAAATGTGGATATAATATTTGTGTTCTTAAAAGAAAAGATTGAGATTTAAAAAAGAAAACATAAAAAATACGATTCTATTGAAAAGTTTAAATCATCAATAATAATTATATAATTTTAAACACCGTCGCAACGCACGAGTTAATAAAATCCTTGTTTGATTCAAATTCCATCGAATTCCTTTAAATTATACAAAACAAACACGTCCTTAGATTGTGGAGGCACGGGACAAAATGATGCTAAAAGATATAAGCCTATCTCGGAGTATAACGATAATCCATGGAATATTTTTCGACGCAAGTCCTCAATCTTTATACTCAATTTGTTTGATTTCAATTGATATTACTACTGCTCACTATGTAGTTCATACAGCAATTGCCAACCTCCTCTACCTTACAGACGGCCGTTCGTGTTATATTATGTAATTATCTTGACTTTTATAAATTAAACAAGTTTATTTGGACCATGTAGACATACCATATATATAAAACAAATATAGCAAGTTTGCAGTTCTAGCTTTCCTACTCAGAATGGGGATCGAGTCATTAGCAATCTTTACAGCTGGTCGGAGAAGCCATAGCCGCCAAATCGGAACTACTTACATCGTCCTTTTTCTCGGTGGATCCACCTTTTTGACTTCAATTTCCCTTTTTATATTTATTCCGATTAAAAACTCCGGCAATCCATTTTGCTTTTGTTGTTTACTTTACGTTCTAAAATGATATTTTAACTACAAGAAAAATGATGTACGGCAATTATTAGCTTTTGCTTGGACTTAAAATGATCACTTTATTGATTACAACTTGTTAGAGATATGGTGCACTTGCGAACAAAATATACAATCATGCTTGCAAACACATGTGATATATATGTACCTTCAAAAAAGAAGATGATGTAATTAAGCGATGGTAAGCGATTAATTATACGATAAATGTGATATGACTAATAGAGTTGTATATATTATGTAGAACGTTAAAAGAAGTTGCGTTTTGATAAAACTAGGATGCATCGAAATTTCATCTTGTTGTTAATTTATATCGATTGCAAAAAAAATTCATCAAAAAGTGTATGCGATAATAATTCAGATACGGGGATTTGGTTCATGTTTGTTAATGTGAAAGCAGATTATTATTTAGTTTTTAGTTAGGTCACTTTCTGCGATATAAATGGTGTGCATGTTCTTCTCTTCAGTATGTGGCAAAGCACACTAGGAAGTGCATGATGCCTATATACTTTTATAGCCAACTTGTACGGTTAACTTCATTCGGAACAATTGCTTGAAATCATCTCCTAACTTTTGTATCATGTGTCCTAACTTTTGTACTATGTATCTTATAGGCTTTCAACAAAAGTTAAAGGGAAAGATTACATATAAGTTAGAAAAAATATTTTATATCTTTATAAGCTTAAATATAATATTGATCATGCTAACAAGTAAGTTTGACGTATCGCAATTTGTAAATCTATCAAGTTCATGCGATCTGGGGGAAAAATACTTGTCCCATATGCTAACAGCAAATGCGAGATGCTAATATGTTTTCTTTAAGCGCAAGATTTCATCCACGATTTTGATTTTTGTCACTTATTCATTTTTGTATGCATATCATGTGTTGGTATTTTATATACGAATGGTGATACTTTACTACGGAGTGATACACATGAAGAAATGCATTAAGCGTACATTAAAGATCTGGACAATACATACGATATTTATCACCTAATAAGCCAATGGAGGTTTGTCCCACTGGTAGGAGATTGTCTTTCCCTAGGGGAGGACTTGGTTTGAGCCTCTATATGGGGGTTTCTCCTTAGGTGAATATTATGCGATAACTAACTTTGGTGTAAGGTTCGTATGTCGCATACTGCCCAATTAGATGTCACTGTGGCCCCGAATCACTAACATTGTCGTTCAAACAAAAAAAAAGTAATGTAATAATTTTCACATATAAACTAGTAGTATTTATCACTTAAAGTAATGTAATAATTTTCACATATAAACTAATATACGCTTAAAAGTAATCCATAATTTATTCATGCTCCAAAACAACTCATGCTTAACATTTTAGTCATCATCATCGTCATCCCAACACGACATAAAAATAGTCGGGAATTCTCTAATACTAAAATTACGAATACTAAATTTTACATCATTTTATTGTTGTCATGCATATACACACATACATGATACACGAGACATGCATGCATATATATATGTACTCTTAGTTCACTACACTATTGCTTTTATCAAGCCCCGATTCTTGTGGGATTCCATCCTCTTGCAAGTTTGTGATAGCTATAGTGATTGTTGATAATTCAGTTTCTCCACCATGAACAGGTTTTATAGATCCGCGATGAAGGTACTGGGATTTTTCATTTTTGTCCAATGTCGCTTCTTTCGGTTTTTTGAAGTGGGCTTGTTTAGAAAGTTCTTCAATTGCCTCAGAAATCATTTCGACACATTTTATTATGTCAATTAGTATGGAAATGGTGGCAATAACCGGTATGGTTTTTATGATGTCACATTTCTCCCCCATTGAAGCTTGTAATGTGGTATTGAGTTCGTCTATGGCTATTTTGGAATTTTTAAGATGAACCGATGAAGTAGAAGGATATATCATTAGCTTCATTGATAACGCTAATTCTTTCAAAGCTTGTCCTACTTCTGAGCTCATTTTCATGCACGGTTCTTGGATTATCTTTTGAAATTCTGATGGAGCCTGTAAGGAATTAAGAAATTATTAGTGATTATTTCAATTTAGAAAATGTACGTACATGTACATACATACGTCCATACGTTTTTGTATATATACCTACATAAATACTTAATTAGAAGAATAAAAGATCCCTACTTCAAGTTTTGAGTCGATATATCCATTGAGAGCTTCGATATGGTATGCACATTGTCGTGTATAAACCCCAACCTTCAAGTATTGTTTCCATGGATGACGAAAACGAAATTTTCCATGAGCAATTTCCCACCATGCAAAATTTGCCTGCTTTCAAATATAGTTCATTAGAAATCAAACAATAACATGCATGCTTTTATATATATATATATATATGAAAAAAACAAACATCTTACTTAATTTTAATTAGTTAGCTTGTCAAATATATAAAACTTCAAGGAAAAAATGATTTTTGTGTCGCTAACAACACGATGCTTGCAAGAGTTTGTTGGACGCATCATTTGCACATGAAAAAAAAATACAAATTACTTTAAAAAAAAATAGTGCATATAGAATATCCTAACCAGTGATTCCTCGGTGGCTTTAGAATTAAGGACACTTTTATAAGCTCCAAGAAATGATTTGTCACCTTCAGAAATTTTGTAGTATTCACCCCCAAATCCTATATAAGATTTAAAAATCATCATTAGATGCAATTAAAACTTCTATGTAACTAAAAAAAAAAAAATTATTATTTAAACTAACCTTCAAGAAATCTTGCAAGATTTTCCAAGTTAAGAACAATGAGTTTATGAAGATCTTCACCAGCCCAAACAGGGCAAACACACATGGAGATGACTACACATGTTGCACCACCAAAAATGATGGTCGATAACCGATTGTGTGCCAGCCTTATAATCTTTTCAACTCGATAACCGGATACACATACCAGGCTAAAGGTGAGGATAAATATCAGAACTCCATAATCGTACCTCTTCTTAATGTTGGGAATGAATCTAGAAAAGGTGGCAACACCAACTGCGGTTACAAAATCAATATTATTAGAAATTTATCGGTTTGTATCTTGGGTATATATAATATATAATACAAATTATATCGAGGAATTTACCTAAGACGAAGACAAAACAACAAAGGACGATGGGTTTAACTGTCGGCCCAAATATATCAGAAAATGCTTCAGCCCCGACACCTAATGCACCCGCTAGTAGAGTCGCAAAACCTCTATTCATGCCTTTACTTAAGGTTGCACCTAGTAACAATCCAAATAAAAAAGTATTTAGAGGTGAAGTAATTATTAATTCAATACTTATATAACAATTAAATTTGGGGGCATATAACTAAATAAAAACATTAGGAAAAAAATTTATTGAAAAATTTATGAAGTTGAGAATTAGAATGTTTAACTTTTTCATTGTAAAGACTTTTTTTCTATATATGTTAAATATCCAAAATTACACATATTGAATCCATATATAATTCACGATGTAAACTCATGAATTAAGCACATGTTATAATTTATAAGAATTAATAATTTTTCCGCTTATATTTTTGTGTCTAAATGAATTATTTTAAGCTAATAATATTTTCGCTTAAGTATATAATTGGTGAGAATAAAAGTTTAAACCCTCTTCATTTGATAAAAGTTTATCTAATTCAAATTACCTAATTAATTTTGTTCATTGAGAAAGATGTATATTTATGATGGGAAATTTGAATTTTGCAAAGAATATATAATAAATGTTTATTTTTTTTATATTTTTTGAACAGCTATGTTAGTAATTCGGGGCCACAGTGACATCCAATTGGGCAGTATGCAACACACGAATTTTACACCAAAGTTTGTTATCTCATAATATTCATCAAAAGAGGAAATCCCAGAAGAAGATTCGAACCCGAGACCTTCGCTATGGGCGAACCATCTCGAGACAAACCCCCATTGGCCATAATAAATGTTTAATTGACGTATGTCACTGAAGTAAAAATTTCGAATACCAATGCAATTTCATTTAAAGAGCTAAATTCAAGGAGTTGAAAATAAAAATCAAACTCAAGTTTCTGTTAAAGAAAGAATTATTTTTCAACATTCAGTTACTTATACCAACAAAATTAATATTATACAGTCATACCATAGATGGTAAATTTTTCAAAGAAAATATAAGATTGACATCCTAACTTAAAAAAAAAAAAAATTAATTCATCCGATTTTGTTATGTCTCACTGTGTTCGTCAATCTTAATCAATCTATACAAACATAATTTAGATAACAACATTAAACATATAGCATGCATTTAGAAAACCAGTTCAAGATTTTAAGAAAACAACCAAAATTTACAAATTTTAAATACATGTAACAACCTATAAACCACGGTTCTAAAGCTTGTGGTTGTATATTTACATACGATGTACGGAGTATCTTTTTATATATATTTGTTTCAAATTTTAATTCATTAAATAAAAATTTTCAAAATTCAATGTAAATTAAGCTTGGTATTTATTACTCCGTACTAGTTTTCATCAAAACCATTAAATGACTAATTTCTCCCTATATTTAGTGTTTACGTACAGTTTAAAGATATACTATTAATAGTAAAATTGCATCACTTTGTGTTTAATTCATCGGTCATAAAATTGAGTGCACAGATGAAAACTTCTTCGTATGCGTTATATTTTTCTATTTTTTTTTTTATTATACTTGTAAATAGTAATGTATCCAGAAATCTCAGTTTTAATACATTCTAAATACTGATTGATATGCAATTAAGCATATGTGACAAGTTTTAAGCAACATGCCGTAGTATTTGTTGATATAATTAAAACATAATATGTACGTCTAATTTTCAAAAATCACAAAAAATAAATTACGGTATAATTAAGTTGCTTACCAACTGTATACTCAAAAACGACGACGACAGTCAAGATAGCCCACATCCCGGCATCTCCCATGCCGTTATAGATGGGTTCAAGATAGTAAACCATGGAGACCAATGTGATGGCAAACGCGACTTTCAATGAGTGCGTCATCCTTCTCGGATCATCTACCCCGACTTTCTTGGTATTGATTCCGAAATCAACTATGGATTGTTTGATTTTTGAAGGAATGGCTTTAACTTGAGTGAAAGTGGTTAGTGGTGATTGTGAAGAAGAAATCTCCATGGGTATGAGCTATAGCTATGGCTATGGCTATGGCTATGTAGTGAGGTATAAGAAGAGATGAGAGATAACTTATCAAGTGAAATGAGGCTGGCCCGATATATAAGTAGGCAAACAAAAGTTTGTTTAATATAAAATAAGAATAATCAATTTAATTAAACTATTTATTTATATATGAAAAAAAATAACTCCTTCTTAGAATAAGGATGATATAAAATGAACATGTAAGAAATGAAGATATAGAACTAAATAGTTAACTAAAAGAAATACTTTCGAAAATCACTAATTTAATCATCTGATACATTAAAATTTCAAAAATAATCACCAAATTCGCGACAATTTTCTCGCGACAATTGTGTATTTTATCTTTAGCGTGAGAACGATATTTTTTAAAATGGGTGATGTATATTAAGTCACATCATTGAGCGAGAACGAGATTGTCATGTCGCGAGAACATGTATTAATAGGCGCGGAGACGTGGCTTAATATACACAACTTATTTCAAAATATCCCGTTCTCGGGCTAAAGATAAAAGACAAAATTGTCGCGAGAAAATTATCGCGAATTTGATGATTATTTTCGAAATTTTAATATACTAGATGATTAATTTCGTGATTTTCTTTTTATTTTTTGGCTTTTGTTTATTACAATCATAAGGCGTATTTAAAAGGTTATTACATTTATAACTTGATTGTATTTTTATTAATGTATAAAAATATCATAATAACTAAATGATTTTTTTTTTTAATTTTATTTAGAAAATAGTAAAACATGTATAAATTTTGTAAACGAACTCATATGGTTGTCATTATAGGAAATATTTTATTTTTATTTTTACAACTTAACAATAGGAAAGTTAAAAGAATTCGGTAAAATTATATTACCATCAAATTTGTTAAATATCCACCTTGAACCAACTGTTTAGATGTCTTTATGTTTATGTGGTGAGTGGAAGTCCAAAATTTTCCTTTGAAGAAAATGTTCTTACATAGTCACACCCCCCTTGCAAAAGGTCGTTTTGTATTAATTTAATTTAAACTAATGAAAATCAACTTTAGGTAACATTTGTTATTTAATAATTAAAGTTTAATAATATAATAATAAAAATTTTAGCATGTCCGTACATTGTACTTGGACAAAAAAATAAAGTATCCAAAAGAGAAAAACACTACGAATTATATAGGGAAAAATGCATGAAAAGTAACTAACTTTTATCCAATTTGTTATTGAGTTTATTTAATTTTCAAAACCTCTATTACATTTATTTAACTCTTATTTTTTCACAAATGATGTAACTAACGAGATTTTTCCTGACGTTTAACCGGTTTAAATTTCACAGAAAAACCTGGTTCTTATATCATTTGTCTAAAAATGAAAGTTGAATACATACGATAGAGTTTTAGAGAGTTGGGTACACACAATAGCAAAACGGTCAAAGTTTATTGCATTCTCATACACTTAACCCAATTATGTATACTAACAATTAGATTGTGATGTGACGTGACAAATAGCGTAGTCATAGGCAGACTTTGGTAGCTAGCAAACCGGTTTAATATTTTCTTTTTTTCTTCTTAAGTTTTATATTTTTTACGCTATTAAATAAGGTTACAATTCGTTTATTTTAATTGATCGTTAATTTTTAGTTTAAACCTTTTCTTTTGTGGTTACGTCTTTTCTTTTCAAATATTTGGTTACTCTTTAATTTTTGAATTACGTTATTAAATAAAGCAGTTACGTCTTTATTTCTCTTAATTGTTGATTTTGGGTTTAGCCTCTCTTTTTTAAGTTAATCTAATAGAGTAGTTATGTATTGATTTTGATTGAATGTTGATTTTTAGTTTTATATTTTTTCCTTTATATGTTATGGTTTTTTGAACTTTTCTTAATTTTAGGTTTTTGCTTTTGGTTTTTGCTTTAAGTTTCTTAATTTTAGGTTTTTTCTTTTATTAATTATTACACTTAACATAGTAAGTAATATATAATAAATATATAAACGTATAGTCATGTTTAAATGTCAATGTATGCAACCACACATTTTATTTGACGTATTCAAATACCAACACTTTGTATATTACTCTTTACGTCCTATTATGATTGTGATGTTTGACTTTTGAAGATTTTTTTTTTAAATTTAACCTTAAGTATTTTTGATTGTCTTATATATTAGTTGATGCATAATATATGAATGAATTAAGTTTTATATATATTTTTCATTAGTATAATCTTCATCAAATAATATATATATATATAACATAAACAAAAATATTTAAAGCAAAAGTTAAAAAAGAAAGACATTAAGAAGTCAAACTAGGCAATTATAATGGGATAGAGAAAGTATGTATCAATACTAAACTATAACTAACGGATAAAATTAAGTTTTAAAAGGTGTGATATTTTTAATATAACGGGTAAATATATGATAAAATTGTTAAGAAGGTAAATAATATACCAATTGGTAAATTGTTTGAGCTAGGGACGTACAAAGGAACAAATATTACAAAAGTAAACATTTTTTTGTAGTTCTCACTTTCAATTCAAAGTACTTTTGAAGATCGAAAGTATTTGGGATTAGAATATTATTGAGTTTTTTTTTTGTTTTTTTTATTTTATTAATTTGGACATTTGGTTTTCTACTTCAATATTGATGTAGATATGAACTCTTAGCTACATTAAATATAAACTATTTTTTATTTTATCTCTGGTATTCGTTTTTTTTAATAGAAGTGTTCAACGTTAGAGAATTCTTCTGTAGAAGGTATAAGACTTACTGACTTCCGATTAGACTTCAGCGTTGCTGAAGTTTAAGCCTCAGACTTGATCAGTAATGGACTTTCAATGATGTGTTATAGAATCATGTAAGACTATTTAAGCAATTTGGTTTCGTAACTAAGTTTATTAAATAGTTCTTTACACCAAGGGTTAACTAGATGTCTTTCAAAATATGATTCGATTAGCCATTAGTTAGCTTTGGGAAAAATCTTCTCAGATTATTTTTTCTCTACCTTTAGTACTTTCTTAACTCTTATGTGGATGAATTAAGTACTTTCTTAACTCTTATGTGGATGAATTAAAGGATACTTTTGTGGACTTCTTAACACTTGTGAAGATGTATGTAAAACTATAGCATAATCGAGGTGATGTGATAACCTTTAACCTCCACAAGACTCAGAGTGATACTCTCGGTGATGACGTCAATTTATTATCATCTAGCAGGAAAAGGAAAATTATTCGAAGTTAGATTAATTGGATTTTTAAGTGAATAATTTTTTTTTCTTTTTCGTTTTTTTTCTTCTGTTTCTCTATGTATAAATGTAATTATTTTGTTCATATTTATAAATGCAAACAAAAAAAGATATACACATCTTTTATAAACATAAAGAACACAAGGTGTATAATAGACATATTTGTGATAGTGTATTATTTACCAAGTATGAGTTAGCAGAGGAATTTGATGTTGAATGAAAATTTGAAGCTTTTCATGAGTATTTTGTTTGCTAGGTAGACTTAAAGTATCATCCCCACATATACATTGTGTATGATACTTTTTAGGTTTGCATTATATTGGTCTTCATAATAACAGACAATAATAACGTATATATTGTAAATTTATAGTGAACATAGATAAGACGGAGCTAAGGGGGCTGAAGGATGTTTGGCTCCGCTGTCGATCATACTTTACATGTAGTTTCTTATACAAAAACTTAAATATTGTATATCGCCCGCCCATCCTAAATATGTACTAAATATTACATATTGGGCTCTCCAATGAGCCCAAAATATTATATTTCATCCTTAAATTTTGTAAAGTAAGTCATCGGGTCTTTGTCAATATCAAATTCTAGCTTCGTCTCTAAATATAGATATATATTTGTAACTGTTTATAATTTCAATAAAAAAAATGGTAACATTTAAGTCGTGGCATGGAAATTTTACCAAGTGGCAATGAGTTTACACATGGGAGATTCTAAGAAAAAGATAATAAATTTCTTTTTGCAATTAAAGACTAGAAACAAATTCCTCCTCGAATTCAACAAGTATTAAATGTCTCCTAATATCTCTCTCTCTAGCAACCTTGTATTATGTTTTCTTCTGCCGAAAGTCATTATTCATGCAGAGACAGACCAGACAAACAATTATAGGAGATTTTTCTGATAATACTATTCCATCCGAGCTATAATAAATATCTACTAGATACTATAGTTTACATACATGCGATTTTTAACTCAAAATAAACATAACTTTAGTAAAACTCGGCTCAAACGTACGGAAGTACGACCGTACAAACTCAAAGTTTGATAGAACTCTAAGGACGTGTTTGTTTCATATAATGGAATAGAATCTGGATGGGACTGGAATTGAATTCCATTATGTATCGTATTTGGTTATCAAATTTAAATTAATTGAATTCATCCGGAATTCAAACATTCCTTCATTTGAATGAATTATATTCTTTGTGAGAATCGATTGATTTTAATTTCATTCATTTCATTAATCTCCATATTACCATAATACTCATCCTTCAAACTTAAAAATATCACATATCTTCATTATTGTTTATCTTTTCTCCCTCGTACAAATTTCTCTATATTTATAAAATATATATAAAATAAATAAAATAAAATAAAAAGTTAATTCGCAAAAAAGAATGAAAATAATGTTGCGTTTTTTTGTTGTTTTTGTTAAGCGTTTTATATAATTTTAGTGGTTGTTGTATGTTAACCATTATTGTTGTGTTATTACTTGTTATGTTTCATACTTGTATCGTTTTCAACATTCTTATAACATTCAGTTGTAAAGACCATTTATTAGTATTACTTAGTTGAATTATGGTAATGAATTATGGAAATTTTATTGATATTTGTGTCTACGTTAACGGTCGTTTTTATGGTATCAAACTGAAAAACATGGTTGTGTTTATACTCATTTTTATAGTAATAAACTTTAAGAAAGTGGTTGCGTTTTTCAGTAATTTCTAATTTGAATGGTATTGAAATGCATAACAGTGATATAGTTTATGCTCGTTTTTATGGCATAACAATGGTTGCGTTTTCCTACTTTGTATGATATTAAGATCATCAAAGAGTATTTTGGTCTAACGTAATTACATTACAATTCATTTGACTGATTTAAAAACCAAACTGATAAAATGAATTGAATTGAATTCCATTCCATTGTCTAACAACCAAACGTGAAATGTAATCAGATTCCTTAAAATTTAATTCTTCAGATTCTATAGATTCAGTTCCATCAAAAAATATTATATGAAACAAACACGTCCTAAAACTTACAAATTTTTTTTATTTTTTTTTCATTTATATTTATAATAAATAATAGATATTTTGACATAAAATGTGATTGACTTGTTTGGTAAAACATGCTACATCAGTTATCTTGTTCCGAAGTTTTAACCAATTACGATGTTGTTTTCTTTCTTTTTACTTTCTTCTTTTTATTGTTTACAGTATCTTGGGGTCAATCTATATCTATTCGAGTTCTTGGGACTAACCCTAACTTCAATTAATCTATATATAACTAGAAAGAAGTGTTTGAAAATATATAAATTTTGTAAATTTCGTAGCCGATAACTCCCACCGTTATCAACACTACCAAGTACAAACCGAGTTTTACACGAATACCATATAACTTTGTAAATGAGAAAACATAAAAAAAAGGATGTTGACTTTTATTTTTTATGTGTCAAGAGGTACCACCGTACAAGTGAGAAATAAATGTTGTTGCCTATATAAAGGTTTTTTTATACATCTGATAAATTTAATTACTATTATTGCAAAAGTTTTTTATAAACAATTTGCCCCCTTAGCTTTATTGATCTTCTACTTTCACGCCACAAACTTTTCTCTCTTTATATTTTGGTCAGACAATATATTCACCTATTTTATATTTAGGTCGGCTTCTAACATGTTTCATTCTCTGATGTTTTTAGTATTTTGAAATTAAGATGACGTCAAGCTGTCAAGCGGAAAAATGCTTCTTCAATACAAAAATTTAAAAACTAGATTCAATTAAATTTCAAATTATCCTTCATTAGATTGTATAAAACTTGATATTACAATCAAAGTGCTGTGGGAGGGTGCCAAATATTATGCAATCGAAACAAAGTATTAGTAATTAATGGTCTAAAACATATTATTTAAACTTCAAGGGTGGAGAATGACATTAGTATATACTCTAGAGGTATCTCTAAGCATTTCCAAGCTCTTTTCATCCGTACCTAAACATATGACGTAATGTAACCGTACATACACTTCTTTAAATTTCCGTACAGTATTTAATTCTTTAATACATATTAGATATAATAAATCTAAAAATAGGTATGAATGGTTTTTTGATATGAATACAATTGTTGATGTTGAGATTCAATTCCCTCGAATATAAAATGTAAATAGTCTAGATAATAAATTGTTTTCCAAAAATAGGAACTAAGAAAAATCGAAAAGTAGAAAGATAACATATTTTTGAAAATCATCCACCGTTTGACATGTGACATCATCTATATTCAAAGAATTCATTCTTCATCAACCTTTCTTATAAAAGTATCTCAATTTTTTTTTTTTTTTTTTTTTTATCTTTACTCTTAAAATACCTGCATAATATATTGTTCAATTAAATGTTTTAAAATAAATATAATACTAGACTTTGATCACGAAACTTGTTTCAAAGTTATATCTTATCTTATATCTTAGTAAAAGACACGAATCAAAGGGTGGATTTAAATTATAACCTAAGGAATTCACTTATTCTATTTCATAATCGATCTCATTATTTTGATTTGCCATGTCATTTAATTTGTTAGGTCGTTAGAAGCAGGATTGAAAGATAAATTGTGAATACCTGATACGAGATAAATAATGGTTTGAAGCATATCTTGTAAATCAAAAAAGTTACCGACATCAGTAGTTGACATATAGATATTCCGTGAATCAAAAACTTACAATATTATTCTGTCATTAACGAAGACTTTTGTCAAAACCAAATTAGTGACAAACTTTTATATCAAAACCTTTAATAAATCACCTTCGATTGTTATCCGATCATTCCGTCACAACGTACAAACATGATAAACTTCGTTATTACTCAAAATTCAGGCCTCACTATTCACACTTTCTAGAATATGCGAGTGAAGCTTTTATGCTCAATTATATATTATTGCATTCAATATTTTAGATTAAATATTACAACTGTTAAAGTTTAATAAAACATTAAATAGATTGTTCAAATATATTTTATTAAATCTAATAATTAAGTGGGTGGTACGTGTGTCGTACTTTTTATTGTATGCCTCTCATTGTGCGTTTGTGTTTATTACATTTGCTACCACGTCGACCATTCTCTTTTATAAGTAAAATAAATAAAATATATATATTACATTAACTATTGACTATTAATATAATATAATTAGAAAGACAGTTTAACCATTTTTATAATAAAATCATATATTTATATTTCCTTAAGATAGAAAAAGAATTGCCTTGTTTAATGTAATATGATTGAACTACACGTGATCGATCCATTGAAAATTGAACATGATGATTCAAGATGATGACTGTTTTTGTTTTGTTTTTTTGGTTAATGACTATTTGAATCGGTTAATGTTGTCAATAAGATTTAAATTTGGTATCTTTTATTTACGACTAGAGTTTTATCCAATTTCAAATTATTATTAAGATAATTCCCGAAAAACATGATGAGGACTGTTAATTTGTGTATATTTACCTTTAGGCATCAATCTCAAAATGGTGATCGATGAACATATGATAACTATATAATTTTTATCCAAGTAAACTTGAAATTAAGAAATTATGTGTAACAATCATAAGTTTATATTAAATTAGAGATTAATAATAATTCAATTCTTATAAAAGATATTTCACAATGATTTTAACTCAAATTTGGATGATTTATTTTTGTTTTTATATATAAATATTGCTTAACGTCCTATCTTTTTTGTTTTCCTCTTTTCTTCATTTCATTACTATGATTTTTTTGTATTACAAAAAGAAAAGAAAATACAAACGGTTGGGTTTTAAACACTTACATCGAGCCATTTTTATTATATATTTTAGTGGAATGGAATTTTGTCATATTATTAAACAAAAGTTTAGACTTGTTTTGTAAATAGCAATACCCAAAATGGCATAGGTCAAGAGGGTTCTAGGGGTTTCTCGGACATACCCTCTAGCGCGGTCCAGGGAACCGCCCATTTGTTATAGTTAGTGATTATGTTATGGAGTTAGTATGTGTCACTTTAAGCTCAATCTCACACACAAAAACTGAATGACACAAACTGACTCAGTTAGTTTGTGGTAGTTTGACTTCGGGTCAATTGGAGAATACATTTAGTTCACAATGACTTGGTCAGTTTAATTAAGAAACCACTCAGTCCAGACGAACTTGGTCGATTTGAGAACCCACCTGGATTAACTGTTTTGTAAACGCCATAAACCGTTTTTATAACCGTCATACGCCTTTTTTGAGCTGATATAAATGTCAAAAACTTTTAAGAATCCTAAAATTCTGTAAATATAATTAAACAAACATAAGATAACTGCTAAGAAATATATAAATGATCGTTAGACTAGTTTTTTTTTCTTATCAAGTAAGAAATTTCATATAAGCCACACTATTATCGGGTCGAAATATTATTTATAAAATACTCCACCTGTTGCGTACAAACCTCAAACTAACAACTCTATGTTTGTCTCATTATATATAATAAGCGGAGTCGTTCCATAAAATTTGGACTCGTATATATAGCCATACTACAACATGTTATTATTACTTCGAAATTCAAGGTCAGATTCTGATGATCCCCGGAAACAACTTATGTCAAATTCCAAAAATTCTTTAAGGCTTTTTTTTTTAAAGTTTCATGAAGAAGGAAGTGTTGTATTTGAGTGGGTTACTCCAAATTCAAAAGGAAAGCATTAGATTGCTAGCTAAAGCATGCAACTTGACATGAGGGAAACAGCAAAGCATATGAGTGGCCTTCCTATGTATATATATTTTTCGATTTCTTGGAAACCCTTCTTTATTTGTTCATAAAATATCAAAGATTCATACCAAATGTTCATTTTTGGTAACATATCCAATTTATGGTTGGTTAGGTGATGTTTGAACTGGATTGCAAAACCGATTACATATAGCGCTTTTTTCGTGGCTAATGATAACCTATCTTGACATTTGTGAAACTCTAAAAATGAACATTGGGTTAGGTTATATATGTCTTGTTATGCCAGCTCAAACCGTATATTGATTATTCGTCTAACGCTATATTTTGGTGGACAAATTACTGAAGTAGTAGATAAAGTTTGTTGTTCACCAACTTTGAAGATATTATGTTTCTTGATATATGTAATCTATCTACACGATTTTTCGGTTTTGTAACAAAAGGCATACTGGTGTGTGTATATTGGAGTTAATTTGAATTAGATTTCGACCATCAAAACGAGGCATGTTAATGTGTGTATGTGTCTAACAAAAAGGACAACCTTGTTCCATTAGAAAATACGATGAAACATTCTATGAATATGTTTTAAGGAAACTATGACAAACATCGTCAGAATTTTCTACATTCGTCTGTTTTTCATTATTGTTATGCTTCTTTCTCAACTATGCTCTACTATTTAACTGCATTGAATTGTTACTATAGTCGGTCGGGTACAAGTACTTTTACCTTATTATTCTCAGTATTGTTCCGATATTTAAGGCTTGAATAAGATTCTAGCTAGGACCGCCATTTATACAACTTGTGTCTAAAAACCACACCAATTGATAGTGTATTACTGAATCATATAGATAGCAAGATGAATCGAGACCTTTGAGTTGTTTTCCATTCAAATCATGTGCAACTTGCCACATCTTTCATGAGTGCAATTAAGGATCATTCTCTTTGTCAGACAATAAAAATCTCTCAGACATTCTCAAAACGTGTCAAGGATTCGTGAACCCATCTTTTGTTGGCAGGCACATTTCTGCAGCGTCACAATTTGCAGACGTTCGTGGTTGTAAATTATTTGTCTACCCTACTTGCCCATATTATGAACAAATACTCACATCGTCCCATCGAACAACTTGCTGTCATTTGTCAGTGGAGTAGATTAAAGAGTTAATAAACTTGACGTTTTAAATAACAACCAAAGTTTCATGGAGGTCTGGTTTTACGCAACCAACTATTCTTTTGTTTTAAACAGGTGAACATGTAACGAACTATGAAAACATGACGTTTGAAGACAAGTAACCTATGCTAACCAGTCACACTCACAACTGATGAGGTCGCACAATAAGCTGTGATGGAAATTTTGTTACGTACCAGTCACACTCCCACCAGATGGAATATTAAAAATCAGTCGTTGTGTTTAAGACCTCTTATTCATCAATTTATAAGTCAAAAAAACACAGCAAGTAAACGAAAATGAACATAATTATCATGTTTTCCTTCCTTTTTTCCTTGACATTTTGAGCGTCGGAATCAGAAGCTATCGTAGTTTATTTATACAATCCTGTATCCGCGTCATCTTAAACAACTTGCATGTCATTGACATATCATCATCTGCAAACAAGTTGGAAATCATTTTATACCTTCAGTTCAGGTAATAGGTTTCAAACTTCGTTACCCATCTTTAGAATTGGTTGGTAGAATTAGAAAAAACATAATAACCATTTAACCCAACTCAAAATATTTAAAGAGCCCATAAGCAGCCCAGACAAACAATCAATATAATAGCTCCCTTGATTCCTCGAATGTTAGGCCCAACTATCTGGCCCAAATCCTATATTTAATCACGTGTATTTTCAGCTCCGTTTTATTTTCGTAAATTTCTAAGAATAAAATTCATTCTAATAACTTCAACATAACATTTTTCACTTCTTTGTACCCTGATTAGAAACTCTTGTGCTCACACGAAAGGTTGATGCTCAAAGTGATGGTGGTTTAAAGTTTGATGGGAGTGGCTGCGATGCTGATAGTCACAATGGAGAAAGCGAAACTCTTATTGAGCTGATCCGTCTCAAAGTGTATTTTATCGTGGGTCTTGGTCAATCATGGAAAAGCTGAAGGATGTTATGTTTTGATCCAAGCAAGTAGAAAAACAAATAAAAAACTGCTGTAAAATAGGACGGAAGGATATGAAACTAAAACAAAACTATTATTATTGCGTGTCTATCTATAAGGGGTTAACGTTATATATAAAAACGTAATGTATTGTCACAAAATGTTCCATGATAAGCAATATTATGCTAATGAAAATTTTTAAAGTACAAACACATTAATTAGAATATGAAAGAAACTTGTCTAAACCGATCAATGAATGTAATTGGTTTCATGATAGCCTGCTAGCAATTTTTCCGCCAACCATTATCCGACACGTATTGTTCGACTAGAATTTGGGCAACCGTTTTTATGACTGAATTTTCCAGTGAACCATTTTCTGATGGTACCATTTTTCTGGAAACCATTTGGAGGGTCATATATAAGACTATGCGGTGTGAGGCGTGAATACGCTCAATAACGCCGCCACGTAGGCGTTATAACGCCCAAAAACGCCGCCCCCCACACCGGTGGGGGCGTTATCGACCAAAAAAACACCACGGCGTGTGCAGAATAACGCCGTGGTGGGAGGAAAAAGTCTGAGCAACGGTCGAATAAGGTCTGAGCAACGGTCGAAAAAAACACCAACGGCTAACTTTTAACCAAAACCAAAACAATCCTCTATAAAAACCAACTCATTTTTATAAAAATAACCACAAACAATCTCTCTTTCTCTCTCAATTTTTATAACATTCTCTCCATTTTTATACATTCTCTCAATTCTCTCAAATGGATCCCAACAACAACAACAACAATCAAAACAACCCCAACCAATGGAACCAATGGTTCAACCCTAACCAATATCAAAACCCAAACCAATATCAACACCCAAACCAATATCCACAATTTCAAAACCCTAACCAATATCAACACCCAAACCAATTTCAAAACTTTACCCAACTTCCAAACCCTAACCAATTTCCCCAATTTTACCAACAAACTCCACCACCACAACGACCATCCCAAGACCCGCTATACCAAGGCGGGTCGTTCCAACAATTGCTTAACCAAGACAATTTCCCCAATTTTCCGCAAGTGCCTCCATTTGACGTTGACGATTCTGAAGACGATGAGGTTGTTCCGGAAACTCAACCTCAAAGAATGCCGGCCCGTGGGAAGAGGAAACATAAGAAGAAAGAAACCGAATCCCAAATAGGCAAAACCGAAAAGAAGAGGTGGACCGAACAGGAGGAGGTCGCACTTGCTTCAGCGTGGTCGTCGACATCCGAGGACCCCATTTTGGGAAATGATCAACATTCACCACTTTACTGGGATAGTGTTCGTGAAAAATTCTTCGCCAAGATGCTTAAAGATGATCCCTCTTACTTTCGTACCAACGACTCTCTTTCGAGCAAGTGGACCGACTTACGAAGAAAGGTCAAAAAATTCAACGGGATTTTTCGACAAGCCCAACAAACTAGACCAAGCGGTCATAGTGATCAACAAGTGCTCGAACATGCTCTGGAGTTATACCGCACCATAATGCAAACGGGTTTCCTACATTTAGCGTCTTGGGAAATATTGAGAAGAAGCCCGATTTTTCAAAATGTCCCAACATTTGGAGGGTCCTCAAAAGCGCGTAGAACATCGGAGTCTAGTAACCCCTCCACTCCCGCCACTCCGGTATCGCCTTTTGCTGGAATCGATCTCAACGATGATGATGATGATCTTCACTTGGAGGAAGAGCTTCCAAGACCGATTGGTAGAGATCAAGCAAAGACAAAAGCGCGCAAAGGAAAGGGCAAAGCCGCTGCTTCTTCTTCGGGGGCCGAAGAATCACTCCAGTATATTGGGAAAAAGTTCGGGGAATTTACTGAAACTGCTCAAGAAAAAATGCGAGCAAAGCGTTAAAGACGATCATGCAGGACACCAGTAATCTCGGGGAGCTTTACAAAAGAATAGCGGAAGAAGAAAAGAAAAGGCTTATCGAGAAATTTTTTCCTCAATATATGTAGTATTTTTTTATTGTAGTATGTTTTTTTTTTAATAAATTGTAGTATTTTTTTTTTTAAATAAATTGTAGTGTGTTTTTTTTTTATTTTTAATAAAAATATAACTTTTTAAATAAAATTATATAATAAAATAACAAAATAAACTCAATCACTCCACATCATCATCACTTACACACAACCACACCACCCATTTTTATCACTCCACATCATCACACTCTCTTTCCTACAAATCACACTCTCTTTCCTACAAATCACCTCTATCACTCCACATCATCACTCCAAATCACTTACCACACCGCATAGTCTAAGAGCTTTTAGACTATGGGGTGTGGTAGTTTGTTGGGGGTGATGATGTGGAGTGATAGAGGTGGTTTGTAGGAAAGAGAGTGTGATTTGTAGGAAAGAGAGTGTGATGATGTGGAGTGATAAAAATGGGTGGTGTGGTTGTGTGATGATGTGGAGTGATAGAGGAAAGAGAGTGTAATTTTAAAAAGTTGTATATTTATAATTTTTTTTATATAAATGAAATTTAAAAACTTGTAATTTTATTAAAAAAAAACAAACACTACAATTTATTTAAAAAAAAAATACTACAATTTATTTAAAAAAAAAAAACACACTACAATTTATTTAAAAAAAAAAATACTACAATTTATTAAAAAAAAATAAACATACTACAATAAAAAACATACTACAAATATTGAGGATAAAATTTCGCGATAAGCCTTTTCTTTTCATCTTCCGCTATTGATTTGGCAGGCTCCGCGAGATGAGTGGTGTCCTGCATGATCACCTTTAACGCTCTTTGTCGCACTTTTTCTTCAGCAGTATCAGCAAATGCCCCGAACTTTTCCCCAATATACTTCAGTGATTCTTCGGCCCCCGAAGAAGAAGCAGCGGCTTTGCCCTTTCCTTTGCGCGCTTTTGCCTTTGCTTGATCTCTACCAATCGGTCTTGGAAGGTCTTCCTCCAAGTGAAGATCATCATCATCATCGTTGAGATCGATTCCAGCAAAAGGCGATACCGGAGTGGCGGGAGTGGCGGGAGTGGAGGGGTTACTAGACTCCGATGTTCTACGCGCTTTTCGGGACCCTCCAGATGTTGGGACATGTTGACAAACCGGGCTATTTCTCAATATTTGCCAAGACGCTAAATGTAGGAAACCCCCTTGCATTATGGTGCGGTAAGTCTGCAGAGCATGTTCGAGCAATTGTTCATCACTATGACCGCTTGGTCTAGTTTGTTGGGCTTGTCGAAAAATCCCGTTGAATTTTTTGACCTTTCTTCGTAAGTCTCTCCACTTGCTCGAAAGAGAGTCTTCGGTACGAAAGTAAGAGGGATCATCTTTAAGCATCTTGGCGAAATATTTGGAAGTTGGGTAAAGTTTTGAAGTTGGTTTGGGTGTTGATATTGGTTAGGGTTTGGAAATTGTGGAAATTGGTTTAGGTTTTGATATTGGTTTGGGTTTTGATAGTGGTTTGGGTTGAACCATTGGTTCCATTGGTTGGGGTTGGGGTTGTTTTGATTGTTGTTGTTGTTGGGATCCATTTGAGATTATTAAAAGATTGTATAAAAATAGAGAGATTGTTATAAAAATTGAGAGAGAAAGAGAGATTTTGTGTGGTTTTTGTTATAAAAATGAGTTGGTATTTATAGAAAAAGTTTAGGTTTTTTAAAAATGTGCCGTTGGTTTCTTTTGAACATTCGACCGTTGCATTTTGTTTCTTTCTCACCACGGCGTTGTCTGAACCACGCCAACGCCTTAATTTTGCCGACAACGCCCCTAGCGGTGTGGAAGGGGGCGTTGTTGGGCGTTGTCATGCTGAGGTGGAGGCGTTGTCGAGCATGTTAACGCTGCACACCCCTTAGTCTTACCGGTAGCATATGACATTTTTTCCCATTCAATTTGGTAATTTAGTAACTGGAAATATCTCATCATTACAAGTTCCTTTTATCATATCACAAACACAATGAAGAACAAAAATTTACTATTTCTAGAGTTGTTATGAGAAAACTTTGTAAAACGTCATCGGATTTTGTTCACCCGAAGACAATATTCATCTATTTTTTACCATACTAAAAAATAATAATCGAAAGTTGGCTTACACCAGTGGTTGCAAATTACAAATGCAAAATTGTTTCCATCTTTGGGTCGGAATTTACAAATTCAAAATTATTTCTTTTATATTACAGCTAATTAGTTGTGGAATTTAAAGTTTTAATTATAGGAACGGGTGACAATTTTGGACATGACCGGTTATACACGAACACGATATGAAAATAAGCGGGTTTGGGGTTGGGTTGGGGTTAAGTGGGTTAAGATTACAAATGAGTCGACACGACTAACACGTTGAATAAATGGGTTGAGTTTGGGCTATCCTTCCAAACCCATTTACAACCCGTTTAAAACTAACGATAAAAAATTAAATGTTATAAATTTATTTTTTCACTTATAAAAATTGTAGTACTATTATAGTTTCTTCTATTTGTTCCTTCGTATTTAATCTCTATATTTAGGTAGTCAAGTAGTGTATATTTGTTTTGTATTTAAAATATATTAAAAATATTGAATCTTTTTACTTATTATGTAGATTTTAATATAATATAAGTTGTAAAAGGGTCGACACAATAAACCCATTTATTAAAACGGATTGAGTTTGAGTTCAGTTTTTTACACAATTATAAATCGGTTGGATTTGGTTTGAGATTTCTGACCTCGCTAGCTAACACGTCAATTTATGATACAATAATATATATACACCATGATTGTCACTCCAATAATGAGACACGATTTTTACTTATAATTATTTGATATTTACCTAAACAAAAAAAGTTACCTTTATACTTGGTACTTGTTAGTATATACATCAATCATATTATTTATAGTTAACAAATAGATAACGAGATGTGATTTGTTTAGCAATTAAATAATAACACATACACATAAATTACATCATTACATGTAGTTGTGTACAAATTCAATCTATACATATACTTTTTGTGTGTGCGCATCATTTTTCTATACTTTTTCTTTTCAATACTCTATGATTCAAATCATTTGTGTATCTCTAATATTATATCTAACAATGTTCGAACATATGGTTCTACTCGATTCTTATAAATATTACTCCCTCGTTCAAGTGATAATATTAATTAAAAACAAAAAAACAGTAGTTCTTTTGTTTTATTTTTCTCAACGCGGAATCTACTTGGCCAAGAATCGAATGGAAGGAGAATAAAGAATTAAAGAGTTCCCTTTACGCCATTTTAAATGACAAATATGTTTTTGTTATGCTTTTGGGAGACGTTTTTGGAAATTTTAAACCTCAAGAGAACAATAAGTTTGACTAATATTGATAGAAGTAGAACACATTATTTGAATTTTTGAATCCTAACATAGCAATTATTGTAGGTCTTTTGAGCTCGGTAAAAAGTTAATTATAACTATAATAATTATAATACTAAACATATGAAATTCTATATTATTTACATACATATACATTGACATTTTATTTAACTTATTATATATGCAGGAATTGTTTATAATTTATAACTAACAAGGTATTTATTTGACTAGTTTGTAATTGTTGGTTTTAATAATTATTTAAATAATCATAAATAGATATATAAATTAAATTTATTTTATGAGAATCAGCTTAGAACATAAAGAAATTTTTTTTTGAATTGTACTTGTTTTAGGCTAACAATGTTGGGATTAATCTGTTTTTTGTTTCCGACTGCTTCTCCTCCTCCTTTCGGCCTAATATCACAAGGTGTGAGGATTCGTTTCGATTTCTAGTTGGCCACATCAAGTACTTGCTTGTTAAGTTTGGTGTTTGAGGTTTACTTGTTTAGAACTAGGTTAGGGTGGAGTCATAAAATTTTCACGTGTGGGTAAATTATAAAAATTTTAAAAATTGATAAATTTTCATTGTTCACGTCGGGACAAAGTCTAAATTTTTTATTTTTATGGGGGCATAATTTAAAAAAAAACATAAATTAGCTATTTTTTATATTGTGAAAAAAGTTTAGTGGGACAACTGTCTACTCTGCTCCCATCCTATCTCCGCCCCTGGAAGTAGCATTGTGATCTAGCCGCTAAAGGTGTCGTGAGTATACTAATAGAGAACTTCTATATTGGATCACGGAAGAAGATTTTTTTTTATTCGAGATTTGTACAACAGTGAATAGTCAGTTGCGATCCCAGATTCATTATCTGTTGGATCTTCCTCCAATTTCCTTTAGAATAAGACACGTGAAGTTTTACACTACGGAGTTTTCTACTTAAGGTGTGAGGAACGAGATTTATTTGCAATATAGTCTACATCACAATTTCGAGATATGGGATATATTTTTTCGTGTATTTACTTATCTGTTTCACATTAAGAAACATATGGATCCGCTTAAGAAATTGAAATTAACAATAAACGTCATATCTTCCATTGTTTTATGTGAATAGTTTTCAGTACCGTATTTGTTAAAAACATTTTGAAATACGCTTTGATTAGAAAGAGTGGTGTGTGAGCCAAATCAGAAGTACTTGTCTTTTCATTTCATAATATGTATTACCTAAAATTTGTTCAATTTTCTTGTTATGGGTTTTAATCTTGTTTTGGATATGATTAGTGAGAATCCTAAGGGTTTTGATGATCGAAACTATTTGTTGCTTTTCTTTTGGGATTGATTAATGAACCAAAATATACAACTACTTTTAAAGTTATATAATTACATCTAGAATTGCACATGAATAAATTATTGGTTAAAATGTTGTTCTTACATTTGCATTACCCATCCAATAGCACAACCCTTTTGTTGTGATGAATGAATGTAGTGTTGATTATGGGTACGTCAATTTTTGCTAATTGATTATCTAATATTGTAATAAGTTCTCGAAGAGAAAGTTATTTTATATATATGTAAAGTTCAAACAAGTTTTTATAATTTAGTTTAAATGGTAAGTAATAGCTAGGTTGTTTTAAAATTTAATTAAATGTAACAGGATGAAGATTTGAAGCTTCCGGAATTAAAGCTGCCGTTTAGTTCAAAGGATAGCAATCAACAATATCATATGAGTTTGCTTGATCAATTATGGATATTGATTCAAGTTGGGGCTCGTTATGCTATAGACAATCATGTCTTGTTGTCATTAGATTGATCATTCGGTTTTATGAAAACTCATGTAATCGATCATAAGATTTGGTTAGACCATGTAAGAGTAGAGACACATTGCATGCTTGTGTTTTAATTAAAATAAGTGATTTTCAAGTGTACCTCATCATAGAATTATAAGGTAAATTTATGTTTACTAAACATTTGAGGAATGGTGTCTTGAATTAAATTGTAAGTTAGTTTAGATTAAAAATTATAATTTCAGATGATTTGTGAAACAATTGAGATAATAGGTCATTTGAACTCGAATCACCTTGATAGCATGAATAGTTAATAGTTAATAAGTAATAAATTGATAGTGATTCAAGAATTTATTAATTTTAAGAGTATATATTTTTTATTTTAAATTTTCTTATAAACATCTTAACTGATATCAATAATAATATTAACTTATGTTATCGTACATAGTATGAGAGCCAAAACTCTAGATCCAAACCAGACAAAAATATGTATCCTTCAGTCACCGGATAAATACTGGTTATTCGAAGGGATCATGTTTTTTTCTTTTTCTTTTTCCACCTTTTTCATCTCAAATAATTGGTTTCATGTCTACCACATAAAACCCTAGCCGTCATAATAAACCAACAATATGTTAAACAATCAACAATCAATTAAATTTGTCTTTTTATCAATACTTTAATATTCACCATCAGAGATTCTTGTTCTCAACAACAAAAGTTAACCACCAAATTGTGGTTCACTCCTAAAGGCAAAGGAAGCCATGACGTAATAAATAATAGGGTTTATATTTATCATTATTATGTTGATTTAGTTTTCTAATAATAAATATCTTATTAATTAAAATTATGCTAACTTATAAATACAGGTTATTGTAATCTCTGATATCAACAATAATATTAACTTCTATTATTTTCCCGATATATCATTGTATGTTTGGTATGATCACAAAATAGTAAGCAACTAAGCACCACATAGCAGGCCAACTAAGATTGCATTTTACTTTATTACATAAAACTATAAAAGGAAAGAGAAATGATATACTTATAAAAGGTTTACAAAAGAAAGTTAAACAAAATGGCATGTCATAGTATATATGAATAAAAAAAAAAAATTAGTGATAAAATATGATTGGTTTTAATGATATTACACATCATTTTGTAAACTTCTTTTTATTAATTCTTTATAAGTGTAGCATTTCTAAAAAAGAAATGCATGAACTACTTTAATTAATCACTTGCAAACTATCATATATGAATTTAGTTTTCCACAAGACGTTTTCTATATCCAAATTGTGAGGAAGGAGATATGATAGGTAGAGGTTGATGTATTTTTATGTGGTTTATCTGTATCATAATTATCTCTACTTCTATATAAATTACATTAATCTTTTTTAATTTTAAATTTTGATATTAAAAAAATCAGTCTAGACCATCCATTTATTTTGCAAAGATTATCAAACATTCAATCTTGACCATCAATTCAATACAAAATGGTAAAACATGTTCATAAAAGTCTTTTAATAGTCTTTAACAATATCATAATGTAATCATTCAATAAATTTGACTATTTCAAAGTGTAACCTTTTATCATCTTAAATAATACGGAGCAATTAATATATAACCAATATCAATAATAACTACAAATGTAACATTTCATCACTTTAATAATAGTCAAAATGTCACCTATATCAAGTATTACTCGATACACAATATTCACTTTGTCAATAATAACTTAACTAGATATTATCAGAGTCAATGTTAAACAAAAAACACTTTGTCTAAATATATATATTCAATTAGATTTTTCAATTTTAAGTAAAACTTTTGAGTAAATGTACTCTTGACTATTTATTTTAAATCAATAATTTATAATCCATTTAATTTTAATTATCCATATAACTTAAATATACTAAACAATCATTTAAAAAATAGTGTAATATGTTTTTTATTGGTCTTTAATTTCTTCAAAATGTAATCGATATTATTTATTACTTTTGACTCTTTCAAACTATAAGTAACATTTAAGACTAATGTATGAAAAATAATCGGATATTAAACCAAAAAGATTCAATAATCCTTTAAAAAGTAGTCAAATATCTTCTTTATTAATAACTTCTTTACAATCTAACCAAAAATATTTATTATTTTTGACTTCTTCAAAATATAACCGTCATTCAAACTTGAGACTAAATAAATAATTTGAATATATTATCAACAATTCTTTGTAAAAAAGTTAAAATGTAACTGAAATTCTATATTATTTTATCCAAATATATTGAAAATTCTTTATTGATTAGTCAAAATGTAACTGACATGTAATATATATATAAACAGAAATAACCATATTGGTAAAAAAAAATACATTTCACCCAAATCATACTAAAAGAACATTATCATCTCTATGAGCTCTCCACGTGACCGTATGAACATTTTTCATGAGATAAACGCAAGTATTAAGGTTATTTCATTAGATGCGTTCAACTAATAAGGTAAAATAGTATCTTTGATACTTTTCACTTTATACATTAACCTACAATTATTAACATGCCTATAACACGATATTGATATCTAATTTGTATGTCGGTATTTTAGATTCATGAGATTTTAGAAGACAAAGAAAAAA
The DNA here is from genome assembly GCA_910822075.1 of Senecio squalidus. NCBI lineage: Eukaryota > Viridiplantae > Streptophyta > Magnoliopsida > Asterales > Asteraceae > Senecio > Senecio squalidus. The sequence continues at coordinate 4,783,293 of CAJVGC010000591.1, read as the reverse complement.
TATAAAGAAATGGAAATGGAACGAAGTAATTGACATTGACAACCAGCTTGATAAAGATGTTTTAGTTTATAATCTATAACCAATAAAAATTTGTATATCTTATAACATCCTTTAGATATAAATATTTTTGACTACGAGTTGAAAAAATGTTTTTTTATTGACACAAAAGTGAAATTTTTTGTTAAGATGGAAATACAAAAAGTATTATTTTTATAATAATGTATATAATTATATATTTTAATATTGTACTTTAGTAATATATTTAAAGTAACTTATTGTTCCGCCTAATACGCGGATAATTATAATGTTAATAAATAACATATAACTTATATAAAAAGATTAAAAAAAACTGTAAGTCATGTAGACAAAATAATTATGTGAGCAAATGTAAAGTTAAATAAAACATTTACTGTGTAATTCCGAAAAAACCTTATTTAAAATAAAGTAAATATAATATATAAAAAAAACTAAAAATATTGCGTAAATAGGACGGAAAAAAAAACTGAAAATATGATATATTTTTCGTTTATATGCAAAACACTCGTAAAATAATAAAATAAATTTATTTTCTTTTTATTATATATAAAAAAACTAAAAATATTGGGTAAATAGGACGAAAAAAACAGAAGATTATTTATCTGATATGTTTTCCGTTTATATGCAAAATACTCATAAAAAAATAAAATAATTTTAATTTCTTTTTATACTAAAAATGTTTATGTGTTTGAAGAAAAAATGTGTTTTTTATTTTTTTAGAATTAATTTAAAATACAAGTGTTAGATTATTTAAAGTAAAAAGGTTAATTAGTTTTATTTAATTATTACTATTTAAAATAAGGGTTAAATTTTTTTAAAGTAAAGGGGTTTAAATGAAATTATTAATGATGACATCATCAAAATGATCTAATAGTTCAAATTAAAGTTGGATTTCCATCTAATGGTTAATACTTTGCCAAGTAACATTTTAGGTCTCTTTTTTATTATATATTAAGATTACGTCAACGTCGCATATAAACTTCACATATGTCTAATAATTTTTAACTTGTATGGATATTCAGCACTATTGAACAACGTTTGTACTTGCTGCAACTTCGTATATATCCCTCATCGCGTAACACGGGTACACCGCTAGTAATATATGATATATCTCTTTTCGTATATTTACTTTGCAAGTCTAAAATATATGGATACGCTTTATAAAAATCTTATTTAATGATAAACGTTATTGGTTCCGTAGTTTTATAAAGTATATGATAAAACAAAATTAAAATAATAATTAATTCACACGAAAAGTCAACAAATTATATGTTAATCAAATAACAAAAAACTAAGGTTCTGTTTGGGATCATCACAGACCACGGATCCGGACTCAGACCACGGACTCGGTCTGTGGTCTGCGCGTTTGATAATTCATGAATAGCTCGGACTCGGTCCAGACATTGGACCCAAATCTCAGATTGAGGCCGAGTTGAATAGATGCATACTGAATATTTTCCATCATCATTCCCCTCTCTTTGAGAGGAAACGCCTGAGTTGGTAGGAGACGTCGGAGTTGAATATTCAAATGGAGCTCCGGTGAGTTGGTAAGAGACGTCAGAGGAAACGACGTCGTCGGGGGTGATGGGTTTGTGGTATTTGGTACGGCGGTGGAAGGTTTTGAAGGCGTGGTTGGGGTGGGTTTTTTTTGGTGAGAGGTTGGTATTTGGGAATTGGGATTGGTGGTTTGATGGTGGTGGATTGCGGTGGTGATGGGAGGGAGGTGAGGAGATTTGGGTTTGTGAGGGAGGATGGAATCGCCATTTTTGAACTGCACCAGAAGATGATAGTGAGGATAAGTTGGTCAAAGCATAGGTTTGTTCATGGATTAGTTTAAACTTATGGTTAATGAAAAATCCTAACTCTTTGGTTATGGTTAAATCGGTTAGTGGTTATAATTTAAGTTGGTTATCGGTTAACCATCGTTTAATGGTTTCAAATAACAAATGATCTTGAACCACTAAAAACTAGTGTTATATCCGTGTGTTAGTCGGATTAAATAGAAAAATATATATTGTATTTTGTTTAAACATTTTTGACATGCATTCAGAAAAAAGAAAAAGAAAAACATAGTTTGATGAAAAAACACTAAAACGTAATAGTTTTAAGAAATTAGTCATGTATATTGCCTAATGTTTTAATATCTTTCAAACAAAGTTCTTTTGTATCGGTTTTTATTTACATAGTATTTTTTGTAATTGTTTGTATAAATTTAATTATTCAAACATTTGGATTTATGTTTAATTTGAATTTATGGTTAATTTGGATTTTGTACAACATTCAGTATAAAAATAAACAGATGGGTAAAATAGTCATTTTTCCAGTCAACATAGCCAAGACATAATCAAACTCAACAAACTCAGTCAGCAACTATCAAACGGCTCCTAAGTAATAAAATATAACAATAACGATGTCTCTTCACCACCCTCTATATATACCTCTTAGATGCATTTCAATTTCAAGCAACTTAATCACCTTATCATATTTATAAAAGTTTGTAACAGAAAATGTCCACTATAAAGGAAGATGTTATCCGTCCGATCGCTAATTTTCCGCCTAGTGTTTGGGGAGATCAGTTTCTTGTATATGAGCAGGTACGTAGATTATTGATAATTATCACCAAAGTCATTTTTCTATGTGATCTTTTAATTTATATACATTATTAGCGGTGATAAATAATTATTGAGCACAAGCACAAGCACAACATGATTAAACAATACGTATAATGTGTATATAAACGTTTTAGTTAATTTGTATTACTTAAATACATACGTTAATTTATCTAATTATAGATCACATGCACCACTCCTACATGATACTTATATTAAAGATGCAACAATTTAAGTACTTGCTTGTTTGATGATGAAGCAAGAGGAGGATGGGGCTGAAAAAGTGATGATCGAAAACTTGAAAGAAGAAACCAGGAAAGAATTGTCGGTAACTTTGAGTGTTTCAACGGAGCATGAAAATTTGTTAAAGCTAGTTGATTCAATTCAACGTCTTGGAATTGCATATTATTATGAGAAGGAGATTGACCAAGCCTTGCAACACATCTATGATGTATATGGTGACAAATGGAATGGTGGTGGTAGTTCCCTTTGGTTTCGACTCATGCGCCAACAAGGCTTTTTCGTTTCAAGTGGTCAGTGTGCATATATTCAATTAATTAATTATGTTGTAAAGAAGCTAACTCGTTTTGAACGAAATCAAACAGATATTTTCAATAGCTACAAGGACGAAAATGGAACTTTTAAGGAGTCCCTAAAAAGTGACATTCAAGGTTTACTTGAGTTGTATGAGGCAACATATTTAAGGGTTCCTGGCGAAATCATATTAGATGATGCTCTTGCTTTTACAAGAACTTGTCTTGATGAGATTGCAAATAATCCTGATTTGAGCAACTCTATTGTTGCAATCCAAATACAAGAATCACTAAAACAACCTTTATATATAAGGTTGCCGAGACTAGAGGCGTTACGCTACATACCTATTTACCAACAAAAGGTTTCACGTAACGAGTCTGTTGGTCGCCTAATCTCGGACCTCCTTTGAATCCTATCTTAAACTAATTGCGGAATAACAAGTTTAAGTAAGTAAATGGTGAAGAACAAGAGATATAACCAAATGAATGATTCTATTAAACTTACGTGAATGTTTACAAACACGAATAGAAACAATAACACTCGATTACAACACTTTAACACTCAAAAACAAAGAGTTACGTGATCTAGGGTTAGCTCACGTAACTAATTCTGCTCTAAATGCTCTGACAAGGTTCAACGACCCACATTAATGATTCTGAGCTCGATATTTATACCAGCCCGAAACCCTAGAAGAGTTACGCTCACGTAACTCTTGGAAGAGAGTTACGTGCACGTAACTAACAGTTACGTGCACGTAACTGAAGAGTTACGTGAGTGTAACTCTTTTACATGACGGTAACTTCTTCGATAATGCGTTTGGACTTTACAACTCGATCTAATTACATACTAACTCTACGACACGTTCTAATGAATACAAATACAGACAATAATGTTCCAACAAACTCCCCCTTGGATGTAGCTTGTATTCTTCAAAATTGTCTTGAACTTTTGGTGTCGAGAGATCGAGAGTCAGTCCTTTAAACTCCATAGAGACTTGAACGGTGTAAAGTTTGCAACCGTTATCTTGCGAATCTTTCTAACAGCTAATCTTCATCATTAAGCAACGCGGCTCCATGAAAATCAGCTTCGAGTCCTTGACTTCCAAGAAGTGCTAAACTCTTCAAGATCCGATCCTTAACTTTATAAGACCTGGCTTACAAAGATAAAACTGACCAAATACGTGTTTTTGTTCTTTAAACTGACAAAATTTCTCATTTTTCAGAAAACACGTGATAAAATCTTTTAATCATGAGCGATACGTGACAACGAAGAAAATAAACATAGAAATAAAATATTTTTGGATTTTTGTTTGTTTTCTTAACCTAAAACCGAAACTCTTTTTGTGGTTTTCAACTATAAGCTATTCACACTACTTTAGCAACCTACAAAGAGCAAATCTTTTTGGATAGGGATTAGTTTGATTTTAGGATCATATCGCAGAAGTCGAATCACAAGAATCAGCCGATTATTAGTATATTTGTCCTCTTAAATACAACATAGATATCATATAAAAAATCTTCCGATTATTTAGATTACAACTGTTTATATGGATCCCACTTATATTTACACTTAGCTAAATCCGAACTCCCCTCAAAGCGTCATCAAACTTCCAGTATTTATTTAGGAAACCCGTCACCTTATTCCTATTTTATTAACTACTCTAAGTATTGAAAATGCATACTTATAGTATAAAGTTTAAGCACTTGTGCATTTTTCATAATTAAAGAAGCTCTTTTTTTTTTTTTTTTTTTTTTTTTTTTTTTTTTTTTTTTTATATATATATATATGTATATATTTTTATAAGCTTAAGAAGCTTTATTGACTCGTGAACTCCTCCCTCTGTCTTTGCCGTTTATCAAGTAAGCATCAAGAGTTACGGAATTCTTATTTGACTCTACTCTCCCCTTTATACTAACTGCAAGGAAACTATGATTTCGCAACCTTATAGAATCCAGGAGCGCCTCAAGGATACGAGTTTTACTTAGCTCCTCAACCTTTATACTAACTGCAGGAAACTATGATTTCGCAACCTTATAGAATCCTGGAGCGCCTCAAGGTGTTTAGGAGTTATTAATAAAAAACTCTTTGAGTTTTAGAAAAAACGATTTATTATATTTTTGATTTTCTCTCAATTTTTCTTTTCCTCGCTTTTTCTATTACTCTCAGATACTTATTTATATATATATAATCCTATGGTGACAGATTCCAGGCACACCGAAAGTTTTCAGCTTATCACTGAGATGAACAAACTTAACCGTGTTACCCATTAGAAACAGGTTCGGAAAATTGTTTATATGATATTGGCCGTACCTACTAATACATCGAACAAACACTTATGATTCTAATTTTTAAAATCTGCGATGTACTATCATTTCCTAAGGTTTTCACAAACTTTCTCCCCCTCTTTTTATGTTTTTCTGAAGTTTATTGTTTTTAAAACTATACATTTCCTAAAAACTTAAAAAGAAAAGTTTCGAAGTCACGATCAAAGATTTAGGTTTTTATCATTTGGACACTTGACACTCAATTGAGATTATTATGCTTTGACTCAATGAGATTCAAAAACTTTAGACTCATCCGAGATTATTTAACTTTAGACTCGATGAGTTTCAAAACTTTAGACTCTTTTGAAAAGAGTTTTGCATTTAAGCAAAACAGTTTTTTGTTCGAGTTCGCAACTGTTATATGTTGCGAAGTCTTAACACTTTAAACTTACCAAATTAGGTAAGAAAACTTACCTTCTCGGTTGAGAAGGAAATCTTTAAACTCACTTAAGAGGAATTTCTGATTTCTGTCATAACGATGAAGGCATATGATCGATTGATCGTATGTAAGCTCACGTGATCCTTCATGTTCCTTTACACTGCTAAGCAGAAGAAAACTTTCTCAAAACTGACCCGTAATTGTACTACCCTTATCTCCAGCGAATACAACGATACCCCATCTATAGGTAAGAAACCCGTAAGAAGGGAGATGTTGTCTGTCGTGTGCCCTGAACAATCACTGATGACATACTACGTATTATCTACAGTTCACTTTGGTCGTTCCTGCACATCTTAGAAGAAAGGTTAGTTTGTAACGGGGACCCAAGCCTTAACCGACTTGGGTCTCCCACTTTCATCGGTAATGATCACATCAACCAATTTACGGTCTTTCTGATAATCAGTAGTGGTTGATGTGTCATCCTGATGTTCGAGCGACTCTTTATCATCTTTAACAGTCTCAGTCAATTTCGATTTTGGATCGGTTTTGACCTTGACTGAAGGAGAATCAACCTTTGGTTTGTTTGGTTGATTCTTCCTTTGAGGAACAGACTTAACGATTGAAGTTGTTCTTGACTCTTTACGTTTCAAAATTAAGCTTTTCAAACGAGGACAAACCTTGGCAATGTGTCCCTCACATCGACAATAATAGCAGGTTCGAGGGTCAGTTGAATTAACCTCGGGAACCTGAGAAGTTGGAATCTTCTTTTGATTGTCGTTTCGTGGTGGTATTACCTTGGTTGATTTAGCTTTAGACACTTTAGGAGAGAAACTTGTAGGCTTAGAAGAAGAAGCCACTCCCTTAGTGAAGATCGTGGACATAGGGGTTTGAATAGTGAGAATTGGTGCCTCAACCTTTTCTTTACCCTTTGAGTTCGATTTTATGGACTTTGACTCGGCCTGCTTGGAATCGGATTGTTTAACAACCCGTTTACCTTCTCGCACCTGAAGTTGTTCAAACTTCTTGTCCATCTTAGTAATAAGACGGCTCTCCAGGCGCTGAATGATTTTCTCAAAAATTTGCTCCTGATGGTCAGTGAGATGGACGTCTTTCAAATCCTTAAGATCTTTGGACAGGTCTGGACGTTCTAGGGTCACTTTAGACTCATTTTCGCTGATACTAACTTCTGGACTAGTTTCTTCGGCTTTAGAAGCCTCAGAGGTCAAGGAAGCAGATTGAGTTACTTCTACGGACGAGCCATCGACCGGGACTGGGGTGAAATGCTTTGGAGGTGGCATACTAGTATACCCCAGTCCACCCTTGTCTTTGGTGTCCGTCCGCTGAGACTCGATCAATTGATTCAAAATTTCTTTCGAATTCGCAATTGCAGCTAACTTTGCATGTAGAGTGTCGATCTCACTCTGTTTCGTAGCAACAGTTAGTTTTTCAGCTGCAAGTGCATCAGAAAACTCTTTGATTTTTGAAACATGTCGAGAAATGATGATTTTTAGATCAGAAATTTCAACCTGTTTTTCTTTCTTAAAAACAGTCAAAATTCTGTTTTCTTTACACAAGGCATCATTTCTTAATCTAAAATCATTAGCTTCGACACTTAACTCTCTAGCAGAGGTACTCCATACAGTGAGCTTGGCCTCTAGCTCACTGCAGTTAGTACAAACCGGAGTGAAAGGATCGAAATCTACCTCAGGTTTAGAAGAAGCATCTGAAGTAGAGGCCATTAGTGCAAAGTTATCCATCCTTGGAGCGATATCCTCATAGGCATTCCAGTCTACCCGGTTATCCACAGCTATGAGTGCACTTGCATCCTTTTCTGCATCTTGAATTCGGAGATTCCTCGATGCTGGACCTTGATATCCTCCTTGTTGATAGCTTCTTCCTTGATGGGAGGCTTGACCTTGTTGTTGTTGACTATATCTTTCTCCGTGATCATGTCGAGGGTCTTCACGAGAGTGTTGACCACATTCACGAGCAAAGTGCCCGTAATTGTTGCATTTAAAGCACTTTACCCTCGACTTGTCGAAGCCCATTCCACTTTTCCTATCGCCACCAACAAACTTCTTTCCCGTGCGATTGAGAAACCCTTTAATCCGCTTAGTCAGAATAGCCATATTCCATCGAATATCCATTTCATCTAGATCATCGGGATGAACCTGCTCGTAATCTTCCTCGTTGAGGGAGGAGCATGCGATCCGTCCGTCGATCAAGTCATTGTATGCTGCAACGAAGCACGATTGTAAGCGATCAGGCTCCACATTCTGGGAACTAGAAGTGCTGAAACCCGTTTCCTTTCCTCTCCCTTGTGATCTTAGAAGAGGAGCCGCAAATGTCGTATTCATTTCCCGTCTCGATGAGCAAGTTCTACAAGAAGAACAGGAAGGACACAGTGAATCGGCTGAGCTCGATACGGGAGGACTATCTTGAACATTCGGAGAGTTGAGAGTCGGAGGTAAGTAACTGGAGGATGAAGGTACTCTGGTTGAGATATCCGAGAGGAAAGCAACTCCCGCATTATCCCTTAGTACCTTCTCAGCAAACGTATTGCTACCATAAGCCTTTTCTTGCATTTGCAGATTGGCTATACGAAGTTTGTCAATGAGATCCTCAAAGCTATAATCTCTTAACTCGGGTTTGTCTTTCAAAAGAAGCACACGAAACTCCCAGTGCGGAGGCAGACTATCCAAGAATCTTAAGTTAGTCTGGAGCTTGCTGAACTCAACTTTTAATTCAAAAAGATCATTTATCAGACGACTAAATCTCGAGATGAGCATATCTAGTGTCTCATTCTCTCCACATTTGAAGTTATCAAATTGTCGCCTCAACAAGTCGGCTTTGACTTCTTTCATTTCCTCCGTACCTCCATACCTCTTTGCGATAGCATTCCACAGATCGTGTGGATTATCGAGCAGTCGGAAAATAGCCCTCATCTCATCGGTTAGACAGAACTGAATAGTTCCTAACGCTTTCTGATTTTTGAGACAAAGAGCTTTCTCATCATCGGAATAAGTAGATGGAGGCCGATAGGTTTTAATACCGGTGGCTGTGTTGAGGTCATGGGGAGCTTCATACTTCGTGAGAATAGGAGCCCATATACCCGGATCAGTACACGCTACATACGTCCTAAAACTCATCATCCAGTCCTCTACACTACGGTTCGGGTTGTATAAAGGAGGAAGTTGAGGGTTACGGCTTGTCTCCATGTTGAGCGAATTAGAATTCGTAGCTAGAGCCATCTTAACTTCACACAAATTCCCAAAATCTTCAGCTTACGAATACCCAAAAAACTAACCTAACACCTACCTATCCTTTCCAATGAAAATCGGGCAGAGTAACGGCTTGTAAAATGAGTAGACGAACGATTTCAGAACAAGAGTTACGTGCACGAAATACCCAATTACGTGCACGAAATATAGAATTTCGTGAACGTAACTTAACAATTTCGTGCAAGCCTCACAAGTTACGTGCACGTAAAAGCACAATTACGTGAACGTAATTCGCAATTACGTGAGCGAAATAGAGAATTACGTGCAGATTACCTCAATTACGTGACAATTTCGTGCAGCAGCTAAAACTTCACAAAAACGGCCGTAAACGAAGAAATACACAAAACTAAGTGCCCTTCTTCTGCAGATATGTAATACTACCAACTGTAGATGTAATATCTGAACCTAAGCTCCAAACTCCGGCTAGAACGGCCTAGATCTAAAAATCCCGAAATAACCTAAATTACTCCAAAACCTAGATCTATTCCAAATCAGCCCAAATCTTCACCAAACGGATTCAAAGACCTCTATAGCAAGTATAGAGGCTCTGATACCACTTGTTGGTCGCCTAATCTCGGACCTCCTTTGAATCCTATCTTAAACTAATTGCGGAATAACAAGTTTAAGTAAGTAAATGGTGAAGAACAAGAGATATAACCAAATGAATGATTCTATTAAACTTACGTGAATGTTTACAAACACGAATAGAAACAATAACACTCGATTACAACACTTTAACACTCAAAAACAAAGAGTTACGTGATCTAGGGTTAGCTCACGTAACTAATTCTGCTCTAAATGCTCTGACAAGGTTCAACGACCCACATTAATGATTCTGAGCTCGATATTTATACCAGCCCGAAACCCTAGAAGAGTTACGCTCACGTAACTCTTGGAAGAGAGTTACGTGCACGTAACTAACAGTTACGTGCACGTAACTGAAGAGTTACGTGAGTGTAACTCTTTTACATGACGGTAACTTCTTCGATAATGCGTTTGGACTTTACAACTCGATCTAATTACATACTAACTCTACGACACGTTCTAATGAATACAAATACAGACAATAATGTTCCAACAGAGTCTTTGCTAAAACTTGCCAAAGTGGGGTTCAACCTCCTTCAATCACTGCATAAAAAGGAGCTTAACCAAGTGTTCAAGTATACGCACATCACCCCTCCTTTTTTGCATGTTTTGTTCTTCATTAAAGGAATTTTAACCTCTAGTTAACTTATTTAATGTAGGTGGTGGAAAACATTCGATGTCCCAAACAATTTACCTTATGCAAGAAATAGAATGGTTGAATGCTACTTTTGGTCATTAAGTGTTTTCTACGAGCCTGCATATTCTCTATCTAGAATGTTCTTAGCTAAAGTTTTTGCAATGGCAACACTTCTTGATGATACTTACGATGCTTATGCAACTTATGAAGAACTTGTGATCTTTACCGAAGCAATTCAAAGGTGTGAGTGTGTGTATAAATACATATAAACATGCACAAAATATGTCGATCATCTATATATGTATTGAAACAAATTACATTAGTCGGTCAAATTATCAAGCTACTCATAATATTTTTATAGGTGGCCGATTACATGCTTGGACGAGCTTCCAGAAAACATGAAACTTATATACCGAATGCTCATGAATCTTTATGAAGAAGCTGATGAAATCCTGGGAAAGATGGGTAAAGCGCATCATCTCAACTATGTCAAAGAGGCAGTAAGTTATCTTTCAACATAATTTGGTTCTGTTAGGTTTTGGTTTTGTTTTGTGGTAAAAAAAAGTCTGCTTTTTCCAAAAAAAAATTAAAAATGTAGAGTTCTACGTAGTAAATTAACTCATAAATATAATTTTAAATTTCATGATTACTTTTATGGTTTGTCGCAATTTTCTTAGAGATATTGATTTTGTTTATGTGATTGACTATGTGTATTGTCATATATAGATGAAGGAGTACATTAGATGTTGGATTAAATTATATTGATTCATGTTATTTACATACCTGCAGATGATCCTGGGATGTTGTTGAATAGGTTAGACATGATTCCCAGATTGAGATGATCGTATTAGGATGGTATTTGGTTATATTAGAACCGTTAGAGAGAAACACCTTTTGTGTGTGATGGGATGAAAGGGATGATGGTGTAAGAATGAGCCAACCCTTCTAAGGGTTTATTATGTCCCTTTATATACACACTCAAATTAGGAGTGTGTATCATTTAGTCCCTTGGTGTTTAATAAGTGTTTATTATAAGCTCTCATAGTTCCGATCACCTAATGGGAAATCTATAGTGTCGGTAAGGTAAATACGTCCATCGAATATTTACTAGACACAGATTTCAGTTAGTGTCAGTCATCATATCAGTAAGGATAAATGATCAATGAGGGTCACAAATAATATGGGTCCAACATTCTCCCACTTGACCGAGTAGATCATTTATCTATGAGTATTGATAAGTCCGTACGAGATAATACTCATTTTGTTTAAAACCGAAATCATAGTTGATAAGTACAGTCGTAAAGAAGAACATCTACTCAGGACCCCCACTAGTCAAACTATGACTCAAATTCAAAACTGAATAAGCAATGATAGACCAACTAAGACAAATTTTGTTATAATAATGTCCAACACAGTTATGCGCATAAGGTGTAAATAATAGACAAACAAAATCTGAATAAGGAGGAAAATTTTCATTAATAAATAATAATGACCAATAAGTACAACAATGCTATTAAATTAAGTCTTTTGTAAGCCCCATATTCGACACGTGTCCTACGAATATATTAGGAGGAAGACCTTTGGTCATCGGATCCGCTAGCATGTCATGTGTACTTATGTACTCAACACAAAGAACATTTTTCTCAACCCGTTCGCGTACAAACAGATACTTTGTGTCAAGATACAGCCCAGCGCCAGTCGAACTGTTACTGTTCGAGAAAGTTACAGCAGCTGAGTTATCACAGTAAAGCTTCAATGGTCTAGAAATTGAGTTGACGAGTTTGAGTCCACTGATCAGGTTCCTTAACAACATCCCATGACAGGTTGCATTATAAACGGCAACATATTCAGCCATCATAGTAGACGTTGTGGTCAGTTTCTGTTTATGACTCCGCCAAGAGATTGGTCCGCCAGCTAACATGAAAATATACCCAGAAGTAGATTTATGGTCTTCTTTGCATTTAGCAAAGTCAGAATCAGAATAACCTACTACTTCCAGGTTGTCACTTCTTCTATAAGTTAATTTGTAGTCTTTGGTCCCTTTCAGATATCGTAGAACCTTTTTAGCCGCTTTCCAGTGTGCTAATCCGGGGTTAGATAAGTAACGCCCCAGCATACCAGCGATGTAAGCGATATCCGGTCGAGTACAGACCTGAGCGTACATAATGCTCCCAACTACAGATGAGTAAGGTATCATCCTCATTTCAGCCTTCTCAGTTTCAGTGCTCGGAGTTTGATGAGGTCCAAATACGTCCCCTTTAACTACCGGAGCCACAGTGGGTGTGCAGTGCTGCATGTTATAGCGTTCTAGAATACGGTCAATATAAGCCCTTTGGGAAAGACCTAGAACACCATTGCGTCTATCTCGATTTATTTCGATACCTAAAACATAAGAGGCATCACCGAGATCTTTCATGTCGAAATTATGCGAAAGCATTCGCTTCGACTCATGTAGCAGATCCAAGTTGTTACTTGCAAGCAGAATATCATCCACGTACAAAACAAGGATAATAAAGTTACTCCCACTGATCTTGAGATAGGTGCATTGATCCACTTGATTCTTTAGGAAGCCATCAGATTTTACGACTTCATCAAATTTAAGGTACCATTGTCGTGATGCTTGTTTCAACCCATATATCGATTTATTCAACTTGCAGACCATGTGCTCTTTACCTTCTGGAATAAATCCTTCAGGTTGCCGCATGTATACGTCTTCTTGCAAGTCACCATTTAGGAAAGCGGTCTTGACATCCATCTGATGTAACTCTAAATCATAATGAGCTACGAGTGCCATGACGATCCTTAGGGAATCTTTACGAGAGACAGGGGAAAAGGTCTCTTGATAATCAATTCCTTCCTTTTGAGTAAAGCCTTTTGCAACCAGTCTGGCCTTATAGCGTTCGACGTTTCCATTCGGGTCTAATTTGGTTTTAAACACCCATTTACATCCAATTATTTTGGATCCTTTAGTGAGTGGAACCAATACCCAAACGCCATTACGCTCCATGGATTTGAGCTCTTCAATCATGGCTTCAATCCATTTAGCGGCCTGATCACTATTCATAGCTTCTCGGTAAGAGGTTGGATCAGTAAGTTTCCCAATGTTTTCGACTTCAGCCAGATAAGTTTCGAAATCATCAAAATTAGTGTTTCTGCGAGCCCTTGATGATCTCCTGAGCTGAATTACGGGTTCTTCAGGAACAGGCGGTTCTTCGGCGTTTAGATTAGGAGGCATAGGAGGTTCAACCGGTTCATTAGGAGATCCAGGTATATCGGGAGCAGCGTTGGGTACAAGAGGAATTATCGGAGGAATCGTAATAACCGACGAATGGTTTCCCCCCGCTTCTTGTACTTCTTGCAAATCTAAATCAGGATTTGTTGTGCTCCCACTGATCTCTGAATTTTCGAGGAAAGTGGCATGTTGCGTATCTATGATGCGGGTAGAGTGAGAAGGACAGTAAAACCGATAACCTTTTGAGTTCTCGGGATAACCAATAAAGAAACATGTAAGGGTTTTAGAATCCAGTTTCTTTAAGTTAGGGTTATAGACTTTTGCTTCGGCAGGACAGCCCCATACTTTCATATATTTTAGACTCGGTTTCCTACCTGTCCAGATCTCATAAGGAGTTTTAGGGACAGATTTTGATGGAACCCTATTGAGTATATGAACAGCTGTTTTTAAGGCCTCGGTCCAAAGAAATTTGGGTAGGTTAGTGTTGGCGAGCATACTTCTCACCATGTCCATTAAAGTTCGGTTTCTCCTTTCAGCAACACCATTCTGTTGAGGAGAACCTGGCATGGTGTATTGGTTAATTATGCCCTGTTCCTTGCAAAAATTATAGAAAGGACCAGGAGCTTGACCAATATCAGTATGTTTACCGTAATACTCACCTCCCCTATCTGATCGGACAACTTTTATCTTATGATCAAGTTGGTTTTCAACCAAAGTTTTATAATCGACAAAAGTTTGTAAGGATTCAGATTTTTCTTTAATCAGATAAAGGTGCATATAACGTGAATAATCGTCAATGAATGTAATAAATGATGTATGTCCTGTTATTGATGCGGGATAGGGGCCACTAATATCAGTATGAATTATTTCCAACAAGTTGGAACATCTGGTGGCTCCTTTCTTATTCCCTTTAGCCATTTTGCCTTTGAGGCATTGAATACATGTTTCGAAATCACTAAAATCAAGAGAGGGTAAGATTCCTTCTTTTACGAGTCGTGTCATGCGATCTCGTGAGATGTGGCCGAGACGTTTATGCCACAATGTGGAGGAATTCTCTGCTTGTTTAGGTGATTTTGTCTTTGTTTTAGTTATGTCATCAATATTAAGAGACAACAAAGACTGTGAGAAATTATGATCTAGTTCTAATTTATACAGTAATCCATCCAAAAAACCACAACCAAACAATTCATTATTAAGAGTAAAAGTGATCTTGCCACAACCATGAGTAATTACATAACCTTCAAGATCAAGTCTAGATATAGATACAAGGTTCCGAGTAATTCTCGGTACATATAAGGTATCTATTAATCTAATACACTTTCCGGTATTCATATGTAAATTTAAGGTCCCCATGGCTTCGACATCTAAGAGATCACCATTTCCAACTCTAAGCTTTCTTTGGTCCTTTTGTAGCTTCTGGATTGTAAGGAATCCCTGTAAGGAATTGGTCACATGGACCATAGAACCAGAGTCACCCCACCATGTATTAAATGGAACATCAGTAGTAAAGGAATCAAATATTACGTAAAGAATGTTACCTTTCTTAGCTAGCCATTCCTTGAATTTAGAGCAATCCTTCTGTCCGTGCCCTTTGGAGCGACAGAATTTACAGTTATTATTGCTTGTCGAGGATTTAGGGCCAGAGGTAGAAGCACCATGATTTTGGACTTTGTTTTCAGTCTTGTTACTGTAGTTACCTTTCCTCTTCTTGAAGTTTGAAGTGGTAGTAAGGTGAACAGCAGCTTCAGGTTGAATGTGCTTAAGACGATCTTCCTCTTGAACGCACATAGCAATCAGTTCACTTATCGACCATTTATCTTTCATAGCGTTATAATTCACTTTGAAAGTGTCGAACCGAGCAGGCAAGGAAGTCATTATGAAATGCACAAGAAAGCCATCTGAGACTTCCATTTCCAAATTCTTAAGCTTATGAGACATATCAACCATCTTCATTATGTGTTCACGGACACCATTAGAACCTTCATACTTAAGGGTTAGCATCTGTAGCATTAAACTACTCGCATTTGCCTTAGACGATCCCTTAAAGTGATCCTCAACAGATTTGAGGTAAGTTTTCACTTTGTCGTTATCAGGGATAGCTCCTCGAATGCTGGGATGAATTGAGTTCTTGACCATCATTAGGGACAGCCGATTCGCCCTTTCCCACTTATCAAAGTCCGCTTTCTGAGTCGCAGTAGATTCAGCAGTAATAGCGGCGGGTTCATCATGGCGAATAGCATAGTCCATGTCGAGCATTCCCAGAGTTAAGTAGAGTTGATCCTTCCATGAAGTGAAATTAGCACCAGTAAGTGCCTCAATGCCGAAGTTTGGTACTGTAGTGGAGAATAAGGAGGATTTAAGATTATGATACGAATTATAGAAGATTTTATAGTGACAGAGTTAGCTATATAAGGCAGACTAAGTAATGTCCCTTAAAGTAATAGAACTAGAGTAATGTCTAAAATAAGTAGACCTAATAGTAATGTTCCTGAGACTAAGACCATATAAGTAATGAAGCTAGTGATAGGTAAGCCTATTAAAAAACACCAAAATAATAAGCTAAAGTAAGGCTCTACTTAGATGTTACATCACCTTTGGGCAGAAATAACTAATATCTAAGTAAAATTATGAGCATAAGGTTTATGCAACACAACGTTTGTCTTTTGACCTTTGGGCAACAAAATAGAACGTCGTGTTTTAAGGCATAATAAGAATCCTTTCAAGCACACAAGTATATTAAATCACCTTTGGGCAGAATTAATATCCTACGTGTTTATTAGGCTAAAGGAAAAAATGCAATCATAGGAATCACCTTTGACCTTTGGGCAACAAAGATGAAAACATGAATATTAGTGCATAAGTATAATAAGGTCACATATAAATAAGGTGACTAAATAAGGTGACCACGACAAATAAGGCAGGGGTCAAGGGGGCTGCGCCCCCTTGCGGGGTTAAGGGGCAGCGCCCCTTACGGGGTCAAGGGTCTGTAGTCATCCGTACGGATGAGATTATATTCGTACGGATGAGTGTTGATTCGTACGGATGTAAGTCCAGGTTCGTGCGGATGTAAGCCTAGGTTCGTACGGATGTAAGGTTTAAGTTCGTACGAATGTAAGCCTAGGTTCGCACGCATTAGCCCAGATTCGTACGGATCAACAGTTACGTTCGTGCGTATGAACAAATCAGATTCGTACTAATGAACAAGTCAGGTTCGTACGAATAGGGCTTCATCCGTACGAACGAACAAATCAGGTTCGTACGAATGAACCAATCAGATTCGTACTAATGAACAAATCAGGTTCGTACGTATATGGTTTCATCCGTACGAACGAACAATCAGGTTCGTACGGATGAGCCTTCATTCGCACGAACGAAGTTCGTCGAAATTAGGGTTGCAGTCCAGCCGCCACAGCGCCAAAAAATCCCATTTTTCACCCAAAAAAAACATAATCCGCCGGCCAAATAAGTTGCATAATCAATAATAGCAATAGCCAAGCGATAAATAAACATGAACCAATGGATAATCACGAGCCATTGGCTCTGATACCACATGTTGGATTAAATTATATTGATTCATGTTATTTACATACCTGCAGATGATCCTGGGATGTTGTTGAATAGGTTAGACATGATTCCCAGATTGAGATGATCGTATTAGGATGGTATTTGGTTATATTAGAACCGTTAGAGAGAAACACCTTTTGTGTGTGATGGGATGAAAGGGATGATGGTGTAAGAATGAGCCAACCCTTCTAAGGGTTTATTATGTCCCTTTATATACACACTCAAATTAGGAGTGTGTATCATTTAGTCCCTTGGTGTTTAATAAGTGTTTATTATAAGCTCTCATAGTTCCGATCACCTAATGGGAAATCTATAGTGTCGGTAAGGTAAATACGTCCATCGAATATTTACTAGACACAGATTTCAGTTAGTGTCAGTCATCATATCAGTAAGGATAAATGATCAATGAGGGTCACAAATAATATGGGTCCAACATTAGAAGCTACATGACTGAAGCGAAATGGACCCATGAAGGGTATATACCAACAATGGAAGAGCACACAGAAGTTACATTTGTTAGTAGCTTATATAAATTTTGTCTAGCAGCAAGTTTTGTTGCAATGGGGGACGTAATCACCGTCGAGTCATTCAAATGGGCTTCCACCAATCCTCCTCTTGTGAAAGCTTGTTGTGTGCTTTGTAGGATCATGGATGACATTGTCACACACAAGGTACATATGTTCCCATCTTTGCTTTGTTACACAATATTTATTTCTTATTGTAGCACAACCTTCAAATCCCTCTTTACAAGTTCCGATGATGTGAGTTAAGTGAGCCCAGTTAATTTATAATGCAGGAGGAGCAAGAAAGAAAACATGTTGCATCAGGCATCCAATGCTACATGAAGCAATTTGAGGTCACCGAGTCACATGTATATGATTTGTTCAATAATAAAATTGAACATGCATGGAAAGAAATGACTCGAGAGTCCCTCGTCTGTAATGATGTTGCAAGGCCTATAGTTATGCGGGTGATAAATTTGGCCCGTACCATGGATGTCTTGTATAAGAACAAAGACCATTTCACACATGTTGGAGAAGAGTTCATAAATCATATCAAGTCTCTTGTCGTAGATGCAATCATATGATCTAGCTCGATCGCGTCCCGTCATGAGCCATAATATGTTCCAAATTTAGAAGTTGCCTATTGTGTTTGACGAGTTTGATTATGGCAACGTTCATTAAATAAAATGTTATGTTTTTGGTGTATTGTACTTTGTATGTTAAGTTTCCACTTGGTCAAGTGGGTGTTTGATATTATTATGAGAGAGATTGAACTTTCTGAATGTTTATTTCCTTGTTTGAATTTGAATAATAAAGGTTTATTTATATATTTCGAGATATTGTTTGTTCCTAACTAGATCTTTAATACCCACGCGTTGTAAAGGGATAAAAGTTGTAATTTTTTTATAAAAACATAACTCAAATAAAACCAAAAAAAGATCATATAAAAACACACAAAAATTGAAAAAAAAAACTCCAAAAGAAAAGGCTAGAACCGAAAATTAACAGATAATTATGAAGATGTATCTACTTTATTTTATAGCGTAGCCCAAAAAGTAAAAGATAAAACTTAAAATTCGTAAAAGAAAAAATAGTTAAAAAACAAAAGTTAAAACGTAAGACGGAAAAATAGTTAAAAAACACCATTGCTATAGTTAAAGATAAAAGCGCGACGATTACAACGGTGTAATTTGTTTCGTTTAACGATTAACGGTTTGTGAGATAAATTGATTTAAAAAAATAAATGAAAAATGGATTTTGGTTTTAATGTTAACTATATAGATTAAAATGAAACGAATTAATAAAATTGTGTTTTTTAATTCTTAAAAATTTATGTATCTAAATTGATCATTTATCATTTAATCAAATAGGATAGCTACTGGAAAATATTATTATTATAAATATTGATAAATGTTAACTTTGTATAATTGTGTTGCATAATAATAGGAGCTTTAATAAGAAATAATAGTAGCTCTTCGATTTTATATGAATTATTATATATCAAAATTACATTATATTATATCATTACCCCTTTAACTAAAGAGAAAATACATCCTTGCCCCACTAAGTCCGGAGAAGCATAAAACTTAATGTCATGTCTCACCTTTTTTATGTTGCTTGTTATGACATCTTTTTATAAATATGTGCTAGTTTATGTTACATAAATTTGTCCTATATATGGATGATAATCGTAATCCGATCGGATAGATATCTATTAGATTCAATTCAATTGTGATGGATATAGATATGAACTGATTATAGATGATACAAATTTTTAGTGGATTGAATATGAATGATGGTTTTTTCATCCATAAATAATCCGTTATACACTCGAAATAACTATACATACATAATTATTAATTCGTAGTTTAACTTAGATGACATATAAAATAAAAACTAAACTATGATTTTTCCTTTAGCTAAGAAATTAGTAAATAGTACTATAGTTTTTGTATAATGGAATATTAATTACAATAAGTAGTTTAATAGTCCGTAATTAGTTAGCTTTTAGAAACATGTTAATCAAAATTACCACATTCTTATGGAACAAACATGAAATTATAGTAAATAACTTTTATTTATTGTATTGTATTTATATATGTCGTAATTAAGTTTCATCAACGTGGACTCTATTTTGAAACAGATATTTTTTCAAGAAAAATCTTTTTCTATGATATCTAATAGATATTCATTTACCTACTTAATCTAATGGATGAATTAATTTTTTTTAAATAAATATGTAGATATAGATGACAAAAATATAAATTGATATAAATATGATGCATATCCGAACCATTGCCATATATTGATGTATTGATATCGACAATAAGAAAGGGCTCTCTTTCATCCCAAATACTTAAACTAGGACCGGACTGCAAAAATAAAGGAGGCCCATTTAACCAGTTTATTGGGCTTTCGTTGGATTGTAATTAATTTTGCTCGTTCATTAAGAATTAGTTAATTCTTGGGATTTAATTTAACCCAAATTAAAATAAAAAATATATACCATTAAGATACCATAGTGACTTTATCCCCAAGTTACATTCGAAATTTGGAGTTCCAAACCGAATAATACTCATTTATTATAAAACTTACCATAACAAAACTCTTCCCATTATATAAACCTCCTTAGGATTCCGCTATAACTGTTAGCACAATTTCTTCTTAAAACCCTTCAAGGTTTTGTTCATTATTAGATTTGATCGGAAAATATGTCGATACTAAAAGAAACAACCGAGTTTCCGGTAGTTTTATACAACGGAGAACGAAAGATAAAAGTCGGCAACGTTAAGATCCATCCTGCCCTTGATTTTAAGGAGTTTCGAAGAATGTTGAATAATATGATAGGTATCTCGTATAATAATCTTACTACCTACTTAGTGGAAAACCCTATATCAATGATTCAACCAGAACGTCGAAAGTTTGTGATCACAAGTAAGGTTGATTTTTCGGTTCTAGTTCAAGAAAAGAATTCTTATTTTCTCGTGGTATTGAAAAGGTCAAGAAGCGACCGCAGGAGAAGACCTAATAAACAAGGTTTAGAGTTACCTCTACATGATTTGTTTGATTTTCATTACCAGCAACAACGTGAGATTGTCCCGGGAATTCTTCCAATTAATAAGGCGGATATTTGGTTTCACGAATTGCACAGGGAAAGAGCAAGATACCTAAACTTCCTTTCCAACTATGGTTTTGATTTGCCTATTAATGAAAACTTTCCAAGTATTAGAGAGGTTTACCCTGCTGCGGTTGAGAAGTCTACAAGTTGGCCATTATGTGAGGATTGCAAAAAAGCGGAAAAGGATGGTGTGAAGCCGGAGTTTCACTTGTGTGTTTACGATGATGTAATTGAAGGGTTTTTTCAATCACCAGCTGGACCAATTTCTCGACCACAGGGAAAATTGCCTTCAAATTAAGTTTTTACAGGTTCCGATTGTTTATTAATTTTGTTTTCGTTTTAACTAACATGGTACGTGGTTAGGAACTGATGCTCTCATTTGTTCATGATTTATATCAAGACTATAAATATATGGTTCTATAATTTTGCAGTTAATTGTGTACATTTTAATATCTCTAAATGCTAATCCATCATCGGGTGGACAATCTTAGTTATCATGATTTTGAATTATGATGCTATTAAGTTAATTTGTATATATCGTGTGTCTTTCTATTGAGGCTGAGAGTTCGAGTCTTCTATGGTTTTCCCATATCAAAGTAAGATTCTAACTTGTCTTTGTACAAAAAATATACAAATAATCGTAACTAGTTACAATTTTGAACAAACATTTTGCTAATGTTTTATAAATGTAATCTTTTAATAATAATCTGTTGAATAACTTCAAAAGTGTATAAGTGTTAACTAACGCTAGAAACGCCTTTAACGTAAATCAAGTTGTTGGACGATTCGGGTTCCATCTGCTTGTTAAGGAGAATAATATTCATATATGTTCAAGTCCTTACATGCGCTATAGATCGATGTTTTTTTGCATCATGTGAAATAACGATCTTCAACCAATCAACCATAATGATTTGTAAATAGAGAAATAGGTTTAACAAAACACGTTGAAAATAAACAGATTAGAATTCAATAAGATACAATGCTTTCAATGTTTTAATGGTCTCGACAATCATATCAGTGTTTACATAAAAATATCAAATATGTATTGAGCCTGTCAAAATAAAAGAGAGTTTGATTTAAAAGCTGAATTGCTTTCAACATTACTTATTTTATCAATGTAATATAATATATGTTTTATAATTTTTTTCAGTTAATTATGATCTCATATTCTCACCAGTTTTTTGAAACTAGTTCAATCGGTCGTGTCAGACTGGTTAAACAATCAAACCGGTCATGTTTTGTCATTTCCTCATTTCGTTATCGATGTTTCATGTTTTTACTCTCTTTATGCCATAGAGAAAGAAATATATGCTTAGGTAATGAATGGTAAAAAAGAGAACAAGGACACGCTCTTTGATTTTCATATGGGTTTACGCCTCTCAAATAAATGATAATCCCTTAATTATAATGGTTAAAAGGTATACTCTAGATATCTCACATTGGAAATATGTAGAGTTAATTACATAAATCGTTCTTATGGTTACCCTTAATTATAGATTTCATTCCTAAGTTCAAAAAGTTACATAAATCGTTCACTTACGTTTTTCGTCCATAATTTCTAACGGACATCCAATTTAGAAACGAAATGCGTAATTAGTTAACGATATTTTTAACGGATATTTTTCAACAAACATGAATTTGAGGGAAGAAAAACGTAACTCACTTATAAATGTGGACGAATTTTATAACTTTTTAAACTTCGATACGAAATCTTTAATTCGGGATAAACGATAAGGACGGTTTATGTTATTAACTCAAATATTTACAAAAAATATTCTACATATATTTTTAGCACTTAAATAGTTAAATGTACAAGTAATTAAGAAAGGCTTCAAGACTATTTTATACTCCGACTGAGATCGCTTGAAATGTTGGATATTATATGTACTTGAGAGCATTTACCTCATGACAATTGTTGTTATCGTTGGAGAATAACTTTAAACTTAATATCATATGTGACATTTGTTGGAGTATAACCGTAATTGTTTGTAGTTTGTATTTAGTCTAATAACGTGTCGTGAAGTCTAACATGTACGTAGATCGAGTTGTAAAGTATTTCACGCGATTTGACGGCTGTTACGCATGGTGTTGCATAGACAACACCTCTATTGAATACTATTTGGTATGGACTGGGCCTCACTTGGACTTTAGTTAATCATTTCTTTTACTCGACCAAGATTATCAAAATAAGTGTAACTACGAACAAACAAAATATTAACCGTTTCAAATGATGTTTACGTGTTGTCTTCAGTATTGTTTCAATCCTTCTTTACTTATATATATAGAGAGAGAGATATAGATTTGTTATGATCTCTTAAGGTTGAATACTAATATTTACACATTTTTAATAGATATTGATTTGGATTTCACAATGGTTACGCCTTTTATTTAACGGGGTACTTAATCACGCATTTGTTGTAAGGAAGCTAATATCGTAGTTATACGTCAC
The DNA here is from genome assembly GCA_910822075.1 of Senecio squalidus. Taxonomy (NCBI): domain Eukaryota; kingdom Viridiplantae; phylum Streptophyta; class Magnoliopsida; order Asterales; family Asteraceae; genus Senecio; species Senecio squalidus. Next base: position 4,760,042 of record CAJVGC010000591.1, on the reverse strand, counting down.
ACACATACAATAAAATGATAAAAATCTACAAAACCAAACTTGATATTGATCTAGTCTTCTTCTTCGTCAGTGACAAACTTTCCGTTACCAGGATTTAAGGCAGCAACGAAGAAGAAAGCAACATTGAACAAAACAAGTGGTTCAATCTCACTTATTGGGAGTCCGGTCTCGATGTTTAGTTGTGCTAGAGCTCCCTTTCCGGTGATGATTTCTCCAATCAATGAGAAAGCGATTCCCAATTGGGCCAACCTTCCAACAAAGAGCTCGTTCGACTTGGTGAACCCAAACAATGGACCTTTAAACAAAATATGGTTCAAAGATTTATCAGTTACATAGTTATACTTGTATAATATTACCAAGAGTAAATAAACTACACTAATGGTCCTTGTCGTATATTCTAAATTATGGTTTTCGTCCGACATGTTTGTGTATTACATAAATAGTCCTTACTTTTGAAATATATACCACATGAACTATTATCAATAACATTATTTTTTGTCTACTTAAAATAATAACTATAGCAATCAAATAATATGAAATAATTCATTAATAAAATGATGTAGACTATATGGTCAAGTTGAAGATGCATATACCTCCTTCGCTAAGACCCAATGCTGACCGGAATCCTTTTCCGGGAGCAATAACGGCCTTGTCAAGTCCGGTGGGTGGATCATCAACAAACCGACCACGGTCACCCAAAGCTCCAATGGCTCCAAGGAGAGTGAAAAGGATGAAGAAGAGAAGAAGAGGCTCGGCTTCATAAATCGGAATCCCAGTCTCCAAGTTAAGTTGTTGTAAAATTCCCTTTCCTGTTATTCCTTCTCCCAACAATGATGCCTAAAAAACTCATAGCAAATAATTTTTACTGTAATTGTTTAATTTTACTGTATTACTTATTCAAATTAGCAAGAATTTATTAGTAGATAGAAAGACAGAAAAAACTTTTAGTATATATAGTTAGAAAAATGTAATGAACGTATACTTACAGCGAAACCAATCATAGCAACACGACCAACAAAGAGCTCGTTTTGCTTAGTAAATCCAATACCTCCGGATGTGCCAAAAATACCATCTTCAACTTTTGGCTTTGGTGGCGGTGCAACCTAAAGATTTAGTCATTCAATTAAATATGATTCGAATCAGCATTGCGACATATTTGGGTGTACACAACATTCTCATAGTAAACTCCACTATAATCAACATTGCGAAAAGCGATACCCAAAATGTAAATAAGATGACATTGGCAAGAATAGAACAATCAAAACTTATAAAAACGTATAAAACACGATAAATATAAGAAACCCAAGGGAGTGTAACGAAAAGTGGAAACTAACCTTCTTGGAGGGAGCTTTTGTCTTAGGTTTAAAGAGAGCAACGGGTCCGGTAAACGTTCTAGTAGTCGACGAGTTTGAAAGACTTGGAGGGAGTAAAAGATGTGAAAAAGGTTTTGGTTTAAGTGATTGAAGCAATGGTTGTTGGCCAGAAATGATAGAGTTTGATGTCAACAACATTGTTTGAGCCATTTGTATTAATAAATGGCTAGCTAGCTTCAATTCTCCTTAAAGAAATATGTGTTTTGTTTGTGAAAATAAATGAAGTTGTTTTTTTATGTGTGTAGGAAAATCTGTTATTATGGTAGAGATGAGGATAGGATATGGTCACTTGTGAAGGGCAAAATATGAGACCACGTTTCTTCGATATTTGAATTTATATATTCACCCCTTCCAGTTTGTAGGTTGTCATATGTTGTGTTCCTTATTGTCGACCTTTTGTATGTCTTATCGGTTATGGAAGGTGTACAATGATTTGGGTACAAAGATTTGTATTTTGTAGTTCGTTGGTATCACGTGGACCGACTGTTTTTTATTCCCTTATTGTATTTGGTTTTAAATGTATCATGGTTGGGTGTTTTCCGTGCGGCCAAGTAGTCAAGTGACGAGGAGACGTTGTATTTTGGCTTCTTTTGGTATTGATAAAGTAAGGTCGTTCACTCATTCGCAAAGTATATTCTTTTCGAAGCAAATAAACTTGTTTGTCACCACAAGATATGACATGAAGTGAATTAGTAAAAGAAGTCTTTGTACTTCCAATCCTCATATCTTTTTAATGTTGTGTTTTCAAGATTAAGTTTCAAAAGGAGAGGGGAAATAGAAAAGAGACGTGTTTTAGCTTAAATTTCATAATCTCATTTTGACATGTATGTAATATGTTGGTAATCTTGTTTGGCGCCCTATTTTATCGATACTTACAAAGTCGTCAAAGTTATTATGATATAAACGGGGGTTCCAAATTATTTTACTCAATTGGAATTTATTTGAGATCGGAAGGTTTTTTCAAGTTGGACTCAGATTCATATTACTAGAGTATGAAGATTACACTCGTTTGAGTTAAATCGACTCCTCAAAGAAAGGAAGTCAAGGGGGTTGTGCAACCTTGCGGAGGTCTACGGGGCAGCTCTCCCTAGTCGGTGACCCCTTATCAAATAATCTAATCCAAACACTCGTCATATATTTTAGAAATGACGATCTGATTCTTATATTGGACTAGCTACGATTATGGAAAGAATCGCGAGGGTCCCGGGCTTGACTGGACCCAATAGTGCCGACATGGGCTTTCCTTCTCTTGGACCTCTAATAGAAATATGGGTCTGAAAATTACTTTGAAATGTAGAACGGGTTGAACTACCTGAGTTTTGGGTTATTTAGGTTTGCACCTTTCTTGTCAAGTGTACGAAACATTAGGAATTACTAATCATATATTGAACACTACTATTTATTATTGGATCCACCCTTACGGTTGTAAATATATGGGTGGAGTCACTACAACAAATAGTTTTGTTTCATATATAATTAGCCATACTTATTATTTTCCTATCTACAAACATAAAAGTGTGTAGAAAAAAGTTGTACGCACTTCACTTCATAGTTATGTGTAGAAAATGGTCGCGTAGAATTGATTCCAAGTCCTTACACGTTTAAGTGCGTACAATTGGATAAAGTTTACACACATTTAAGCGCGAAAGAAATGACTAAATCTACACACTTTAAGATAAAAATAAAATGGTTAAAATCTACACACTTTTTTAAGTGTAAAGAAAATGGTTAAAATATACACACTTTTAAGTGTGAATATAATGATAAGGTTTACACTCCTTTTAGTGCGCAAAAATTGGTTAAATGTCCACACTTTTAAGCGCGTAAAATTGGTGAACTGAATGCACTTTTAAGTGCAAAAAGTGTTTGAATTTACAAAGACACTCAAATTCCTGAAAATCTATAATACAAAAAATATGAGAGATTAACACCAAAATCAAATATATTGTATAATATATCAAACACATTTCATTCCATATAATACATTTAGAAGCTTAAAATATGTAAAAGAATAACCAATACATAAAGAATAAGAACTTACAAATATTCTCCGACTCTCCGAGGTCACTTTAATGCCTCCAAGGTCATGTCAGCTAGCTATTTTGCACTTTAGATTTACACACAAAACTCACAATTTGCTTATAAACCTGTCATACAAACTTTAAGCATCATATAAAAACACTATACGTATAAGTAGATATAACAATATAATTGGGAAACAGAGTACACGAGAACATAGTTGAATGAACTGGACAGTGCATTAAGTTAGCCATACATGAAACTCGACTATCTGAACCCGAGTTGTTTTGAGTATAAATAAGTAAACAATACCTTGCCAACAAACAACATTATAAATATAAGAGTTAATTACATGGTTCGTCCCTATGGTTTGCACCATTTTCACCCGTCATCCCTATTACTTTTTTATTACACCACTGGTACCTAAGTTTGAAATTTGTTGCATAGAAAATCCCTATTTTGGATGTGCCGTTAAGTGAGCCGTTAAGTCAGTAACACGTGGATGACACATGAGGGTATTTTCGTCTTTTTAACTTTTTCTCTCCAATTTTAATATCCACAACCCAGAATCACAAAACACCAAATTAATTTCTTCAAAATCCACATAATCTATACAAATCAACCCAAATTAATCGAATCTTACTCCATTTTCACATAAATCAAAACAACACAAATTAATCAAATCCATTCCATTTTCACATAAACCAAAACAAGGAAAAGAAAAGAAAGAAAAAAAAAAAATTGAAAACGAGCTCTGATGATACCTAATTAATGCATCATATGTTTCCCCTTCATTAATCTTACTTCTCCATGTCAAGTTCGTTATGGACTCCATAGAACTGATATCAATCCCGACATGTTCATTTCCGGGTCCCACTTGTTCTGAAAAACATCAAATTCAACAGCAACAAACGAGTAGAGAAGTCTGTGAGGTTTCCTGAGGCTCGATTGGAAAACAATGAAGCGGTTTCAGTTTCGGTTTTCGGGTTTATTCCATTTCAGTAACAGAATCACCGGCGAATACGGTCTAATGTCCGGGTGCCTAGTCGACCCCGGTGGAATCCTCGCCGGAGACCCCGAACTAGTCAACTAGTACGACAATCTAGAACTCCTCTCCACGGTACCACCACCGTCGCCGGCAACCATTTTTTCCGGCGAGTAAAACTCTTCATACTCCGAATTCTCAAACCCATTCCTTGTTTTTGTTTTGGTTTATGTGAAAATCAGGTGGATTTGATTAACTTGTCTTGATTTGTATGGATTATGTGGATTTTAAAGAAATTAATTTGTCCCTATTTTGTTGATTTGTATGAATTTCTATGGATTTCTGCTGTAATTAATTTGGGGCTTTTGGATTCTCGGGATTTTGATATTAAAATGGAGAGAGATTAAAAGGACGAAAATACCCTCACGTGTAAGTCACGTGTCACTGACTTAACAGCTCACTTAACGGCACACCCAAAATAGGGATTTTCTATGCAACAAATTTCAAACTTAGGTACCAGTGGTGTAATAAAAAAGTAATAGGGATGACGGGTGAAAATGGTGCAAACCATAGGGACGAACCATGTAATTAACTCTAAATATAACACTTTCTATAGTATAAATGGATAATGGATGGGTAGGATAACGGGTCAATACATGTCGGGGTCAAAAGTGGTCATTTTTTAAACATGGAAGTTGGATCGACCCTCACGCTGTGTTTTCGAGTTAATTTTTGAAAGAAAAGAAAAGAAAGGAAGAGAAAGGAAGGTTACCTTCCAAATCATCCCAAATATGGGAGGAAAGTTTTTAAAACAAAATGTATTGAATTTTCCCTTAATTTCCCTTCCTTTCTTTTACTTTCTTTCTTTAAAGAAAACTCGAGAACACAACTTACTTTAGAATCCTTTGTTTTCCTTTCCTTTCTTCCCTTAAAAAAACTCGAGAACAGAGCGTCACAAACAGACGTCGTCTTCTTTTTTTCTTTAATGAAAATTACAAAGCATTGATGTTTGAAGAATAGTTAAAAAAAACCTATTATTTCAATAAATTGTAAAAGCCACAGATCAGAAAATCCATTATTAGAATTCACTTACCTTTTTATAACTAAACTAATGATAAGAATATTACTTAAAAAAACAACTTGTACCTTTGCTTGATCAAACTTGACAATGATGTCGAAATCGCAATTCTTAGCATCGATCCTTAAAATGCTCAACATCAACCTGTGTTGCTAACTTGGGGTAATTGACCTGAATAATTTCATGATCGTGTATGATTTCACTTTCTCAATAAAGTAATTCGACCTTATACCTTGCATTAGGGTTATACGAATTCTCTAATTGGGATAATCAATATTCAAGGCAATTAGAATATTTGATCAAGAACAGGAGAGTATATTTGAATTTTCGGCATGTTCAATTGATACCAGAAATCAATTATATCATAAGCAATATTAGCGAAAGGCTGTCAAGTAATGGACATACATGTTCGTTTAATTCAGTGGGGAAGAAACGACGCAGCTGTTCGTTTAATCATGAGGGGATTAGGAAGATAATCCTAATTTAATTAACATATTATATATTAATATAATGTAAATAACATATAATTAAATATATTAAATATATCGTTTGGGTCGGGGCGTTGCCCCTTAACCCCGCAAAGAGGGCACATACCCTTGACCTCTGCATTCTTGTGGAAACGAGATCGCTCATACGAGCGTGCATCCTACACTCTCCGACTCGTAAACGAGCTTAACTAGTCTTTCTTTGGTCTCAAAGTAAGTCACAAGAACAATAATATGACCGATGACACTAAAATCACCAACAACATGCATTGTAAAAAAAATAGTCAAAATAAAGTTAAATTAGCAGAGTATATGAAGTAAATTGCAACCATATATTAGACCAAATATAAAAAATACTTCAAATAACCGAACACTTAGATAGCCCCAAATACAAAGGATTTCATTCATAACTAGCTAGAGTTATATACATTTTAATATGTGCAGTAGCACATAAATTATCTTTTGTGTTTAGATGGCCCTATATACAGTAGTGACGGAGTCATTTCAACCAGTATAGCTAAGGGGTTTCGATCAAATATATCACACAATGTATATGGAACATCATAATTTTACAACGTACTTAAATGCCAAGATAGAATTATTATCGATTGCATACTTCGATCTACAACAATGTATATATAACAAAAGTATTGCGCCAACTCGGTGCCTCATTAGCATCATGAGCCGGAATTGGAAGATCACTAGGTATGCATTCGTAACTTATATTATGTTTGTTAATAAATAATAGTATATGAGAGATAATTTTAAGACCCCAAATATTTGGAGGTTTTGTACACTCGTTTAACTCGACGACCCTCGAGGACGACCTAGCTTAATCACCGTTTTAATGTAGGATTTACATTATTACTCCGTATAACATAAATGACCAAATTGTTATAAATCAAAGTATAATACTGTAACTATAAATTTATGAAGAAAAAAACATGTGTTTTGCAAGTCTCAACCGGTTACAGGAAAGGTATATAAAGCCGCTCCTTCACACACTTCTCATTTCCTCTCTATAATCCCAAATCTAATCCTTTTCATCCCAAAAATAAAACCTGCAAAAATGGGGTTTAATGATATGGCAATGGAATCCCTACGTGATCGTGCCGTTACAATGAGAGATTGTCTGGCTAGGAGTCAGGTCATTACCGATAGCATGACATCCATTCTTGGTTCTTTCGATCTCCGTTTATCCGCACTCGAAACAGCCATGCGTCCAACCCAGGTTCCTTTCCTTATATATTTTATTATACGTACGCCATTTCGTTGGATCTTATTTCTCTTTCTTCATTTTGTATGTGTAGATCAAAACCCACTCAATGAGGAAAGCACATGAAAACATTGATAAAACATTGAAGTTTGCCGATGCGGTTTTGATCCAGTTTGATCTTGTTAAACAGGTTACATTTCACATTTTACCTAAATATAGTTTTTAGGTCAAATTATTAATAGCTACATTGCTTACCGTCGTAAAGGAAAAGTATAGAATGGTATTTCTTTGAAATCGTTATACCTTTACATAACGATGAAAAAACAATTGATCAAATACGTTCATAGGTTGAGACTAATTAATGCTTAATGTTTTACGACTATGTAGGCTGAGACTGAAATTTTAAGAGGTCCACATGAAGATTTAGAGAGTTATTTAGAAGCAGTTAACCAGTTAAAGCAAATCGTTCGGTTTTTCAGCAGTAATAAAAACCTTAAAAGCAGCATTGGGGTGATTACTCATGCCACAACTTTGCTTCAAAAAGCTTCATTTATGCTCGAGGAAGAATTTAGACAACTATTAGCCTCGTGCAGGTTCAGTTCATATGTCTAACTATTAACTTATTTATTTAGTAATTTGAGTTATTAGTTATGTTTTTTGGTTTTAATCTTTAAAATTAGTAAACCTGTGGAACCTGATCGCCTTTTTGACTCCCTACCGGCTTCTTTACGCCCATCAACTGCTCAAGGTGAAAATGTCAAAAAACATGCTCAAGATCACAACAAGAATTCAGAAAACGTTGTTTACAGCCCTCCAAATCTAGTACCATCTAAAGTTATCGCGATGTTACATAATTTAGCACTACAAATGTGTCAAACTGGCCAACAACAACAAGTGTTTATTATTTATAAGGAAGCTCGTTCTTTGTGTATGGAAAGTAGTCTTAAAAAACTTGGAGTCGAAAAGCTTGGAAAAGATGATGTTCAAAAGATGCAATGGGAGGTTTTGGAGGCTAAAATAGGGAACTGGATTCATTTTGTGCGGATTGCTGTGAAATTGTTGTTTGTTGCTGAAAGGAAAGTTTCTGATCAAGTTTTTGAAGGAATGGAGTCGTTTATGGATCAGTGTTTTGCAGAAGCAACTGCGAGCGGTGTGTCTTTGTTACTTAGTTTTGGAGAAGCTATTGCTAAAAGTAAAAGATCACCCGAAAAGTTATTTGTTCTTCTTGATATGTATGAGATTATGAAAGAAATTCAGCCAGAGGTAATTACTTATTAAAGTTAGCGGTAGTTAAGCAATTTATTTTTGACATATTACATAAAAAGGTAACATACTTTAGTCTGATCGCCCCGTCAGAAAAAATCAACATGGTCGAACTTGACACATCAGAATAAGAATCATTTGTTTTTGCTCACTTAATATGGATATTTTTTTATTTGATAGTTCAATACAATTTACGGAAATATCTCTGGTGCTGAAATGCGAGAATCTGTTTCTGCTTTAACAAAACGTTTAGCTGAAACAGCTCAAGAGACATTTGTCGACTTTGAAGAAGCTGTTGAAAAAGATGCAACAAAAACCGCTGTACTTGATGGAACGGTTCATCCTTTGACTAGTTACGTTATCAATTATGTCAAGTTTTTATTCGAGTAAGTTCTTGTTTATCGTTTTGATAACTATAACTAAAATTTAACTTAACATTTCGATAGTTGTAACTTGCAAGGTTTGTTTATAATACAGTTACCAGTCAACATTGAAGCAACTTTTTCTGGAGTTTGAAGAGCCAAATTCAGATACCCAACTAGGAAAAATAACAACACGGATAATGCAGGCGTTACAAAATAATTTGGATGCAAAATCAAAACAATATAAAGATCAAGCTCTTACACAATTGTTTATGATGAACAATATTCATTACGTCGTTAGATCCGTCCGAAGGTATCCTCATTTTCCTACAATACCCTTTTTAATATGTCTACGAGAATAACAAAATTTATTGTTATAGGTCCGAGGCAAAGGATATGTTAGGTGATGACTGGGTTCAAATTCACAGAAGGGTCGTGCAACAACATGCGAATCAGTATAAGCGAATTTCTTGGTCTAAAGTCCGTTATACCTTTTTCGTTGATTTGATAACAACATAATGAAGAGAAATTGTTGAATAATGATTAGTAATTGTTTTTATTTGTGTTTCCACAGATCTTACAATGCCTTACGGTTCAAGTTGCTGGTGGGGATGGAAACAGCACTGCAGGGGTTTCTCGTGCAACGGTTAAAGATAAATTCAAGACATTTAATACTCAATTTGAGGAATTACATCAAAGGCAGTCTCAATGGACAGTTCCTGACAGTGAGTTGCGTGAGTCGTTAAGGCTAGCTGTTGCTGAAGTCCTTTTACCTGCCTATAGATCTTTCAGAAAACGGTTTGGGTACGTTTATATCATTCTTTTCTAAGTTTTAAACCGGGGTTTTATAGTAATGTGATGTTATGTTGTGGTTATGCAGACCGTTAATTGAGGGAGGTAAAAACCCAACGAAATACATTAGGTTCCTGCCAGAAGATCTTGAACGAATGCTGGCTGAGTTTTTCGAAGGAAAAACATTGAATGATCAAAAGCGGTAGAACTTTGAATGGAAGATTTATTATTCTTTTAAGTATTACATTATATGAATAAAATTTTGGATGCCTAAATTGTGCATCACTGACCCATTTAAGTTTTGAAATTTTTTCATCATATATTTATCCATTTATAAGTTATAAGTTGAATGAAACTTATATTTCTTTTAATCACCACCAAATATAAAAGTTTATATATGATGAGCAGGCCGGACGAGTTAGGAATGGGTGTTGTTTATCAAAATGGGTAATTTTTATTGTACATACCGAAACGGGTCAGGTGATATTAGCCAGAAAACCTCTTATCTATTTTTATTTTATTTTAAAAACAGTTTGTATGTTATATTGTTTTTTTGAACATAGCCAAAACATGCCAAGTTGCCAACATACCAATAGAAGCTACAAAAAAGTATGCGAATAACATGTTGACATAGAGGTCATGCGTTTAAATCATGTTTCATATTTTATTTTATTTATTTTATATTATTTAAAAAAGAAAAAATAAGAAAATAATAGAAGAGATAAAGTATGGGCTTTTTGGTGCAATTAGAGTTTCAAAAGGCACATTACCAATAATAATGGACTAATTGGCTTGCAAAACCAACAAATATACAAATACAAGCGTTATATATACAAATTAAGATTTTACCAATACATACAATATAATAATAATAATAAAGTCATTTACCAATAAATTCATACACAAAGTTTGTTAGAATTTTTGCTTTTTCTGTTTGTTTTTTTTTTTCTTTTAACACGTTTTAAAGTCGTATGATTTAGGTGTAGACAAGATGATTATTTTTAATACCTTTTAAAACTGATATAAACTTATATAAAGTACAACATTTATGAATAATTTTGTTTTGCATATGTTCCATATTCTAGATTGCTACTACAAATAATTAACATAAAAATGAATAAAATCAAAAGTTCATTTATTTGTTAAGTTCACATGAGGAGTTGGTAATTAGATAAACATGAATGTCGAAGAAAAATGAAGCATTCTTATGGACAATTGACTTGGATGATTACCATGTAGACTTGGACGGCCACTTGTGTCCATCTATCTAAAAAATTTAGAACTGCTTTCTTTAAGTAGACTATAAAATTATTAATGATTATTGATAACGAAATATTATCTAGTTATGTATACAAGACTTTAATATATGTATGATCGCAAGATATTTACAACTACGTTTTTGACATATAATACGTCGTTGTGAAGCTATATCAAAGGTCTACATAACCATCTAATTATCTTAAATATTGTTAGTAAATATTAAATATGTTATATTATATAGGTCAAAATTGATGAAAATATCATAGCTTATTATTTTAACAACATATTATATATTTATTAACCTACAAAACCTATGCGTACATAAGTTGAAACGATGTTCTTTTATTCCGACTTTTTATCTTAATAATCATCACTTTATCATACGATAATTAAGAAACAAATTTAGTTTTTATTGATTTGTTGTTACTTAAAATTTTAAAATATTGCCTTCCACACCCAAAGTTTTTATGAATGGACTGTGTTTATGAATAGAAAGTTTTTTTTTTTGGTGAATTTAATTTATATGACTTTAAATTGGGTTAGTTTACTCCTAATTATTTTTGTGTAACAAAATTAAAATTTGAAAGTATATTCTTGTCTTGATGAAATTGATTGCATAGGAGTTATATTCATTGAAGTCGAGTATAAGGTCAAAGTAAAGTGTCGGCCCTAGTATTTAATTCCAATTATTTCTTAAATTAATACTACTTGGTACCAATAAATACTTTATTTAAAATCAAATTTGAATAGTTTGTGTCAACCTAACAATAAAATATTTTTGTTTTAAAACCAACGAACCATTATTAAAAGTTAAAACCAACAAATGAAACAAAAATGAATACATCTTATCTTAACTTTAATATAGTTAATTAATTACAATATATTTTTTTAAATTGCAATTAAATGGGGACAGAAATTGAGGAGGCATTGCCGTGAGTTAAGATCATATCCTTAAATAATTATTATTCTCGACTTTTTCTTTACCTTTGTCTACTCTTAAATATTTTCTTAAGATTCCACCTACTATATTTCAATGTTTATTCATACTTATTTCCTAAAAACAAATGCGACATGATGTTTAAAACGTAGGAAATGACTTTATTCCATCTAATAATACGGGGAAACTCATATAATAACATATATAAATTGATAAAAGGGATATAACTTTGTATCTTTATCTGAAATACTCTCATAGTCAGAGCATCAATTTGTCTAGCAACGTAATCATCCATAAACGAGAAGATCGATAACTATTATAAGTTTCTAACTCAACATTAGCATATTTAACGAAATATATTTTCTAACTAGAAAGCTAATGGCCACTCATACTAGAAACTTCGACTTTGCGGATGGTACTTGTGGAATAGGGTTGGGTCGGAAATTTAAGGGGTCATGTGCGACGAGTAAAAATGGGCTCCTAAATACATTTATCATATATACACATATATAAAATAAGATTTACTATGTAGAACGATTTTTGTTATTAGGATCACATATAAATAATTAAATCGGATTAAAGTCATACCTTTATGTCTTGAATTAATAGCAAATAAGCAATAGATTAAAGTGTAAGATCTATTCCACGGTTACGTACCAACACCCTCTTTAGCAACAGACTTGTATGCTAGTACATGTTTATAATTTTACAACCCTTGCCTAGTTTTTCCCTAGGTTCTAAATAACGCTCCATGGCGGCGCCAAGGCGAGCCATGGCGGCGAGGCGCGGCGAGAATTTACGAAAACATGCAAGGCGTCTTTTTTAGGCATGGCGGCAAAAAAAAGGGTGGTAATGGCGTCCCATGGCGCGCCTTAAAGCGAGTTTTTTGTAACGCGTTATGAAAATTAAAAAAAAAAAAAAAAAAAGTTTAAAAATAGTTAAAAATGGCTATAAAAATCATTTGATTGTAAATTTGTGACTATATCTTAGAATATATATATACTTAAATGTTAAAACAGATTTTTTGATAATTTATTGATATTTATATAACTTAATAATAGTAAAAATATATATAAGTATATATAAAATTATAAAATATATTAAATTTTTTTGCTGCCTTGTCACGCTTTGAAAAACGCAATTTCTCGCATTTTCTTGCAAAACTTGAGGCTTACTCATGCCGCCACGCCACGCCTTACGTTATCTGTAACCTTACTTTTTCCACAACATTTATCTAGCTTGCTTGTTTACACCGTATCCTCAAACTACACCTCAGCTAGGTGTTCGAACAAGTCTGATCAAATGATTAAGTCTTTACGTCGTAAAAACCTTTACGTCGTAAAGCTTAATGTCTTTACGGCGTAAAGACGAGATTTTTTCCCTTTTCTTCTTTTCTCGAAAACTGAAAGTCGAATACCCCTATGGAGAGGACTAGAAAAGCTGGAAATCGATTAGGAATTAATCCTTGGTCGATTATTATGTATTTTGTGAATGAGGTTATTGTTTAATATATAGGTAAACAATTAATTGGTATACAAGTTGTATTATAATAAGAAAACCTTCATAATTATATAATTACAATTAACACTTAATTAATAATGAACAAATAATAAACGTATAGTCGTGTCTAAATGTCTTTGCGTGCGTTCGCGTAGACTCACACATTTACGGACACATATTTATTGAACTTTGTTCAAATACCAACCCGGTCGCCATAGTATATACTTCCTAATACATGACCCTACTGTGGAAGAACTAACATCGACTCGTTACTAAGTACTAACTTGGTGCGTGGCTTAATCCAGTTGACATTCGTTTTGGATCGACTTAGTTTAAAAGATGGAATTCTCACTTTCGACCTTTTAGTTTATTCATTCTGTCGATCTATATATCAATTACTATTGTTAAAAATTAAACACCTTGGAAACTAGGTTTTCTCATGTTAGTGTGTTTTTAGATAGGCAAACCAGATCTGTACACACAATTCGAACAACATAGGATCTCAAATTCATACTTTAATCCCTCGGAATTATACTTTTACATTAAAATCGCTAAAGTTTATTACTTGAGAATTTTAATCAGCACCGACATTATATGGATTAGTTTTTAATTAAGTTTAGAAAACTAAAGAAAACATATGATGATATATGATATATGATTCCTTTTAAAATATATTTTAATCTACCTATCTTAATTATAGTACATTTAAATATTTTTAACCATTATTATTCTATATTTTTGTATAGACTCTAAGAAATTATGTAGTTATTTTTATTCATTTTATACCTTAATTTTATATATCTATTCTTGTTCATAATTAAGTACGAATTATTAATGTATACACAAAGTAATGCACGTTTACACTTTACCACTAAAAGTTAATGATGGTTGACTATATATGTAATCTTGCCAACTTTTATTAATATTATAATAGAGAAAGGTTCATTCATAATTTCATGGCATATTCATGGATCTATGCGTTTTTTATACGTTCATATGATAAAAAGTGACATTTATTTGTTTATTTTATGAATATACTAACATGCATACTAAAGAGTTTGTTGGCAAAAGTGATTAGAAAAACTTTTTATGATGGTAACTTATTCTATAAAAAACTATTGACGTATCCATTACTTTTTTTCCTAAACCATAACAACGAAAATAAAAAATATAAAAATAATTCTTTTTAATAATACCAATGATAATTTACTAATGAAAACAGTCACTTGATTGTTTCTGGACAACCATAAGTCGTTTGAGTGAATAGTTAGTAGCCAAATATATCTACTATATTCACCAAATAATGATAAATTAGAATATTATTATAAATTAACAATTATGATTCAGTTATGTTACTCTCAAAATTGGTTATCGGGTGTTAGCCGGTTTGCATTATTCATGTTATAAAATGATGTTTCATAATGCTTCAAATAAGTGTTAATATATAAATAAGTTATTCTACTTTGTCAAAATGTTCAATGTTTCGATAATGCTATTAAACTTTGAATTTTTTTTTGATTATGTTAACGAACTTTGCACTACTAGAGTAACATAATCAAACATTTTCTCAAAGTTTACTAGTATTTTCTCAAAGTAAAGTAATTTATTTATATATTAACACTTACTTGTAGCATTATCGAACATTAATTTATAGCATTGACAATGCAAACTGGCTAACACCTCGTAACCAATTTTGAGAATGACATAATTTAACATTTTCACAAAATTAAGAAATATAATCGGACATTTTCCTCGAAGTACTGTAATACAATTGAAAAAGTAAAAGATAGAATAATAAAATTAAAAATTTTCAAAAAGTACAATAACTTCTTTATATATTAACATTAATCAAAACAATAGACATACATTTTCCCATAAGTTAATTTGAATCATTCATTAATCATAAACTTTTTATGTAAACTAAAGAAATACAGTTAATAAACTAAAATTTTCTATTAATTAGTGCATATGAAATATGATTTTCAGGTTGAGTTGAAACTATTGATATGATAAAACAATTTATATAACCTATATCCATACAATTTAGAAAACCTATTTACCTTTGCTAAGATAAAGTGTTTCATATTATTTTGCGAAATAACATGTTTAATACGACTTTTATATATATATATATATATATATATATATATATATATATATATATATATATATATATATATATATATATGTGTGTGATAAACAATATGGTGTAGCTTATAAGTAAAGCAAACGAAAGTCCAAATACAAATATAAATATATTTCATTTTTCATTATAACAAATTTAAATTACAAATTATTTTCTTAAAGTCACACTTGAGGTCGCATAAAATCAAAAGGATCCCCTCATTTTCTACACTTCTTGTCACCCTTCCCACACTCCTCTCCCACACCTATTCCTCAAAAACAAAGTCTATAGAGCCTTCACCACCACCACCTCCGACCACCATCGACCACCGCCCACCGCCATGTCGGTAAAACAGTGCAGCCACCACGGTAGCGACAAAAAGAAACTAATCAAACGAATACTCATCGGAGTAGGCATCTTTGTTCTCGTAGCCCTCCTAATATTCCTTATCACATGGGCAATTCTTAAACCAAAAAAACCTCAATTCATCCTCCAAGACGCCACAATCTACGGTTTCAACGTCTCCGCCCCAATCCTCCTTTCCTCAAACTTCCAAGTCACAGTCTCAGCTAGAAACCCTAACAGCAAAGTAGGAATCTATTACGATACACTAAACGTGTTCGCGACATATCATAGCCAACAAATCACATATTTCACAGTCATCCAACCAGTTTACCAGGGACACAAAGACCTTAACATATGGTCACCTTTTGTGTATGGTACTAATGTCCCCGTGGCTCCGTATAACGGAGCCGCGCTGACAACAGATCAATCTAATGGTGCACTCGGAATCGTGATCAAGATTAATGGACGAGTAAGATGGAAAGTTGGTAGTTTTATTTCGGGTAGGTATCATCTTCATGTTACTTGTCCAGCGTATATTCCGTTTGGGAATAAGAATTCAGGGATTGCTGGTGTTGTTACTGGCGTTAAGTATCAACTCGCTCAAAAATGCAAAGTTAGTGTGTGAAAACAAAGATCAACAAGATTGTCGTTAAATCCCAGTTAGTCAACAACGGCGCCGTTAAGTTTTTTTTTTTCTTTTTATATTTACTTTTATTTTATGATTTATGATGCATGCATACGTGAATGAATTTGTAACTATTTGCTTGAGATGAACGAAGACAGCAAATTATAATAATATTATATTATCTATTCGTTACAGCAAATAAAGATTACAAGATTCTTCTATTTTGTTTTTCATTATATAAAATGATTAAGATTAAAATTTAATCGTTATGCATAAAAAAAAGTCAAGTAGATGCATGTGGATGGAAGGTGAGGTGTCATTTTCATTTTACGTTATTGTATTTATTAATTAATTCAACATTACTATATACACCTTTAATCATATATATATACTTACTAAAATGTTAAACATAGTTTTATGAGTTATGATTTAAACCGATTTAAACCATAAACAGTTATCAATAGGTGATAAAGCATGACACCTTGCTTATGGTAGACATTTTTGACGGTTTATTTTGTTGGTTAGAGTACATGTATTTTATGGTTCGAAACATGTACGGTTGTGCGACACTACATGTTTCATAAGTCTGAAAGAGTACATCTTTTCTCAGTACATGTATATATATATATGTGTCTTACAACTTAACATGTGACGATTTTGTTGAACAAATATTCGAGATATATAAGAAAATTGTTTATACGACGTTCATTTTTAAATTTTATACATGACCTTCATATTTTTGGTATCGTCTTTGTATTTCAGATCCAATGACTAGTGAACTTATATTTTTTTTAGAAGGATACCAATCTTTTACTTTCTTGTATTTTACTACACTAGTTGCTTCTTGTTCACTCAATATTTTAACTTTGAGTTTAATTTTGTGAAAAGTTGGGTCAATTCATTAAAAATAGTTACGTTGTATAATTTAATGTTTTTTTGTAATTTTTGATGGGTTGGTCCACGAGAGAGTTGTTTAAATAATGTGCGTTTGGTCTAATATATGTGAACATGACATGTGTATGGGGACAAAATGATGTAACAAGGAGTAATAATGTGTAACCAGAAAATCAATTTTGGCAAATAGTTTACAACTTAATAAAGAAGCTATTCCAAAAATAGGCTTTGAAATAATTAGAAGTGTTCTTTAATTTTTTTTTTTTTAAGTATAATCATAAACTCAAACAAACAACCAAAAATTCATATGATTCACTAATCATGATTTATTGTCATCTTATTTCGATTATTTTCCAAGTGACCCCAAATAATTTAGTCACTAATAGAGTTATTTGATCACCCGAATAATAGTAATGGATTACTTTTCGGCTGGTTGGACTTGTTGAACCGGGAACCGGGTTCAGGCTCAATTCAAAACTTGTCGTGCGAACAAATGATAATGAATTGATCGGAACCGGACAACTCAACCAAACCCGACTTTTAATAAGTGAACCTTGTTGATTATCAGAAACTGAATTTTAAATTTGGTTGTGACCACCCAATTGTGTGCAAGATCTCAATCGACCTATGGAAAGAAATTTCAAAATGGGCTAAACTCAAACCCAGGTAAATAAAAAGAATTGGCCTTTTGGGCTACATTAAGCCCAGTCGATGGCAGAGATTATTATTATTGTAGATGTAGTACATATGTTTGATAAGATTCTATTTAAACTTGGAGTTAAAGATATCATCCGATGCAAAAGCGTTTGTAAGTCATGGCATTCTTTTATCTCGAATCCTCGTTTTGTTGAAGCTCATTTAAAAGTTAAAACATAATTACCTCAAATATCACACCGCCTTTAATAAGATTGGAGGACATAGGAGGATCCACGTGTGTTTTTACAACGCTCGACCTTTTATAAGTTGGAACTATAGTAAGCCTTGCTTTGGAACTAATCTTGTTGGGTCTTCCAATGGCCTTATATGCATCTCTCTTCAAAGCGGTCACAATGGACGTCTTGTAGTTGCCAATCCCTTAACTAGAGTGGTGAAAAATCTCTCTAAGTTTAATCACCATTTCCGCAGATGGTTGGAATTATGTTGGGGTTTTGGTTATGACTCCTCTACCGATGATTACAAGGTTCTACTAGGGTTTGACTATAGACCCGGTAAACCAGGCATTAGTTTTTATGTTTTAACTTTGAAAACAAATGTTTGGAAACATATTGGATGTCTCGACTATTCTTGTATCAACAACATTGGTTTGTTATGTAACGATGCCATTCACTGGTTTATGAGTGATGAAAATGATAAAACTCTTATTCTTTCTTTTGATTATGGAAGAATTCAAAGAAATCCCTCAACCAAATGACCCGAGATATATTATGACATGTATGATTATGACAAGACACCCCATTTCTTCATGGATCAGCTGTCGATTTATTATCCACCCCTAAATTTCTTTCCTTATTGGATCCGTAAGTCTTATCCCCCAATTTTTTGGAGGAATGCTAATGCACTTGTATTTGTGCCAAGCCTCGTATCTCCCCATCTTTTCACAGAGATTAAGAGAAAGAGGGAGACAGTTGATATGACGTGTAATCGTGCCAAACAACTTTTGACTTGGATGACGTGTATATGACGTGTAAGACATGTCAGCAATAAACTGACGTGGATGCTTTGTTGGTAGCATTGAAGGTAACCGGTTACATATTTGTCATATTGCCACGGATTTTCAAAATACTTATATAATAAATGACTCAATTAGAAATGTAATTTCTGATAAAATTTTAAAAAGTTGTGATTTTTATAAGTCTGGTTTTACCAGGTAATCCAAATAGAGACCCAAAGTTATAAGCCCAAATCTTGGAGTATTATAAGGCCCAGCTGTACAGATTGGGCTTATTCTGGCGGTCCACCAAACTATTCATTAAATTTATTTGATCAAGTAATATTTTTTAGAAAGTAATGATCGAATGGTTATTTTCATTGATTTACATTCTATAAACACAAATCCGGAGAGAGAAGAGAGAGAGAGAGAGAGAGAGACAGAGAGAGAGAGAGAGAGAGAGAGAGAAGAGAGACAGAGAAGAGAGAGGAGAGAGGGAGAGGGAGAGAGGGGAGAGAGAGAGAGAGAGAGAGAGAGAGAGAGAGAGACCATAAAAAGGAGCTCCAATGGCAAAGTGTAATCATCAGCCCATATCTATCCTTTTCGGGTTTTATTCGCATGTTTCCTCATTCCCAAATCTCTATAACCCACCTTCTTTTTTGACTGCTCCACTTACGCTAACTTAAAGCACTCTTAACTGAATGTATATTACCTTTTGATTTGCTTTCACTGACTATATATATTCATGATTATCGATTGATCGATGATTTGAAGATGATCGTATATGTTGTTACTACTTCATCTTGTGATTTATATACATTACTCTTTTGCTTTTAAATCATATGTAGCCTCCCATGCAACGTTATGCATGCAATTTACTACACATGCATGTTATTCTTATCTAATTAGTCACCAACATTCATTTGGTCCAACTGTATCGTAGCGAACCATCTACTTAGAGATCGTAAATTCAAATCCTGTTAGAAACAAATGTATATATCGGCCAATCAAAGGTTATACATATCTCAAAAGTATAGAGATATCTAAAGAAGCACTTTAAGTATATATTTTGTTGTGTATGTTCCTTTTGTTAAAGTCTGAAAATTTTAAAGGATTTTGAATGTGGTTGTGGAAACTTTGTCTCCATATGCTACCTTTCCCAGATGCCAACAATTCTTCTTTTATCTTTAACGGGTCCATCTTCTTTCCATTTTTGTGGTTAACTATTTCTACTATTCATTTGTGGCTTACTTAATTCGATACAAAGATTAGATATCCAGAAGAAATGAATAATATGGGAGTAATGGAGTTAGTACGAATAATATCTTATCGGATTTGAAGAGTTACACGATGGATTTTACTTCGTAATATCTTAATCTTTAATCCTAGGGTTATACACGAGATAAACTTCATTTTATAGAGCTAATTAAGCCACTAAAAACAAATGATGTGGTTATAGATGGTCTTCAACAATCTTCATGATTAAGATTTAATTATGTTCCCTACCTTGGAAACAAGTTACCTTAAAAGTACTTAAGTTCAAGCAATTTGTGGTCCAAAGTTATAAATACCTTAGTATAATATTCCAAGGGGCCATTGACACATATAGGTCTCATCAAGTCCCTATTATTCAAAACTCAAGATGGTGAAAGATAAATGATTAAATAATATATGAAATTTTTTACTCTTCATACAAGCTTTAAGGAAACTAGTATAATGAGATATAGTTTTTGAAGTGGACATACAAGAGTATAACTTTCTACTTCTAACCGTAAGATTGTGATACTTAGCATACAATAAATGTAAAATAGATAAGGAGAGAGAGATAAAAACAAAACAAAACAAAACAAAGCCAGTTAATAACAATATAGATATGTTAGAAGTATATCAGAATGTTTTTGAAATGTAACACATATTCTTTTTTCTTTATGAATAAAATTATACTAATGTGTCACATTTTGAAAAAAAAAATTTGATATATGATCTAGTTTATATCAAAATTAATAGGAAAAATGAATGGATAAATCATCCAAATATTTAGCAAGTCACGGAGCATCCTAGCAAAAAGAGTTTTTTTCTTTCTTTTTTCGAAAGGCAAGTATAACGGTTTGGGTCCGTAGGGACATTCAATTGGGAATATGCAACCCACGATGTCACACACCCTCACAATGAGGAATCTCATTTATCTCACAAGAGGAAACCACTAGGCGAAGCTCAAACTCGAAACCTTACCATCCAAACAGAACCTAAATAGCCCTAACAAAAAGAGTTACAATGAATTATTACAAGTAAATCTTAGATTAGAAGACTATATGGTCCAATTAAGACCAACCTTTAATTTGAGTTCCAACTTTAGATCCAAATGCACGAGAAGAGTTAGAAAGTGTATCTAATAGTGTCACATTTAAGGGGTTTTACATCAAACTTTACACCAATTTGATAACGACAAATCTACCAAAGAGCGATAAGCATCACTATGTTGAGGCATTGTCTCAAGTATTATTGGAGGGAGTATGCAAATGTCGTCTTGAAGATTGTAGAGAGGGTAAAGGTTCGAGTCCCACCATTTTGCTAAAGAAATTGCATTAGCGATTAGGCAATAGACAAGTATCTTATTGATTTTATTTAGACATTTATGGCCAAATGCTTTTAACTTAATGATTCCTATAACTTTAAAGTTTTATCGCATATAAAATTGTAAAATGATAAAAATGTCCATAGACTTCACCTATATTTATATTTTTTTAAATCATTGTTCATACGAAAACCTCAATCACCCCACCACCACCCCCACCCCGTATAAACACTCGGATAGTTTTAGATAATATATATTATATATTATATTTTTTGGTAATTTATTAAATGATGTGTCACGTAGTGAACAAAAAAAATAACCGAAGAAAAAAGAAAAATGAAATGCTAAATGGAATATTATGTAATTAAGAAAAAACAAAATAATATTATCATGTAGGTAATTTATATACGGACAATTTAAATTAATTTAATTTAGAAAAAACAAAATATTTTATTTTTATAAATTTATTAGACTTTATAAATTTATTTGATTCAAAAGTTGCTATAGTAATCAATTATTATGTATCTTTTAAAAATATGTAAAATAAAATGTTTAAGAAGAAGAAATAGTTACAAATTTATATATAAACTTAATTTACAAAAACAAAATATTTTTTGTTATAAATTATTAGACTTTATAAAGTTACATGTAATATTGTTAATTTGATTCAAAAGTTGCTATAGTAAGCAATTATTATGTATTTTTTAAAAATACATAAAATAAAATGTTTAAAAAGAAGAAATAGTTAAAAATTTTCATATTTTGTTAAGATGTGATCAAAAATCTAATTGAGGCTGAGGGTGTCACACCCCGCACATATGGCGGAACCGAGGTGTGCAGTGTATACGATATCAGAGATTCAAAGGTTACATCAAACATAAATAAACCAAACATCATCAACATAGATAAAAGAGTTGAAGTAAAATACTTATTACAATCATCCGAAAATATATCAAAATACGACTACAGAGTTTGGGGAAACTAAGGAATTACAATAACAAAGTAAATTCCAGCAAAAAGTCCCAAGTAGCCAAGCAAGCATATCATCAAAATAGAGTAACCTCAAATCCCTGAAAAGCGTTAAAATACGACGTCAACATAAAGTTGGTGAATTATTCGCAATAGTAGTTGAAAACATATTAGTATAAAAGTTTTCAATAAGTTTTGACCCAAAAGATAAGATTTGAAGATAAGTCCTTTTGAAAAGATATTTCAAAATATATTTGAAGTATACAAAACCTTTTGATAAAATACTCATACTTGTAACATAAAATACCATAATCATTTCATAAAAATACCATACTCAGTTCATAAAAGTAAAACCATACTGGATAGAATAATACAGCCTTTGGTAAATACGATACACCTGAACCTCAACAATACATACAGGCAACTAACCCCACCTAGTGCATTACGCTAGGTTGTCCTCGATAATAATATCCGGTCATAAGATTGTTAACATGGACAGGGCACGCCATCATCCAAAATAGTGTTAACAATGAGGGCTTGTTAGACCCATATAGCGCTATATATACTTCCGGCGGCAAAAGCTAACAGGTGTGTATACGGGGCCTCGTTCTACCACAAAGGCGGAACGAGTTGGGTAATGCTAACCTAAGGCATCCATATCCAAAATACATACCATAATACATAACCATAATACATACATACCATAAAAATATATTTGTTTAACGCTAATCATGCCCAAAAATGTAAAAGAAGTAAAAAGGGCAACGAATAACTCACAGATAGCAAAGCAATCCAAATCTCTATATGTCGGGAAATACTACAATACCGTCAAGCTTCAACGTCTAAGTGCCCTATACATCACGTAAATAAAACATGTCTAAGTATCTCTAAGTCTAGTAGGGTTATGCCTTAATGATTAACGTTTTATACGGGTTTTGAAATGACCAATAGGAATATCAGTATGACGGAATGCAAACGTTTCGGAAAGTCAACGGACTAGATACGTGATCCTAATACTTACGTGCAATACAAGTCACGTAAGTATCAAGTTACGTGGTATACAAAAGTTACGGGACAATGTTACTTGACGATAAGCTATTACGTGATAACCGAAGGAATTACGTGAAGATTAAGCAAGAATTACGGGATCATATG
The DNA here is from genome assembly GCA_910822075.1 of Senecio squalidus. Lineage (NCBI taxonomy): Eukaryota > Viridiplantae > Streptophyta > Magnoliopsida > Asterales > Asteraceae > Senecio > Senecio squalidus. Next base: position 4,736,436 of record CAJVGC010000591.1, on the reverse strand, counting down.
GGAATTACGTGACTTGAAGGTCACGTAATACGCTATTACGTGCGTAATACTTCTATTACGTGATACATGGCTAACTTACGTGAGGCACAAGCAGAATTACGTGCATGGCAACTTCGGGTCAAGAATTACGTACGAAACATGCAAGTTACGTGAATATATGTTGGTGTTACGTGACCTACAGGTCACGTAATTGACACTTACGGGCGTAATAGCTAAATTACGTGACTATAGGGACGAGTTACGTGCATGGAAGATGAGTTACGTGCGAAATAGTCTAGTTACGTGCCGTAACGGGATTTTTACGAAAAATAACATTTGGAAATCGATTTTGGAGTGTTCTAAGTGTCCAAATGATCTATAATTAAAACCCTATGTCCAGAATACTATTAGGAACAATAATCCTCAATAAAATCTCGGTTTTGACGGTTAAAAATGGGATTTACGTGTTTGGATAAAATAGAATAAAGTTTAAAACAAATTTGATAGAAAGCTTACCCGATCGTAACGAATTTCGGAGGATAGATAGAGATGATGATGGTGATCAATAATCCGGTCTCGGATTTGAAATCCAACGGTCGGATCGCCGGAAAAGTTAGAGAGAAAGTGGAGTGTTTATGGTGAATTCTAGAGAGAGAGAGAGTGTGTGTAGGTGTTTTCTTGGGGAGGAAGTTGAATTGAAGATAGAGACAAAATAGTTGGTGAAAGATAAGACAAAAGTTGGTGGAGGACTAAAATTGCAATAGAAATCTCTCGTAGGACTAGTTTCGTAATAAAATTTCCGAAAGGACTAAAAATGAAATACTTTTTAAACGTTAATCTTAATCATATAATTAAGGCATAATTCCCCTAAACTTATCATAAGAGCATACTAGACTTATACTAAAGGCACTTAAGACTATACGTTCCCGACATAAAGATTCGATCGCATACTATATACCCGATAAACGTAAATACGCATAAAATAATAATACGATACTCATAAAATACGAGAAATACGAATACAATACTCATAAAATACGAATACGATAAATCATAAAAGAAATACAATAAGGTTAAAACACGAACATAAATAAATAAAGCGAATACGTGACGATAGAATTATACTTCGAAATTCGCGAATGTCACAGTCTCCCCAAGTAAAAAGAATTTCGTCCTCGAAATTAACACTTGGTACTACTTCTGGGAGAGAGGTGAGGATACTTCCGCAGAATTTCATCTTCGCGTTCCCATGTGAACTCAGCTCCAAAGCGGGAATTCCAACGAACCTTGACAATCGGGATCTTATTTCGTCGTAGACGCTTAACATCACTAGCAACGATCTCGATCGGTTCCTCAACGAAATGAAGCTTATCATCAATCTGGAGTTGCTCAAGAGGAACTAATAGCGTCTAGTCAGCCAGGCATTTCTTCAACTGAGATACATGAAATACATAATGTACGCTGCTCAGTTCTGCCGGCAAGTCTAGTACAGACGTACGAATCTCTCTATCGGATAATTCTCACGAATCGGTAGGAAAAGAGCAGACTTCGACAATCGATCAATAATAACCCAGATACCGTCATAACCACTCGAAGATCTCGGAAACTTCGTAACGAAATCCTCAGCAATACGCTCCCATTTCCACTCGGAAATCTTCGGTTGTTGGAGTAGTCCAGACGGTTTCTGATACTCAATCTTCACTTTAGAACAAGACAAACATCGGCTAACATACTCGGCGATTTCACGCTTCATACCCGGCCACCAATAAAAATCCTTCAAGTCATGATACATCTTGTCGGAACCCGGGTGAATGGAATAATTAGACTTATGGGCTTCGTCCAGAATCAACTGACGGATACTAACCGGAACCCAAATACGCTCGAGGAAATACAGAACTCCATCCTCCCTCGGTTCTGACTCCAAAGCCAACTTATACAATCTTTCCTCTTTAACCCGGTCCTCAGTCATAATACCTTCCTGTGCTTGAATAATCCGAGCCTTCAAGCTCGTCTGAATAGATATCACCATAGAACGAATGCGGACTGGTTTGACTGTTTCTTTACGACTTAGTGCATCAGCAATAACGTTCGCCTTACCAGGGTGGTAGCGAATGTCGCAATCATAGTCGTTCAATAACTCAACCCAGCGTCGTTGTCTCATGTTCAGCATCTTCTGATCGAATATGTGCTGAAGACTCTTGTGGTCGGTAAATACAGTACACTTGGTCCCATACAGATAATGCCTCCAAATCTTCAATGCGAATACGACGGCTCCCAACTCCAGATCATGTGTCGTGTGATTCTGCTCATGGACTTTCAACTGACGCGAAGCGTAAGCTATAACTTTACCATTCTGCATAAGCACACAACCCAGACCCTTGTGCGAAGCGTCGCAATAAACAACAAAATTCTCGGAACCAACTGGTAGACTGAGAATAGGCGCGTTACACAACCGCTGCTTCAATATCTGAAATGCTTTCTCCTGATCGGAACCCCAAACGAATGGTTCACCCATCCGTGTCAACTTTGTCATAGGCGAAGCGATCTTGGAGAAGTTCTCGATGAATCGGCGATAATACCCAGCAAGACCCAAAAACGAACGGATTTCGGTCGGAGGCTTTGGTGCAACTCAACTTTTAACAGCTTCAGTCTTAGCAGGATCAACATGAATACCCTTCGCGCTAACCACGTGGCCAAGAAATTGAACTTCGGATAACCAGAACTCGCACTTAGAGAATTTCGCATACAACTTTTCTCTTCGAAGCACTTCTAGAACAAGACGCAAATGCTCTTCATGTTCCTTGCGACTTCGGGAATAGATAAGAATGTCGTCGATGAATACGATAACGAATTTGTCAAGATACGGACGACAAATACGGTTCATTAGATCCATGAATGCTGCAGGGGCGTTTGTTAAACCAAACGGCATCACCATGAACTCATAATGACCATATCGAGTACGAAAAGCGGGTTTTTTTTTTTAGGTATATCATCTTCCAGAACTCTCAACTGATGATAGCCAGAGCGAATATCGATTTTTAGAGAAATAACAAGAACTCTGAAGTTGATCGAATAAGTCGTCAATACGAGGAAGGGGATAACGGTTCTTCACAGTCAACTTGTTTAACTCCCGATAATCAATACATAAACGCATGGAGCCATCCTTCTTCTCATCAGAGAGAACAGGAGCACCCCACGGGGAGAAACTAGGACGAATAAACCTTTATCTACCAATTCCTGAATTTGTTTCGACAACTCGAGCATCTCGGAAGGAGTCAAACGATACGGAGCTTTAGCAATAGGTGCTGCTCCAGGAACAAGATCAATACGAAAGTCGGTTCGTCTCTGGGGAGGGACTCCAGGTAAATCTTCGGGAAAAACGTCAGAATACTCGCGAACAATCGGTACACCATCAATCTTTATTGCAGAATCTTTCTTCACCAAATGAGCGAGATATAAGGAACAACCTTGACGGACATACTCGCGAACTTTCAGACTTGAGATGACTTTAAGACGCTTCCCAGCCTTGTCTCCGTGTACAATCAACTGATCTCCATCCGGCTTCTGAATACGTATAAGCTTCTCATAACAGACTATTTCGCTCTTATGCTTAGCTAGCCAATCCATACCGACTACGACGTCGAAACTACCGAGTTTCATAGGAATAAGGTCGAAGGAAAAAGGAATATCGGCTAAAACGAGGGGAACATCACGAATAACTTCTCTAACACAGGCACCTCTACCATCGGCTAATTCTACATCATACGCAAGCTCTAAAGGACTAGAGGCACGGTTTACTAAGGGACGGAAGTCACTAGAAATAAAGCTTCTATCGGTACCCGAATCAAATAAGATAAAAGTAGAATAATCATAGACAAGAATTGTACCAGTGACTACGGTAGGATCCTGATGAGCTTCGGAAGATTCCATGGCGAAAGCTCGGCTCTTAGCAGGATTTCCTTTCGCACTAGTACCAGCACCAGGAGTAGGAAGGGGAGTAGGTTTTCTAAGCTTGGGACACTGCTGACGGTAGTGACCCACTTCTCCACATTCATAACATGCTCCAACAGGTCTTTTACAATATGGATCAGTGTGGCCTAAATTCTTGCAGCGTTTACACACCCAACACGCTACATTTGCCGCATGCGCACTACCGCATGTACCACACTTAGGGCGCACGCCCTGATAACCAGCTCTAGGACCCGTCAACGCATATACTTGAGAAGCTTTGGGTCTCTGATAATGATTACGGCTTCTCTTCCTCGAATTACCCATATCTCTTCTTTCAGAGTTTCCAAAATCTCTTCGGCTCACAGCTGGCTGGAGAGTACCACCTCGAATCGCACTTGCGGTCAATCGACCAGCAATATCAACCGCACTCTGAAGAGTACCCGGAAGGTGAGAAATAATGTGGTCTCTCATAGCCTGGGGCAACCCATGAGTGAAGCGTTCGATTCTTTCCGTCTCCGTGCGGACCAACCGAGGAGCCAAAACACACAAGTCATAAAATCGGTTCACATACCCGCGGAAGTCAGCACCTTGCATAGTTAAGTTCCACAACTCGTTCTCCAACCTCTGCGTCTCAGGTGACGGCACATACTCCTTTTTCATAATAACCTTCAAACTTTCCCAAGTCATCAAGGCAACAGTAGCTCGGCCCCGAACCTGTCTCACCGAGTTCCACCAAGTGAGTGCCTTACCCTGGAATAAGAATGTAGCATACTTAACCTTGGTCTCCTCAGCACATCCCGAGACATCAAACACAGACTCAATCTTTTCAAACCACTGCAGAGTAGCAACCGCATCTTCAGTACCCTTGAACTCAGTAGGTTTGCAGCCCAGAAAGGTCTCATACGAACAGCCTCGGGGTGGATCTTCAATAATAAAACTTGGTCCACCGACTCCCATGTGCACTGCTCTTCCTACATCAGAACCATCGCGCCCAGACGCCATACCTTCTGGTTCAATACCGTGCATCTCAGGTTCTTCCAACCCTAAGTCGACATTCCGCGCCGGTGTCTCCTTAAGCTGTGCCACAATCACTGGTATAGCTGCTGCTATCTGCTCCGCAATCATCTGACTGATGTTCGGAGTAGCGGTGTTAGCATTGGGGACAGCAGTGGTATTCCGTGGCGTAGCACCCGCTCTCACCCTGGCGCGACCTCGCCTTGCCGACCTTCTCATAGCAGTGACGGCAGGAGTAGACCTAGTAGAAGTTCTCTTACGCGGCATCTTCTACGAATATCAAACGGAGTAAATAAGAACGATAACTGTATGTGCGACTAAAACGAGCAGGCCTCAAAGCATAAAAAGCAAAATAACAGCACACATAGCATAAAAATCACATACAGGTCCACAAAAGAAAGAAATGCGCACATAGAGTAAATCAGATAGGTCCAAAAGCCTAGGTCATAGTCTAAGTGATTCAGTAAGGTCACTTAGTTCGCTATAACCATTGGCTCTGATACCAACTTCTGTCACACCCCGCACATATGGCGGAACCGAGGTGTGCAGTGTATACGATATCAGAGATTCAAAGGTTACATCAAACATAAATAAACCAAACATCATCAACATAGATAAAAGAGTTGAAGTAAAATACTTATTACAATCATCCGAAAATATATCAAAATACGACTACAGAGTTTGGGGAAACTAAGGAATTACAATAACAAAGTAAATTCCAGCAAAAAGTCCCAAGTAGCCAAGCAAGCATATCATCAAAATAGAGTAACCTCAAATCCCTGAAAAGCGTTAAAATACGACGTCAACATAAAGTTGGTGAATTATTCGCAATAGTAGTTGAAAACATATTAGTATAAAAGTTTTCAATAAGTTTTGACCCAAAAGATAAGATTTGAAGATAAGTCCTTTTGAAAAGATATTTCAAAATATATTTGAAGTATACAAAACCTTTTGATAAAATACTCATACTTGTAACATAAAATACCATAATCATTTCATAAAAATACCATACTCAGTTCATAAAAGTAAAACCATACTGGATAGAATAATACAGCCTTTGGTAAATACGATACACCTGAACCTCAACAATACATACAGGCAACTAACCCCACCTAGTGCATTACGCTAGGTTGTCCTCGATAATAATATCCGGTCATAAGATTGTTAACATGGACAGGGCACGCCATCATCCAAAATAGTGTTAACAATGAGGGCTTGTTAGACCCATATAGCGCTATATATACTTCCGGCGGCAAAAGCTAACAGGTGTGTATACGGGGCCTCGTTCTACCACAAAGGCGGAACGAGTTGGGTAATGCTAACCTAAGGCATCCATATCCAAAATACATACCATAATACATAACCATAATACATACATACCATAAAAATATATTTGTTTAACGCTAATCATGCCCAAAATGTAAAAGAAGTAAAAAGGGCAACGAATAACTCACAGATAGCAAAGCAATCCAAATCTCTATATGTCGGGAAATACTACAATACCGTCAAGCTTCAACGTCTAAGTGCCCTATACATCACGTAAATAAAACATGTCTAAGTATCTCTAAGTCTAGTAGGGTTATGCCTTAATGATTAACGTTTTATACGGGTTTTGAAATGACCAATAGGAATATCAGTATAACGGAATGCAAACGTTTCGGAAAGTCAACGGACTAGATACGTGATCCTAATACTTACGTGCACTACAAGTCACGTAAGTATCAAGTTACGTGGTATACAAAAGTTACGGGACAATGTTACTTGACGATAAGCTATTACGTGATAACCGAAGGAATTACGTGAAGATTAAGCAAGAATTACGGGATCATATGGGAATTACGTGACTTGAAGGTCACGTAATACGCTATTACGTGCGTAATACTTCTATTACGTGATACATGGCTAACTTACGTGAGGCACAAGCAGAATTACGTGCATGGCAACTTCGGTCAAGAATTACGTACGAAACATGCAAGTTACGTGAATATATGTTGGTGTTACGTGACCTACAGGTCACGTAATTGACACTTACGGGCGTAATAGCTAAATTACGTGACTATAGGGACGAGTTACGTGCATGGAAGATGAGTTACGTGCGAAATAGTCTAGTTACGTGCCGTAACGGGATTTTTACGAAAAATAACATTTGGAAATCGATTTTGGAGTGTTCTAAGTGTCCAAATGATCTATAATTAAAACCCTATGTCCAGAATACTATTAGGAACAATAATCCTCAATAAAATCTCGGTTTTGACGGTTAAAAATGGGATTTACGTGTTTGGATAAAATAGAATAAAGTTTAAAACAAATTTGATAGAAAGCTTACCCGATCGTAACGAATTTCGGAGGATAGATAGAGATGATGATGGTGATCAATAATCCGGTCTCGGATTTGAAATCCAACGGTCGGATCGCCGGAAAAGTTAGAGAGAAGGTGGAGTGTTTATGGTGAATTCTAGAGAGAGAGAGTGTGTGTGTAGGTGTTTTCTTGGGGAGGAAGTTGAATTGAAGATAGAGACAAAATAGTTGGTGAAAGATAAGACAAAAGTTGGTGGAGGACTAAAATTGCAATAGAAATCTCTCGTAGGACTAGTTTCGTAATAAAATTTCCGAAAGGACTAAAAATGAAATACTTTTTAAACGTTAATCTTAATCATATAATTAAGGCATAATTCCCCTAAACTTATCATAAGAGCATACTAGACTTATACTAAAGGCACTTAAGACTATACGTTCCCGACATAAAGATTCGAATCGCATACTATATACCCGATAAACGTAAATACGCATAAAATAATAATACGATACTCATAAAATACGAGAAATACGAATACAATACTCATAAAATACGAATACGATAAATCATAAAAGAAATACAATAAGGTTAAAACACGAACATAAATAAATAAAGCGAATACGTGACGATAGAATTATACTTCGAAATTCGCGAATGTCACAGAGGGATATGAGAATTTTGGTTAAAACTAAAAAATATGGGAGTAATGTATGTAAAAATTAAAAAAATTTGAACAATAGGAAACAATTAAATCGTGTTTTAAATATTACAAAGTTAAAAATGTAATTTGGTATATTTGGAAAAAATGAAAGAAAAATAATTGTTATTATTTAGTTTTTTGAAATGAAAAGGTTTATTTTTAATTTTTAAATATATATTTTAGTTAGATTGTGAAAATATTGTAATTTTTACATTTGATAACAAAATAAGCTTTGATATTTATTTGAAAAAGGATTATTATTATCATTACTGTTTAACAATGGCGTTATTATAATTATATATAGATATTTTAGTTAAACGGTGGAATTTTTGTTTAAAAAATTTAAAGGACTAAATTAAATAAAATATTAAAGTTAAAGTATTAAATTAATTTTATAAACTATTTATATTTAAGGTTTCGTGTTAGTCAATAGAAGCTAATTTTCTAAATTCCTTTTCTTATATATTAGAAGGTCAAATACTAACCAAGCTACGTTAATCTATACTTTTTTCCCCTATAATGTTTGAATCATATTGTAGACTATCCTTAATCACACTTATTTATAGTTAGTCACCACCTCGCCACTTATGACATACTTCTTGTTGCCGGTAGGTGTTTTTCCTAATGCATGATAGGCTTTAGTTTTCTGTTAGTTTTATGTATGTTTTGAAATTTTCTTTTTTGTCCTTTAATACAAAATTACTATAAATTTTATAATGAGAGTAATTTTCTATTTAATTAAATTGTTTTGATGCATAATTCTAGAAAAAGTTACTTCAACTATCCGATTCTATTTTTTTCATCAAAATTGAAAAACAACCAAAATTAATTAATTATTTGTTTCAAAACCCGACCTTTTTTAGTTCCACTCCAAACCTCCTCTCAATTTCATTTAAAAATAACATTTGAGAACAAGGTACAATCACATTGATGCAATCACACTTTCCTACAATCATGCTTTAGCTTATGAAATTTGACCATCTATGCAACCTATATAATGTTATCAATTGTATTATAGAAACAGAAAGTTAAAGAGAATCCTAATTTTTCCGTTACATATTTTGTCTCATGTCGGCTGTTAACATAAACTATGTTTGGTATCTAAAGTACCGATTACCGTTAACTAGTAAACTCGTTTTAGATTGATGAAAGATGCGTAATCTAAAAACAAATTCTAGAGGTGTATGTAATATCAGAAAACCACTAACTTCGCACAAGAATAATAAGATTTCAAAGTTAACTATACTAAGTTAGTGCGTTTTCAAATAAAGAAACAAAGATGATATGAAGATGAATATCATATAGAAAGGGACATGCCTTTTGAAACACAAATAATATATCAGCAACAAGATTTTAAGTAGTATATAAAATGTTATATCTACCATCATATCAATTTCTTTTTGCTAAACAACAAAGAGATCACATCAGAGTAATAAAGATAAGTCACCACTCATTTATACATGCTTCATTTATGTCTCTCTAGACTATACATGATTTAAAACACTCTAAACTCTCTTCCTCAAGCTCGAGTCATTAATTAGATCCACCTTTTCTATTCTAATCTTACAACTTCAAAGGAAATTGCCCACCTCATTGATTTATAGTTCCTAGGTAGTTATATAAAAATCAAATCGGAACGTATTTGTGCATAAGAAATTAATGGAGATGCAAAGATATCCAAAAAGAAGAACCACCCACACGAGAAAAGGCGATTCTTATCTTGATGATGATAAAAATTATGATTATATTAGGAAAAGCAATATAATTAGGTAAAATATCAATAATGGTGGGTAGAAGAAAAAGGCTTCTATAGCAAAAAGATGCAAGGAAGAATGGATCAATGGCTATTGTGGAAAGATAGGATAATATAAAGTTCACACACACACACATAAAGGTGAAAAAAGTGTGTATATTTGGTTGCCCTAATGAGTGTGTCGTCCCTTATCTTGTTGATTCATCTTCTTCCCCATTATACATTAATGAAACAAGTTGTTATGTGACGTTTTCATGTTTTATTATATCGTTATAATAAGGACACTTTTAGCGTTTTTGGCTAAAGTGTTTTTTTCTTTTCCGGTTAATGTTGAACCATTGAATTGATTGTAATGATATCATTACCTATATAATATATACCAATTTTGATAAACACTATCTATAAGCAATAAGAGCCGATGTGTAAAAGCATCTTCTTAGATGTAAAATGTAACGAATGCATTTTTGTAAAAAATGTTTTACTTTGAAAAATAATTTTTACAGATAACCTTTTTTTTATCAGTAAAGAAAAAAATTTATATTAAGAAGGCGCCAAGCAAGATGTTAAAGAAACCCCTAAAATAGGTTCGGTTAAATAGATGAAATGAATGGATCAACTATCCAATTCCACCAGTTAACATTACATGGCTTGAATATCCAAAGAAAAGCTAGAATTTTCACATTCTCTACGATTTTATAATGGTTATCTTTCACCCCTTAAAAATGAAGTCATTTCTTTTCTTCAAATAACCCAAATTGTCACCTGAACGACAACATTAAAATTTCTTCGAAGTTTTTATGGAATATAAATTTTAACAGATAACTAAATAATGAAAACACATGTATTTCATTCTTTGTTCTCTTAAATTTTACAAAAATTCTAAATATTAGAATTGTATTCCCCACATGTCAATTTATATACTTAGGGCGCGTCTGTTTCACATAATTGAATGAAATCTGGACGGAATTGGAACTGAATTTTATTTCTTATCGTGTTTGGTTGTCAAATTTATACGAATTGAATTTATCCGGAATTCAAACATTCCTCCATTTGAATGAATTACATTTTTTGAAAGAAACCTATTGATTTTAATTCTATTTATTTCATGAATCTTCAAATGACCAAAATATACATCCTTCAAACCTAAAATCCTCACATCTTTTCATTTTTGCTTATTGTTTTCTCTCTCGTAAAAACTTCTCTATATTAATAAAATAGAATAAAAATTTATTTTTGCAAAAAAAAAATAAAAAAAATTGTTGCGTTTTTTTGTTGTTGTTCTTGTTCTTGTTAAGTGTTTTATTTATTTTTAATGATTGTTGTATGTTAATCATTCTTGTTGTGTTATTAATGATATTTGTGGGTATGTTTCTTATTGTTTTTTATGTAATTAAACAGGAAAAACATGGTTGCGTTTATACTTATTTTTATGTTTATAAGCTTTAATAAAATGGTTGCATTTTTCGTTTTTCCCTAGTTTGTATGCTCTTGAAATGCATGTAGTTTATGTTTGTTTTTATGGCATAACAATGGTTGGATTTTCCTAGTTTTTATGTTATTAAGATCATTAAAGGGTAATTTGGTCATTTAACGTAATTACATTCCAATTCATTTGACTAATTTACAAACCAAACATAAAAATTGAATTGAATTTCATTCCAATTTCTGACAACCAAACGTGAAACATAATCAGATTCCTTAGAATTCAATTCTTCAGATTCTACAGATTACATTCCATCGAAAAACATTATTTGAAACAAACATACCCTTACTATTCGATAGTTTTAATTGTTGATATTAAACATGAATTTAGAGAGAGAAACTGGGTTTCAAGCTTTGTGATATTGATTGAATTATGAATCTTGAATACAAAATGATACAGTGAAATGTATATATACAAGATGAGTCAAACTAACTAAAAGTAAACTTTCTAGCTGACTAACTAGCCATACTTTCAACTATTAACTTATCTACCCCTACACTTTACATTGTGTCACATTTAGCTAGATTAACACTTTTTTTGTGATATTGACTTGAAACAAGATTGTTGACATGATGAGTTGATGATGTATCTTTAGATATCAATTTCTTTAAACTCATAATTGTAAAATTACCTCTTGATTTAGTTATTCTATTTTCCGTAATGATGAAGTATATTTATTCCAAACTTAAAATTTAATATAATAGTCGAAACACGTTTTACATACTTAACATGGTTGATAAAATTATGAGTAAACTAGACCTATTATTGTAGCTGAAAGTTATAGTTGTTAACAGAAATCTGAAATTTTTGATTAAAGTTGTAGCAAATATAAGTTTGTCCGGACTTTTTGATTTAATTTATGCCATAATATACCAGCTACTTTTTCTAGATCAACTGCCGACATCCATAAAAACAATAAACTGCATACATGTTAATTAAATCTAAGCTGTTAATTAATTTTAAGGAAACCATATAAGTGATTCAAGAAGTAGAGAGAATCATATCGCATAATTTATGCAATCCATCTGTCTCTCTTTTTAATGTTTTATGAATTTAGTTTCTTCCTTTTAGCCATGTTACGTACCTTGTGGATTTTATGCACTAATATTTAAAAAAATTAAATTAATATTAAGAAATATTAAAAGGCAAAGGCATATAAAGAGGTGGAAAAAAGTTGTAGAAAGAAAAGTTTTCATATTACCCAGAAAGGGGTGTAAAAAGTGAGTAACTTTTGTTTTAAAAGGGCTGTCCACTTTCTACATTTTATTAACATTATTATGTTTTAGTTAATTAATTACTAATATAAAGTTATAAACCAGTTAATATATGTTTACTCATGGAGTATCTTCCTTCCTGCTTTTAAGAGAAAATTCGATTCTATAACCCCATTCACTCCACATTTAAACAAACCACTTATATCTCTACTTCATTTCGCACTTTTGTATAAAATTATTGTAACAATAACTTTAAAACCACCGAAATCTCTTCAAAGATAACATCAATACTATATCCGGTAGCAGGGCACGAGTCAAGTGCGAAGTGTGTGGTCGTGCAGATCTCATTTTTGAAAAAATCATACACATATAAATGCCTAACAAAAACAAAAATGTCACATTTAAAAAGACATTTTTGTAAGTCATACACGTATAAATGCCCGGTAGGTGTTTATTACGACAATGAAGAAAGTAATTAAGATTTTAGCAACTTCACTTCAGATATAATATTGACATTACTCAAATAAGGTAAAACTACTACTTAATTAACAATGTTTAGGAAATAAGTTGTCATAAATTATTCTTTTGCAGATTGTGGAGCACCATGTGATATATGATTTGGCGTCATAAAATGTATGTTTCTCCTATTTGCATATTGAAGAGGTATTAGAGTGTTCATTATTGGTTACCTCTTTTGCACTAATTAACTCATTTCAAAATATATTTTTTCTGAGTTAAACTACTCGTGTTAGCATGGAAGTCAGCCCGCTGATTCCATTCTCTTTCGTTATGAGAAATAGAACTAACTATCTCTAATAGAATTTTCATTGTAAATGTTTTGAAACCAAACCAATCATATATAACATACTCCATTATTAAGTGATTATTGCAATAAGAAGGTTCAAATGTCCTCAAACTCACTTTTTATCATGCAATCATTGTCGGTTTCACACTTGTATATTTAACATTTTCAACATGACTCTTAGACTAAGGCATTAGGCGGTCCGGAGCGGTAATGGCGCAAAACCGACCAAATAAACGATTTATGTTGCTCGATTAATCTCTATACATTTTAGATCGATTATTGATTAATCATCAATTAGTAATTTCAAAATTTTAATGATGTGAACCACTACGTTGTTCAACATATTTTACAATCCGTCCCATTAACCATACTTAATTACTTGGGCTTTAGATCGTCCTTGAAACCTGACTATGAGCTATTGAAGAATGACTCATGCTTTGTATCTTCTAAATTAGAGAAAGCTATTTAAAGGCTACTTCACTCAATGTGGAACAGATTCCGCACATGAAGTTGAAAGAGAAATAAGGTAAATCTGAGGCAGAAAAGGACTATAACTCGAAACCTTTCCTAGAAAAGCTTTGTGTGCTTATTAACTATGATACATTTACAGATACATTTAATCAGTCAAAGACAAGCTAAATATAGACCACACAGACACACTAAAGCTTCATTATGCTTGCTAATTAATATCTTAAAGCACGACCGGTACGCTAATAAGATCGTAAAATTATAAGAATTATAGATCTATGTCCAAATTTTATGATAACCATGGTCATATCTCTTTCTCTAATTGTATAGCATATTGTTATTAACCATTTATTATATGATTTCCTATTATACTTAAACTTTTTGTCTTTTTAATGGATTTTGGAACATAACAAATTTGACATATGGTCATTTAGGAGATACGTTAAACACCAATTAAAAATTCCTTAATCACTAATTACTATTTTAGTACCACACGTATAACTTGGATCATATGGTCTAATTAACTTATGTATATTGCTATATTTTATTAATATGCACTTTTACCTTGAATTTTATTTTTTGATTTCTTTTATTTGATACATCAACGTTTTCACTTCAAGCGAGATTTATTCCCTTTTTGAGCATGGGCACGACTAGCAAAACACAGAGAATACCCACATGTATGAATGAATTAAAGCCGCATGACTTAGAGCTCAATATATATGGTTTTACTATTAATTTTGTACCTAGCCGTAAACACGGTTTTACATTTCAATCACCAATTAATTAAGTCGTAAAACTATATTAAAAAGATCTCACAATTATAAGCCACGGGCCCTAATCTTTGTAAACATAGGTTGTGGGAATCGTTATATAAAGAAAAATATGAGCTACGAACCATATCATCTCCTATATGTGATAAACTAATTTTTCCATATATAGCTCCCTCACTAATATAACAAATGGTCATGGATTCAAGTCTCTTTTCTCATATAAAAAATATACAATATTTTGTTGTTAAAAATATATATACGTAGTGAAATTTGTAGATTCCAATATATATAGAGATTCAAGTATTTAGATTTTTATTTACTTATTATATTTCATTTTTGTCATTTGCAAATAGAAATGGTAGAGACAAATTTGAATATTTAATATTTGTCATTTAGGGTATACGTTAAATACCATGACGAGCATTTTATGATAATTTTAATTTAGCACCACACGTACAACTTGGACCATATGTTAATTAATAAATTTATCTTAGATCGATCTTTTTCATCCGTGCATGGCTTCCTCATGGTACTTACCACGTAAATGAAAAATATTGGTTGTATTATAATTTTTTTTAGATTTGGAAACATTTTCTAAAAGGTTTTATACAAAAGTGAACTCATGCTCAATTTTAAAAAGAAAAGTTAAGAAAACAAATCAAAGTTTGTTGGTTTGAGATAAGAAGAAGTTAGAGGCTTATTTGTTAAACACCAAAGACTAAATGACATAATAAATAAAAGTAAATCAAAGGATTAATTTATAAACATGCTTATCAAGTAACGCGTAATATAAAATCCGACTTTAAATATCTTTGTGAACATACTTATAGGCTATGGCATTTTCTTTTTACTACCATATACCAATATGAATATCCATGGACTTCAACTTTTGCCATGCACTTCAACTTTTTTTTTTCTTTATTATGTTTTCATATGTTAATGCATGACTTAATAAAACATCATGAATTGTTTTAAGTTTTATAGTTTACTACCAAAATATATTTTAGCTTATTTTTATGTTTATAAGCTAATTTGATTTAGCATAATTTTCATAAACATATTTCCTTAGCTTATTTTCTGGCTTATAAAGTTTATTTTTCATTTGGAACTCATAGCTTATTTTGAATGACAGTGAAATAAATAAAAAGAATAGCAAGTAGGTAGAAAATAAAGTTTCACATTAGTTACATGATAAGAAGAATAATTGATGAACATAGATTACAAAGCCCTCAATCCATTGAAAATCAACTTATAATAAACTCATTAGCCCTAATATGAGTTGGAAGACATGTTTACTAAAAATAAATCGAGTGAAATAAGTTGATAATCCTGAAAATAAGTTAAAACAATTCATTCTAACCAGTGAAAGTCTTTGTCGTTCGTCTAGAGACGCGTGTGGTATACGATCAAACGCACATTCTAATTAAAAAATTTACATGTGTATATTTGTATAAAAGATTTTTAAGTTCTATTATGCAAGCTCCAAGACTCAAGCTCGTCAGCTTTTTTATTTTATTGAAATGCCGCAATCTTTAATACATATACTATATTATCTCCACCTGAAAGAGCTTCGTATTTCAGTTCTCACTAGAAAACCGTCCAAAATAAAATATTTTATCTCGTCAAATAAATGTACAAGCTCACTTAGTGTAATCAAATTACTGACTATCATATTATCAAGCATATAAAGAGAAATATAAAAATATATATATTAAAGCTCTACCGAATTGATAATAAATTTAATATAGTTGAATAACAAAGTATAAGAGGATTTTACTTATCCCATACATGTTACAAGTTTCTGTGCTAGACATATTACAATTTGGAATAAATGAATATAACAAGTTTTATATTAATTCGCGCGTTGCGACAAAGTTTAAAATTATATAATTTTGACTGTCGATTTTAATTTTATAATACAATCGTATTGTTAAGTTTATTTTTATAGATCTCAATCGTAATTTTTTTTTTTCTTTCTAAAAATGAAAAAAAAAATTATATAATATTTGTTAATTTTCACAATAATAATAATAATAATTACAATCATTTAATGTATCCATTTCTTTTGGTGGTTTTTTTTGCTTGTAATAAAATATTTACTTTTATGAAAAAAATATTAACTAAAAAAATTAAAGTTAAAGTAATAAGAAGAAATATTTATTAGAAATTAAATATTAGAGATATAGTAATTAATAATAGTTATAGATTAAAGATAGAAAATGATAATAATAATAAAAATATAAGCAAATAAGATAAAGAGTTAGAGAAGTATTAATAAAAAAAATTAAAGACATATTTTGTCTAGAGTAGGTGGGTTGAACCCATGACCTCCCTCTTATGAATAGAGGTAGTTAACTATATTGACAAATGAATAATTTAGTTTGTGAGTAGTGTTTGTATATATTTGTTATATATTAATAAAAATAAAATACTATTCATTAGAACTTTAGTTTGAAAATTGAGCATATATAGCTAATGCTTTGATATAGGAATAACCGACATATGGAGCACAAATATGTATGAACAATATAAACATGATTTACTTGGTTTGTCCAAAGAGATTATACTTACTCATAATATCGCCCAAGAGGATCGAACATGAATGTTCATCTCACTCATATATATATATATATATATATATATATATATATATATATATATATATATATAATCATGCATGTGTAATCATATATGGTTTTCTATGATTTTTGATGCTAACTTAAGAATGCAATTGGGGTGAGAAAACCATAGTTAGGTTAAAAAAAGACAAATTCCATCCTTATGGTAATGGGTTATAAAAAGTTTAAAGCAAAGAAGATAATCATCTTTTTTGGTGATTCTAAAGTAGATATCTTTAAGGTTTAAAGAAGAGATGCTTATCTTTGAATTTCATAATACTAATGTTTCTTGCTTTTGCTTTTAGGTTTAGTTTTTCTTTTCTTTTCTTATTTTATTTATATAAATCGTGTTTTTATACTTAATTAAATCCCTCCTTTTAATGCTTTACTCCTTAATATTGGAATGTTGGGTCTTACTAAAACTAGAGGTCGAAAGTTATTCTTTTTGGGAAACACATCACACACCATAAAAAGTTGAGCTCTTACTTTCTTTCTCTTGATATTTCTTAACGAATATTTCTCTTTTTCCATTTGTAATAAACTTGGTAAAAAGAATTCTTATTTTTATTCTTGCACTAAACCTTATATAATGTACCTATAATCATAACACCAAATTATATAGATATGTGTAGTACCCGACTAGAACAAGTTAACATGTGGACATAGACTTTGTGATAATAAGCATTAGACATGTTAATTATTATTTCCTTTTTTTTTTTTTTTTTAAACGCCAATTTTAGTGATTCGGGGTCACATTGACACCCATTTGAGCAGTATCCGACCCACAAAACTTACACCAAAGTTAGTTATAACAACCTCATACCAATAAGACAAACCATATCGGCAATTATTATTTTCTTACTAAACAGATTGAATATGTATGTTTTAGTTGGAAAGAAAATTTTCAAGAATTGTGAACGTTATTATGGTTAAATTAAAGACCTCATTTGTGCATGTCTCATTATTATTATTTTACTTTTAAACAACTTTTTAAAGCCATACTTTAAAACTCCTTGTGGGAAATTATAAGCAAATAATTTGTATGGAGCCCCACCGACTTAGTCTTCTATACACATATTGATCCCCATAATGTTCCTCTCAATGCACAAGTTTCATGAAAGTTTAAAGTCTTTTTTTGGAAAATGCGTATTGTTCTTTCTAATACGAACCCATTAAGCATCATTATTAATTATCATGTTCGATTAATAAAACATATTAACAAGGGTTTCAACAAGTTATAAGAATGTGTATGAACTTTACCAAGTAAATGAATAATACGATACATTCGGGATTAAAGAAAAAGTTTTCACATTTAAATTTAGTTTGAGACAATTAGTAAAGATATTAAGTTCAAGATTCAAGATTTAGAGTAACAAATCTTGAATGTTGAAATTGATACATTTGTCTACCAATTCTAGTAACCCTATATCATTCATTGACATGGACTCCTCTTCATGATCTTCATCAAATGAAATATTTAAATCCAAAGATACACAGGGGCTTCCTTCTTGATCTTCTTCCACCAATTTTTGCTTCATCCGTGGAGAACATGTCCTTGATCTAGAGCTAAAGCTCTCGCAACTCAAAACGATTATCGCGTCATTAAAACTAACTTCTTCGCCATTCAAGCTTGTTAGTTTTCCTCTTTCAATAGCTCGCTTGATCCCCATTTGAGAGCAAGAATCAGCTTGCTCTAGATCATCAACCAAGAAAACCCTATGAGGGTTCATAGACACCGCTTCAGCAAACCTTTCTAGATAACTACAACTTTGTTCATCCCTAGATCGTTTGTTCCGCGGTTCATCAGTTGAATCCACTCTCGGGGATGATGAGAAGTTGCTTATAGAAATCGTTGTAAAATTTGAATGTGACCCAAAAACAACCTTAGATAATTCTTTGGCAATCTTCTCCTTTGATTGTGAATCAATGCCTTGAAAGAAAAACCAAGTCTCTTCTTTCGGTTCAACACTGTTTAGTTTGTCTTTTCTTCGTAGCATTCCTGATCTACATTTTAAGATGGTACTTGCGATATCAGGGACAATATCCTTCTGCCATGGAACCTTCTCTTCTAATGCATTGCACAGAATTTTCAAATTTTCACCATTGAACTCCTTGAATCTTTGCACGTACTCAATCTCCATAAAATCACTTGAAGAAACCGAATTTGGAGTGGAATTAGGATTTGATGTTAACCTTTGTTTGGGATCCCCCTCACCATGGACACTATAGGGTTCATAGTTTTTCTCTAGGGCTGTAAAATCCCAAAGTTTACCATTGTTTGTGGATCGGTTAGAATTAGAGTTGTCTTGATTGTAAGAAAAGCAGGAAGCCGGTGAGGAAGGCGAAACCGAGGAGAAGCTTAAGCTTCTTTGAAACAAGGGTTTGTTTCTATGAATCGAAGTGCAGATTGAGTTCCATTTCTTGCTTAACTCTTTTACTGAAACACATTCCTGAATTTAGTATAGAAGAATTATATTAGACTATATATTAATTATATAAGTTAAAGAAAATATATCATGTAACTTTATAGAGTGATACTCACCTTATCTTGATTATTGTCAACTATTTTATCACCAGCTAGCCATGAAGGGAGGCTGGATGATCTTGAACTTTTAATTTCACTCTCCAAATTCATTGAGCAATCCTCGCAACATGTGAGCTGCTTCTCCTCTCCGCTTTCTAGCCTCATTCGATTATCCCCATTGTCGCCAAGCTTGCTTCCACACTCACTTTCGATATCACTATATGAGAAGAAAATAATCATATGAAGAAGATAATAATCAATCGATATAACAAATCCAAGTACATAAGGGATAATGATCGTTCTCAAGATAATAATTAGATTAAAACAAGAAAGAAGGAGAAGGAAGCTCATTATTTAAATGAACTTCTCAAATCTTTTAAAAGAAGAATCGTGTTATCAAAGATTTAAACAAATATGTAAGAAAACAAAGTCCATCAATTTTTTCAAACTCTAGATTTAAGATCGTAAAACTTTAAATCGCCAAGAAAGCAGGTTATACCTTTGTGGAACAAGACTCAAGCTTAAGCTTCCGGCAGGTATTGCAAGAGGATGAAGCTTCCAAACGTTTTCAAGAGACGGGTTACCGTTTCTACACTTCATGTATGTTTGAAACGATGATATCCCCATTACCCAAAGCTTCCCGCAAATCTCTTCACTAATACCACCAATTAACCTTCCTAATTCGATAATCAGATGTTCAATAGGACAATAGTATCCCCTTCCATGAGCCCATGAACTAATCCTATACTCAATAATCCACTTAAGATCTCCCAAATAAAGCACAACCCCTTTTTGGACAAACCCTTTTACCAAATTTCTTAATTCTCCAAGCTTTTGTTCTACTTCAATTCTAGAGAGTTGACCGAAAGAAAATAAAGGAAGACTTATAAACTTAACATCTTTTAAAGCTTGAGGAACTTCACCTTTATCAACCTTCTCCGTAACTCCTTTTACTACACCTTCAATGGTGGCCACACACTCACCTACAACCACAAGGGTTCGTGATCGCTTCTCGTTTAATAGATTATCGATTATGCACATCACATCCTCTTTCCTCACCGTAACCTGATTAGGATGTCGATTATCGCTTCCATTTTGTTGTGTACAATCTTTAGACTTGATGAGAGGAGGTGTTTGAGAGGATAACTCTAAAGAAACAACTTGTTCTACATTAGTTTTCACTAAAGTACTCGAGAAACCAGCTTCTCTCATCACTCTGCTAACACTTGGATCATCTAAAATCGATATTATAAGTTGTTCAAGCTCAATCTTTACAGCAAGCAACGGTTGTTGCTGGTTCTCAATTGATCCACGCCGTTGGTGAGCTTGTGCACGCTTAAAAGCCGCCACAAGAGCGTTTGAAATCGATGGATGTTGCGAAGAATGATTAGGGTTTAACATAGGGCTAGATGAGGATGTAGGTAGACGATTTAAAGCGACATTAAAACAAAGCTCTAGAGCTTTACACTGAAGAGGATGAGAGCTAGATTGTGACTGAAGACAAGCGGTTCGTAGAAGGCCAGTGGCCGATGAAAGCATGGTGTTAGCCACATGAAGAGGGGTCACTTGGGCATGCCCACGCCGGCGTGCAAGTGTCACCGCTTGTTTTATGATGGTTGCGGCATCAGAACTTAAAGCTTGTTGAATAGTGAAACCACCGGCTCTCATTTTTTTCGATACCTAAAGATCGAGTTGATTTACGTGTTTAAGTGTTGGATTGTGTATGTAAAAATGATGAAGAATTAGAAGAGAGAGATGGGTGTGTCTGTGTGCTTTGCTTGGGGGTGATGTAAGATTTAGAGGGCCAAAGTGGATTTTGTAGTGGAAAGTGGAATGCATGTGCTGACAAACAGCAGGAAGAATTCATCAGTCCCAAAGAAAGGTAACTCAGCTTTGAAAGGAATCAGGAACTATATTTGTACGATTTTCTTGCAGTTGAGTACTTTATAAACAAGACCACAATATTTATCCAAAAAAAAGTATTGCAATAATCTAGTTTTGCTATTAAAAACTATCTTGTAGGCTAGGTGTTGAATAATTTAATGTTGTGGTTTTGTAAAATATATATTTTTATTAACTTTTAGTTTAAAAAATCTAATTTATACTGTATAGATAATCAAAACAGAATAACTTTCACTTGAATTAATAAACAAAATCCTTGCTATTTTTTTATATTTTATAGTTCCATATCATATCTACTTGTTTATATTTTTATATAAATTTAACTTATACATAAATAATAAAAAGGTTTGCAAACAATCATTTTTTAAAACGATTGTTAACCTATATTTGTGTATAAATAATGAAGTAAGAGTTTTGATAACAATATTTATGATTTTGAAAAGAAAAAGAAAAAAAAGTTTATTCTTTATTTGTATTTTAGTGAAAATTATCCTTATATATATTTGTCAAATCATCTTCAAACTTAACGAAAACTACTTAATATTCAATTATATCTTAATCACACCTAAACTTCAACTCTAAAGTCATAATTATTAACACTTCTAGTTAAAGTATGAAACTATACCTTAAACTTATAAAACAAAAATATTAAAAATCTTCTACATAGACACTATATATTTTTTACACAGAAAGTTATTGTTAAACGTAACTTATTGAACTTCAAGATGGACCTATGGGTATCTGTAAGGTCATGGACTATCATTTTTCTATAAGCTACTATTTTTTATAAAATTATAACTTTACTTTTAAAAACTGTACTAAGTTTATATATGAGTCTCATTTATTATATTTAGGGAAATTATATAAAGTATCCATGTGGTATGTTTAAATTGTTGATTTAGTAACTAGGGTGAGGAAACAACACTTTTAGTCCCTATGGTCTAAGGTATTGCCCAAATTTATCCCTATCAGGTAGATTTAACATACTTTCTGTTAAATATTTTTTAAGTTTGAGCCCTCTCCTCCCATTCCCTATTCTTCATCTCGCCCCTTTCTCAATAATCCATATTGGCTTCCAAATCTCTCTTCGAAGGTGAAGCTCCCGGCAAGAAGGGCTAGAAGAGCATCGATTATTTAAAAAATATTTAATTGGAAGTTTTTTAAATCTAATTGATAGGAATACACTTGGACAAAACCTTAGACGATAGAGAATAAATGTGTTGTGTCCTCACTCTAATGACTAAATCAGCAATTTGAACATACCATATTGCCAATTTCTGTAATTTATCCTTATATTTATTATTATTTAAAATTTTATATATAATTTATATGGCTTAAAAAATAGTTATGGAACCCAACCATTTTTCTCTATGAACTTAAATGAGAAGTTCATGGACAACGGTTAATAAACTTATTTTTATTGATTTCTATAAACGTGCTAAAATATTGAAAAAGTTTATTATATTTGTTTCTATATTACTATGGATCTTTTCTATAAATCTTTTTACGGATGCTTTAAGATTGAAATGAAGACATATGAAAATTCAAAATAAATCTAAAAGGGAGATTAAAAGATGTAACATTATAAAATGTGTGTATATAACAAGTGAGAAATATATAAAACCAAGTATCAAATAATCTATGAGGCAAACCCATTTTTAAATTAGATTCATTTATCCTTACTCTTTTTATATTTGAAACATAAAAACAAGGAATAACTTTAATTTATATTTCCAATAGTATGCATGATTTATGAAACTAAATATTAGGTACGTGTGAGATTATATCTGGTAGGGTTAGTTGTCTCAATCCTAAGCGTGCTAAAATGCATGGAAAGGAGAGCTATTACACCACCACTCACTCACTATTACAATCGTATCTTTATTTTGTTCATCATATTATTTACGTAGTACTTTTTCTAAATTAAATTAAATTTAATGAAATCAATAGCAAAGTAACCAGAAAAACCACTCTACCAAATGATCTCCTACACAACAAACGAGAGATCTCCTACATTCATTCTTCAATCATCTTACACTTTTTTTGTATGAAAAATCATGTATTTAATACTTTTATCTTTTTTTTTCGAGACTTAAACTAACAATCTTTAAGTTGATAGATTACTCACAAACCGTCAAAATTAAGCATTACTTTTTCAAAACATGCTTGTTTGAGACCCGTTGGTCTTAATGTCATTTGGCATTGCATAATTGTGTTAACCATCAACCACGATTACGCACCATGCATACTACCGTATAAATTGTATACAACATTGTTTAAACAACAATATTCAAATTTATATTTTATAAATGTACAAAGCATCCTGTTAGCAAAATTCATAAAAAAAATATGACATCCGAAGTATCAAAGTTCTTACATTACAAGCATAAAGTCTTATCTGGAACTCTTACTTTCATTTTCTTTTCCTCGATTGTTTTTCCATCAAACCGTGGAAGATCTCCTTGAAATTGTTGTTGAATGATCTACATGTAAAAAAGTGTCATTAATAGATATTATAACAAATTTTATAATTATATATCATTAATTTTGTTAACATTTATATGATGTCGGGATTAAGAAAATGGATTTGCTATCCGGAAATTCTAGTCTTTTCTTTGTTTTGGAAATGTTCAAGTTTTTAGAGTAATAAGTACTTGGGGAGTTTTAGGTGTTTTAGATGAAAGGGTTTCATATGTAATTCTCGTTTTTTAACAGTCTATCATCTCGGTATAATCAATATCTAGTTTGAGTTATTTAGTTTTGTAATTTTCCATTATTTTTATAAAGTTTTTTGCTTATCCAGAAAAACAATCTAACATACCGGTCTGAAGTCGACTTCAGATCGACTTCCTACACCTATCGAGATACATTAAGACAAAGTGCAAGTACAAGCAACCAAAGGATTCGACAACGAAACATATCAATCAAAATCATTTAATGTGAATACATTGATCATTTAAGTACTTAGAGTTGGAAAAAACCCAATCTATAGTAACCCAAAATCAACATTAAGTGCATTAACAATGGACCACCAAAACAACTTTAGGGACCCATTAAGGTTATTTCTAGTTGCATGAAGTTGAAATACAACTAGTGGATTACTCTACTGAATGGGATTCAATCTTCCCTTTTTCTTTATTGAATACCTTTGAATTTTCCAAAAGAAATCTGTGACATTCGCGAATTTCTCGGTATTATTCTATCGTCTCGTATTCGTTTTATTTATTTATATTCGTGTTTTGACCCTATTGTATTCCTATTTATGTTTATCGTATTCGTATTTTATGGTTATCGTATTTGTATTTTATGCGTATTTGCGTTATCGGGTATATAGCGTGTAATTCGGATCTTTATGTCGGGAACGTATAGTCTTAAGTGCCTTTAGTATAAGTCTAGTATGCTCTTATGATAAGTTTAGGGGAATTATGCCTTAATTATATGATTAAGATTAACGTTTAAAAATATTTCGTTTTTAGTCTTTTCGGAAATTTTATTACGAAACTAGTCCTACGCGAGAAAATCTATTACAATTTTAGTCCTATTCACATTTTTATTACAAAATTCGTCCTTATCAGATTTTGTCTTATTCTCACCAATAATTTTGTCTTTATCCTTTCACTCTCTTCTTCCTCAAGTAAAAGAATCACCAACACACCTTTCTCTCTCTAAAAACACACATAAACACACCACCTTCTCTCTAGCTTTTCCGGCGATCCGACCGTCCAAATTTAGATCCGAGACCGGATTATTGATCACCATCACCACCTCTATCTATCCTCCGAATTTCATTACGATCAAGTAAGTATTTCTCTATTTTGGTTTTTTAACTTTAACCCATTTTTATCCAAACTCGTAAATCACATTTTTACCGTCCAAAACCGAGATTTTATTTAGGATTATTGTTCCTAATAGTATTCTGGACATAGGGTTTTGATTATAGATCATTTGGACTTTTAAAACACTCCGAAATCGATTCCGATAGCTATTGTTCGTGAAAATCTCGTCGAGTCACGTAATTTCAATGTCGTTCACGTAAGTATGAACTTACGTTCACGTAATAAGGTATTACGTTCACGTAATACAGCTTTGATGATCACGTAAGTTCGAGTCCAGGTTCACGTAATTGGCTTATATTCACGAAATTGATTGTTGTTCACGTAATAAGCACCTCGGTTTCCGCCATTTCTATGCGGGGTGTGACAGAAGTTGGTATCAGAGCCAATGGTTATAGCGAACTAAGTGACCTTACGGAATCACTTAGACTATGACCTAGGCTTTTGGACCTATCTGATTTACTCTATGTGCGCATTTCTTTCTTTTGTGGGCCTGTATGTGATTTATATGCTATATGTGCTTTTATTTCGCTTTTTATGTTTTGAGGCCTGCTCGTTTTAGTCGCACATACAGTTTATCGTTCTGATTTATTCCGTTTGATATTCGTAGAAGATGCCGCCTAAGAGAACTTCTTCTAGAGCTACTTCTACTAGAGCTACTCCTGCCGCCGCCGCTCCGAGAAGGTCGGCAAGGCGAGGTCGCGTCCCTGTGAGAGCGGGTGCTACACCTCCGATTTCCACTGCTACCCCCAATGTTACTCCTGCTACTCCGAACATCAGTCAGCTGATTGCGGAGCAAATTGCTGCAGCTATTCCAGTGATTGTGGCACAACTTAAGGAAACACCAGTGCAAAATGCTGATTTAGG
This sequence comes from Senecio squalidus, assembly GCA_910822075.1. Classification (NCBI taxonomy): domain Eukaryota; kingdom Viridiplantae; phylum Streptophyta; class Magnoliopsida; order Asterales; family Asteraceae; genus Senecio; species Senecio squalidus. The sequence goes on along the minus strand of CAJVGC010000591.1, from coordinate 4,710,256 downwards.
GTTTGAAGAACCTGAGATGCAAGATGTTGAAGCGGAAGGTATGGCGTATGGGCGCGATGGTTCCGATGTTGGCAGAGCAGTGCACATAGGATCTGGTGGACCAAGTATTGTGATTGAAGATCCACCCAGAGGCTGTTCGTATAAGGCCTTCCTGGACTGCAAACCTACTGAGTTTAGGGGCACTGAAGATGCAGTTGCCACCCTACAATGGTTTGAGAAGATGGAGTCCGTATTTGACGTATCAGGATGTGCTGATGAGAGCCGTGTTAAGTATGCTACCTATCTGTTCCAGGGTAAAGCCCTCACTTGGTGGAACTCTGTGAAGAAGGTTCAAGGTCGAGCTGCTGTCACCTTGATGACCTGGGAGAATTTGAAAGTTATGATGAAGAAAGAATATGTGCCGTCGTCTGAGACGCAGCGATTGGAGGATGAGTTTTGGAACCTAACTATGCAAGGTTCTAACTATCGTGGGTATGTGAACCGCTTCTATGACTTATGCGTCCTGGTTCCTCGTCTGGCTCGTACTGAGAACGAGAGGATTGAACGGTTCGCGAATGGTTTGCCGCAGACTATGCGAGACCATATTATTTCTCATCTTCCGGGTACACTTCAGAGCGATGTTGATATTGCGGGTAGGTTGGTCGCTAGTGCAATCCGTGGTGGTACACTGCAGCCAGTTGTGAGTCGTAAGGATACTGGTAGATCTGCTAGAAGGGATGGAAGTAACTCGAGGAAGAGAAGCCGTAGTCACGAACAGAGACCTCAGCTTCCTCAGGTTTATGCGTTGACTGGAGCTGGAACTGGTTATCAGAGTAAACACCCTAGATGTGACACTTGTCATAGTACTCATGCAGCCAATGTAGCGTGTTGGGTTTGTAAACGCTGCAAGAGGTTAGGCCACACTGAGGAATATTGTAATAGGACTGCTGGAGCTTGTTATGAGTGTGGAGAAAAGGGTCACCGTCGTCAGCAGTGTCCCAAGCTTGCATCATCTACTTCCCTTCCTACTCCTGGTGCTGGTACTAGTGCTAGAGGAAATCCTGCAAAGAGCCGAGCTTTTGCTATGGAATCTGCTGAAGCTCATCAGGATCCTACCGTAGTTACTGGTACATTTCTTGTTGACGATTATCCTGCTTTTATTCTATTTGATTCGGGTGCCGATAGAAGCTTCATTTCTAGTGACTTTCGCCCCTTAGTAAACCGTGCCTCTAGTCCTTTAGAGCCTGCCTATGAAGTAGAGATAGCTGATGGTAGATGTGCCTGTGTTAGGGAAGTTATCCGTGATATTCCCCTCGTTTTAGCCGATATTCCTTTTGCCATCGACCTTATTCCTATGAAACTCGGTAGTTTCGACGTCGTAGTCGGTATGGATTGGCTAGCGAAGCATAAAGGCGAGATAGTCTGTTATGAGAAGTTTATTCGTATTCAGAAGCCGGATGGAGATCAGTTGATTGTACGCGGAGACAAGGCCGGGAAACGCCTTAAGGTTATTTCTTGTTTGAAGGTTCGCGAGTATGTCCGTCAGGGTTGCTCTTTATATCTTGCTCACTTGGTGAAGAAAGACTCTGCGATAAAGATCGATGGTGTACCGATTGTCCGCGAATATTCTGACGTTTTTCCCGATGACTTACCTGGAGTCCCTCCCCAGAGACAAACCGATTTTCGTATTGATCTTATTCCTGGAGCTGCACCTGTTGCTAAAGCTCCGTATCGTTTGGCTCCTTCCGAGATGCTCGAGTTGTCGAAGCAAATTCAGGAATTGGTAGATAAGGGTTTTATTCGTCCTAGTTTCTCCCCGTGGGGTGCTCCTGTTCTCTTTGTTAAGAAGAAGGATGGCTCCATGCGTTTATGTATTGATTATCGGGAGTTAAACAAGTTGACTGTGAAGAACCGTTATCCCCTTCCTCGTATTGATGACTTATTCGATCAACTTCAGGGTTCTTGCTATTTCTCAAAGATCGATCTTCGTTCTGGTTATCATCAGTTGAGAGTTCGAGAAGATGATATACCTAAGACTGCTTTTCGTACTCGGTATGGTCATTACGAGTTCATGGTGATGCCGTTTGGTATGACAAACGCCCCTGCAGCATTCATGGAACTAATGAACCGTATTTGTCGTCCGTATCTTGACAAATTCGTTATCGTATTCATTGACGACATTCTTATCTATTCCCGAAGTCGCAAAGAACATGAAGAGCATTTGCGTCTTGTTCTAGAAGTGCTTCGAAAAGAGAAGCTATATGCGAAATTCTCTAAGTGCGAGTTCTGGATTTCCGAAGTTCAATTCCTTGGCCATGTGGTTAGCGCGAAGGGTATTCACGTTGATCCTGCTAAGATTGAAGCTGTTAAAAGTTGGGTTGCACCGAAGTCACCAACCGAAATCCGTTCATTTTTGGGTCTTGCTGGGTATTATCGCCGATTCATCGAGAACTTCTCCAAGATTGCTTCACCTATGACTAAGCTGACACAGAAGAGTGAACCTTTCGTTTGGGGTTCCGATCAGGAGGAAGCATTTCAGATATTGAAGCAGCGGTTGTGTAATGCACCTATTCTTAGTCTGCCAGTTGGTTCCGAGAATTTTGTGGTTTATTGCGACGCTTCGCACAAAGGTCTGGGTTGTGTGCTTATGCAAAATGGTAAGGTTATAGCTTACGCTTCGCGTCAGTTGAAAATCCATGAGCAGAATTACACGACACATGATCTAGAGTTGGGAGCCGTCGTCTTTGCATTGAAGATTTGGAGACATTATCTGTATGGGACCAAGTGTACTGTATTCACCGATCACAAGGGTCTTCAGCACATTTTCGATCAGAAGATGCTAAACATGAGAAAACGACGATGGGTTGAGTTATTGAACGACTATGATTGCGACATTCGCTACCACCCTGGTAAGGCGAACGTTGTTGCTGATGCATTAAGTCGTAAGGAAACAGTCAAACCTGTCCGTATTCGTTCTATGGTGATATCTATTCAGACGAGCTTGAAGGCTCGGATTATTCAAGCTCAGGAAGGTATTATGACTGAAGGCCGTGTTAAAGAGGAAAGATTGTATAAGTTGGCGTTGGAACTAGAACCGAAGGAGGATGGAGTTCTGTATTTTCTCGAACGTATTTGGGTTCCGGTTAGTATCCGTCAGTTGATTCTGGACGAAGCCCATAAGTCGAATTATTCCATTCATCCGGGTTCCGACAAGATGTATCATGATTTGAAGGATTTTTATTGGTGGCCGGGTATGAAGCGTGAGATCGCTGAGTATGTTAGTCGATGTATGACTTGTTCCAAGGTGAAGGTCGAGTATCAGAAACCGTCTGGACTACTCCAACAACCAAAGATTCCCGAGTGGAAATGGGAGCGTATTACTATGGATTTCGTTACAAAGCTTCCGAGATCTTCGCGTGGTTATGACAGTATTTGGGTTATTGTTGATCGTTTGACGAAGTCTGCTCATTTCCTTCCGATTCGCGAGAATTATCCGATGGAGAGATTCGTACGTTTGTATATTTCCGAGATTGTATCGAAACATGGTGTTCCAGTATCGATTATTTCCGATCGTGATGCTCGTTTCACTTCACGATTTTGGAAGACCTTTCAGTCCGCTATGGGTACAAGATTAGATATGAGTACCGCGTATCATCCGCAGACCGATGGTCAAAGCGAGAGAACTATTCAGACTATGGAAGATATGCTACGAGCTTGCGCTATTGATTTTGGTGGTAGTTGGGATGTACATTTACCGTTGATTGAATTCTCGTACAACAACAGCTATCACACGAGTATCAAGTGTGCACCGTTTGAAGCGTTGTATGGCCGTAAATGTCGATCACCTGTATGTTGGGCAGAAGTTGGAGATAGTCAGATTTCCGGTCCGGAGATTATACAAGAGACCACTGACAAGATCTTCAAGATCAAGGAGCGATTGATTACTGCCAGAGATCGACAGAAGAAGTATGCTGATAAGCGCAGGAAACCTCTCGAGTTCAGTGTTGGGGATTTGGTATTGTTGAAGGTATCTCCATGGAAAGGGGTTGTCCGTTTTGTGAAGCGCAGCAAGCTGAGTCCGAGATACACGGGTCCATTCAAGATCTTAGCCCGCGTCGGCCCAGCTGCGTATCGATTAGATCTACCGGCAGAACTGAGCAGCGTACATAACGTATTTCATGTATCTCAGTTGAAGAAATGCCTGGCTGACGAGACATTATTAGTTCCGTTTGAGCAACTCCAGATTGACGACAAGCTTCATTTTGTTGAGGAACCGATCGAGATCGTTGCTAGTGATGTTAAGCAACTTCGACGAAGTAAGATTCCGATTGTCAAAGTTCGTTGGAATTCCCGCTTTGGTGCTGAGTTCACGTGGGAACGCGAAGATGAAATTCTGCGGAAGTATCCTCACCTTTCTCCCGGAAGTAGTACTCAGTGATAATTTCGAGGACGAAATTTCTTTTTACTTGGGGAGACTGTGACATTCGCGAATTTCTCGGTATTATTCTATCGTCTCGTATTCGTTTTATTTATTTATATTCGTGTTTTGACCCTATTGTATTCCTATTTATGTTTATCGTATTCGTATTTTATGGTTATCGTATTTGTATTTTATGCGTATTTGCGTTATCGGGTATATAGCGTGTAATTCGGATCTTTATGTCGGGAACGTATAGTCTTAAGTGCCTTTAGTATAAGTCTAGTATGCTCTTATGATAAGTTTAGGGGAATTATGCCTTAATTATATGATTAAGATTAACGTTTAAAAATATTTCGTTTTTAGTCTTTTCGGAAATTTTATTACGAAACTAGTCCTACGCGAGAAAATCTATTACAATTTTAGTCCTATTCACATTTTTATTACAAAATTCGTCCTTATCAGATTTTGTCTTATTCTCACCAATAATTTTGTCTTTATCCTTTCACTCTCTTCTTCCTCAAGTAAAAGAATCACCAACACACCTTTCTCTCTCTAAAAACACACATAAACACACCACCTTCTCTCTAGCTTTTCCGGCGATCCGACCGTCCAAATTTAGATCCGAGACCGGATTATTGATCACCATCACCACCTCTATCTATCCTCCGAATTTCATTACGATCAAGTAAGTATTTCTCTATTTTGGTTTTTTAACTTTAACCCATTTTTATCCAAACTCGTAAATCACATTTTTACCGTCCAAAACCGAGATTTTATTTAGGATTATTGTTCCTAATAGTATTCTGGACATAGGGTTTTGATTATAGATCATTTGGACTTTTAAAACACTCCGAAATCGATTCCGATAGCTATTGTTCGTGAAAATCTCGTCGAGTCACGTAATTTCAATGTCGTTCACGTAAGTATGAACTTACGTTCACGTAATAAGGTATTACGTTCACGTAATACAGCTTTGATGATCACGTAAGTTCGAGTCCAGGTTCACGTAATTGGCTTATATTCACGAAATTGATTGTTGTTCACGTAATAAGCACCTCGGTTTCCGCCATTTCTATGCGGGGTGTGACAGAATCTGGTAAATTGCAATTGAAAGAGAGTTACAATTCTATGCTAATGTCAGTATCCACCAACTTGTCACCGCGTTGGTAACTTAGTCATTGGGGACATGTAACACAAAACAATGATCGATCAATAGTTCAAACATTATCCTAGTGTTTTGACCATTTTGTTGAATGATTTACATCGCTATGTTAGTAGTGACATCGGTGAAGGTGGGTTACTTGATACAAATGGACCTCGAGTCACAACACCAAATAATTTAAGAGGCAAAAGACTTGTTATGCCTACTTGAGACATATATAATTGCATAAATACCAAGTCATCTATAGTATCCGAGACTTTTGAAGATTACATATGTCCGGATTGTGGGATTAATTTAAAATTTTAAAACAATAATTGTAATGAATAGTTCTTTTCACTGGAAGAAAAAAATTAAATGAATATTTATTTATATTCTTTTTCCAATTTCTAAAATAATAGGGGTCTATAACATATGGCATCCATATTTGACATATGATATTCCATTTATTATCTCTCGTTATTAATTATATCAATTGATTTTGTCAAATGTCCGGATCACGTCGTTAGAATGATAGGTATTAATAAAAGTTAGAAGAATATAGTGAATGTGGTTGAAAACAATATGTTCAATTCATAGATTACAAATATTGTAGTTTACTCAAATGTAAAACAAATTCTTGATATAATTGTAGCTTCTGCCCTGATATCCCCTCTAATAAACTTTCCAATTATACGTTACTATAGATAGATTGAAGTTGATTCGTCGATAGATATCTAGTCAAAAAGATAAAAGATAGATGTGTTTATCTTTGATGATAGCCTAAAAAGACATACAAACAAACACACACACAGAAAGAAAGCACCAAATTATTTGAATGCAAAGTGTTTCTGTCCAATGCTACAAAAGGAGTGTTTGAATGAAACAAAGGTGTAGTGTATATACAAATCTCTCTCTCTCTCTCTCTCTCTCTCTCTCTCTCTCTCTCTCTCTCTCTCTCTCTCTCTCTCTCTCTCTCTCTCTCTCTCTCTCTCTCTCTCTCTCTCTCTCTCTCTCTCTCTCTCTCTCTCACACACACACACACAGCCCTTACGCGGTTATGCGTTTTATGGGTTTGGATGTCGAGGTTTTCTCAACATTTAACCTTTTGAATAATTCGGACATTTTAACATTAGGATCACAAACAAAAGTTCAATCATTTTGACATTCTAGAATTAAGGCATTCCAATTTCTTGTAATATACATCAATCTTATTACCCACTGTATAAGCCACATTTTGAACGCAGTCAAAATCATAACATTAACGTTTTTTATCCCACGTAAATTTTGTCGCCTCATAAAATGTGATGTCACGAGCGATTGCACATCTTGCACATTCGCATGGGCGGCCCTTCTCATTGGCTCATCTAGGATTTAAACCCGGAATATTTTGAAAAGCTACTACAGTTATCAGGATTGCCTCACCATAAACTCACCAAAACAAGCGTTGTAGGCCCAAAATTTTTGAAGGCCTCAAATTTGAACACATAAGTTTTTTCTTTGTTTCATAATCTTATCGAGATAATTAGTATTGCATTTTTAAAGGAAAGTTGCATCAAAATGTAATTAAATTGAGCACCTAAAGTTGAGTTTTGATGAATTAAAGATAGAAAAGTAACTTTCTATACTAAAAAAAAAATTGTTATACCCTTAATTTTTAAGACCTAATGGAAAGTTTGTTTTAAACCACTCGAAACCTTGAACCGCCCTTGATAATTATCTCTAGAACCAACTAAGCTACACCCGAAAAGTAACGAAAACCATAGTTACTTTCCTAATAAACCCAATACATATCTAACCATTATTAAATTTGTAGATTGGTAATATAAGTTGTGAGGTTACTTAGGTGGACACCAATAGAAAAAAGGGAAAAAAGGTTTAAAGTTTTAAAGGTAAATATTTGCAGAGAAGAGTGGGAAAAGTTGCTAAAATTTTGACATGACAGCCTTGTTAATAAAGGGGACTAATCGAATTACGTACCACAAGACGTTTCTTTTCCAAAAAGTGCATTATTCCATGTGTTGCATTTGAACCAACTTATATATTCTTCACCACTTTTCTTATTTTTAATTACAAAAATATTTCTACTTTTTTTAGTTTTAAAATAATGACAATAAAGGGGAGAATAAAAGAGCATAACACTATGATCTACATGATAAATTAGATTCAGTGCATATCGTTGAATCGGGAAACATGTGTTGTTTACAATGATCATGTATAAATCTAGGTTTGTACATGCATTACCACATGTTAAAAGTTCGACGAAGTGTATAAGGTTCAAGGTGAAAGAATTGAATAAGATGGTAGTTAGGCATGATGAAATGCTTTTTGTGAAACGACTAGACAAACAATTTAAAAAGCGTTGTGACGTGATCACATTCTTCTTCGACATGTGTTTATGACTAATTTGAGATTATACATGTTAAAAAACACGAGTGACGAGTAGTTGAGCACCTGATGTCTTGTAGACGTGCCAATATGTATATAGATTCTTTTATTTGAGTATTTTGGGTCACAATTATAATCAATATCGAAAAACCAAAAATTTCAGTGGTTAAAATATAAGCTTTGTGACTACTTATTATATTACGATTGGTTTTGAAATAAAAACGGTGAGTTTGATGAGATGTGATATAAGTATCAGCTCTTAGAAGTGGTTTCATTAGAACTTATATCTTAGTTAATGCTATGGGGTGTGGCATGAGAAGTGAACCTCATATTTGATTGCAACAAGTGGTATCATAGTGACGATTTTATTGATGTCTTGTATCTAAACTCTTCATTATTTGTGAAGGCCGTATAGTATTATTAGATGTAGAAAACCTATACAGATTGGGCTTGGGCTACATCTAATAAGTATGTCGTGCGAAATGAAAAATAGACGATACATCATACATGTAGTGGATCATGAGTTCTATACTAACAACCAAGTTTGTATATATATATTTTTTTGTCACGACATGGTGATATATGGGATAACCTAACAAAGACAATGAACATAGGTTAGGAACAACGTAGCGAAACATTCATATGGAAGTAAACAGAATGGCACGATCTAGTTGACCTATACAAAATTTATATGGTTAACTAGAGCCTCAAATCAATTTTAGCTTTTTTGAATATCTAATTACGTCGGTGATCCTTTATTTGAAAACAGTACAACATAAATTACACTCTTCAAATCAAAGATCAACAAATATAGTCAAGTTTTCGAATAGGGCAAGGCCGAAACCAGAAGGAATATTGTTATCCCATAAAGAATTAGTCCTGTGTCAATATAAAATCCATACGAATATTAGTCGATTTAAATTAAAAAGAAAGAAAAAGGTAGACATTAAAGATTTTTAAAACGAGAATCCTTCTCTTTACGAAATATTCATATTTTTAGCCCACTTTATTAACGGGCCCATTACGCCATTAGTAAAGTTATAATGGGCCTAACATATGCTATGAAAACAAGTCGGCTTCAAGAGCCCATCATATGCGGGCCCTCATATAGGTGTTTAATAAAATCATTGAAATTTTAAAGTCAATTAAACTTGATATTAATTAATGTGAAATAATTTGTATTGCTAACGGCACGAATATCGGATGAAGGATATCACTAAATCATGCCTTTTTAGAAAATTATTTAGGATCGTGTGACCCGAAGACGGGTAAGACATAAATTACCATCAAAATAGCCTAATGATAAGTTGTATTGGTTCTTCCATTACAAGTCTCAAATTCGAACTTGAATGTGTTAGGCATAGAACAAACGTCTTTTGTTTTGATCGCATAAATAAATCTCATATACCTCAAAGAACGTTTAGAATGTTCAAATACATTTAAGTTTTACTTAGAATTTTTAAAAATCACAAACTTATGATCAAGTAATCATATAATAAAAAAACTAAAAAACAAATAACAAAAAAATCAGAAAATGTAGCTCAATAAAACTATGATTCCTAAGATATCATGCTCAATGTTAACATGACATATAATATTCTGCTATATTATGCTCCTCTGAAATAATCCAAAAGTTTTGAATATTATTATAGAATCCTACTAAGGACTTTTTAAGTCATTTTGCACGATATAAGAGAACCATAACATGGTGTGGGTGTGATTGTGCCTCGTTGTGGCTCGTTGTCACCTCCTCAATGAGCGTCTTCCTCGTTACCACACTGAGTTCGTTCGTTGGGGGTTTCGTTCTCGGGGCTTGTTGTCTTGACAACGGTCGTTTTTTTTTTTTTTTTTTAAAAAAAAACTGTCGAATAATAATAAAAACAAAATTTACCCTAACGGTCGGAAAAATATCCGTTGGATATATATATATATATATATATATTAATTAAACGCCATTTCACCTATAAATACATCCCTATTTTAACCAAAAAATCACACAATTTCTCAATAACATTCTATCTTTATATACATTACATCTATAATATCAATCTCATACATTTCTCAATCGAAAAAATGTCTTCGTGGTCTTCAAGCGCTCCCCAAACAAACGCAAACACACCTTCAATGCCACAATCACAAACACGCTCCGGTTTTGCAAACTACCATAATCTACCAAACCCATTATTATCACCCAACCACCAAATTTTAACCAACGACAACAACAACAAATTTTAAACACCTTTTTCGCAACAATCACAACAACAACCCCAAGCCATGTTCAACCCCAATCAATTTTTTATGCATCAACAACTTTTGTTGCAACAACAATGACAATTTTTCCCTCAACAATCCCAATTTTTACCATAACAATCATAATTTCTACCACACCAATCACAACTTCCACCTCAACAATCACAAAGCCATGTTCAAGAAACCCCATAAATTGTTCAAGAAACTGAAGACGTTATCGTAGAAACGCAACGACCCTCCACATCTAATCCAAAAAGAAAAAGGTATGCAAAAAGGTGGCATGGTCCACGCCCGAGGAAGTACTTTTGGCGAAGATGAGGTGTCACATTTCCGAAGATTCTGACATCGCCAACAACCAACCGGACGCAAGATTTTGGAGACGAATTGTGTCGGGTTACAACGAACAAGCTAAGGGACAAGGTTTTGTGGAGAGAAACAAGGAGTCCCTGAATAGCAAGTTCACGGCAATGAGTGGCGCAATAAAGAATTTTATTGGCCACCATTCGGAAGCTTTACGACTTCGGGGTAGCGGGATCGACGATTCAAGGGTTTTAGAGGCGGCTTGTGAAATGTACTTTGACACGGTGGGTGGGCCTTTTAGGCAAACGGCGGTGTGCGAAATTTGGAGAGAACATAGCAAATGGCGCGTTTTTACCAAAATAGAACTCTAGTTACCACCGTCAACCTTGAAGACATTGATATTTCGGATGATATTTTCGCGGATGATCGAAATGAACGACCACGCGGAAAACAAAGATGAGGTAAAAGAAAAGAATCATCTGACGCATCCGAAAAGGCTCAATCTTCGTCGTCGGCGTTTTGTGGAGCGATTGCTGCACAGTTAAAAAAACTTACAAAAACAAAAAAAGATGTCGCCAAAACAAAAAAAGAAACACTCCTAGTCTAAAAAGAGACGGCTTATACAAGTGCAAGAAGAGACGATATGTTGTTTCTTCAATAAAGTCGGAGGGGATGCCACAAGCACAAATGGAGTGGATCGAAAGCGAAAAAATAAAAATCCAAAAAAAATATAGGATAATTCAGCTTTTAGTATTTTTTTAGTTTTAATAATTTGTATTGTTTTTTATTTTAATAAAATATTATATTTATGTTATTTAAATATTTTAAAAAATAAATAAATAATCTGGGTCTCACATCTTCCACAATCAGCAACAATCATGGTCATAACACTACCAAAAAACTCACAATTATCATTCTTAATGCCACGTGAACAAAAAAAATCTCACAATCGCGATTATCATATCGTGTGCTTTCATGTTGATAATCGAATTTCGATAACCTTCATTTTTCACTCTTTCACGATCATATAAAAGATAATAACATTGTCCATATTAAATATTTTTTTGAAAAAACACATTGAACTGGGTAAACCAAACTATGTTCAAAATGATGGGCACTAGAATTCCACTTGGCTATAATTATAATAAAGGTAACAACTTTCTCCTCTTTTCTCGACATTTTTTGAATAAAAGGTTTTTCTCTCTGAAACCAAGTTCCAATGTTGCGCGAAATACTAAGATCGATGACGCCCTCCAACTGTTTGATCAAATGCTTCAAAAAAACCCACTACCTTCCATCATTGAATTTACTCGGTTGATCAATGTTATCGTTAAGATGGGACATTATTCTACTGTCGTTTCACTTTTTAAGAATATGGATTTAATGGGTATTCCTAGTGATATCTATGCAATGAGCATGTATATTAACTGCTATTGTCGCATGAACCAAATGACATATGGCTTTGCTTTATTAGCCACCATCTTCAAGCAAGGTCATACACCCAATGCGGCCACTTATTGCACTCTCATACATGGGCTTGTTCTTGTTGATCGGGTTTTTGAAGCTATTGAGTTATTCAAGAAACTTCTTAAAGAGAAAATTTGTGAGCCTGATCAATTTATGTACGGAAGTATCATTAATGGACTTTGTAAAGTTGGTCACACTAGTAAAGCCATTGAATTGCTCAAGTTCATGGAAACAGGCTCGTGTAAACCTCGGGTAGAACAGTACAATATGATCATTGATAGCCTCTGCAAAGACAGAATGGTTAATCAAGCGTTACAATTTTTCCATAAAATGACCGATAAAGGCGTACGTGCAGATGTCATTACTTACAACTCTTTGATTCAAGGTCTATGTAACTTTGGTCGAGAGAATGAAGCGACAAGATTGTTGAGAGATATGGAGGAAAAAGGAATCTCCCCTAATGTGCGTACTTTTACAATCTTGGTTAATTCGTTTTGCAAGCAAGGATCCGTAAAAGATGCAGAGCTTGCTGTGGAAGCAATGGAACGAAGAGGTCTACAGCCAGTCAGCCAGATACAATTACTTACAATGCACTTATTGACGGGTACTGTTTGCGAGGTGATCTCAATGAAGCAAAAAAAGTAATTGATAACATGACGGAGAAGGATCTTTTACCAGACATCATCACATATAATAGCCTCATAAATGGATACTGCAAGAAGAAGAGGATAGATGAGGCCATGCAACTTTTCCGAGATATCCAAGACAAGGGTTTGATTCCTGATGTTTTTACTTACAGTAGTCTGTTACAAGGTTTGTTTCAATCGAGGAATCCTATAGTTGCTAGAAAACTCTTTCACGAGATGCAAGCAAAGGGTCTCACTCCAACTATATTTACTTATGGAATATTGTTCCATGGAATGTGCAAAAACTCCATGTGTTCTGATGCATTGGATCTCTTCCGTTCGTTGGAAAGCAATGAATTAATGAAAGAGGTTGGTTTGTACAATATCTTGATTGACGGTTTTAGCAAATGTGGGAAGCCTGACTTGGCAATGGATCTGTTTGATGAACTGTCTTTAAAAGGATTGAAACCAGATGTTAAGACCTATCATGTGATGAAACGCATGCTCTACAGAGAAGGGTTGTTTGATAAAGCTAAAGAGTTGTTTAGAAAGATGGAAGATAATGGTTGTTTGCCAGATGAGGTCACGTACTGTCTTATTGTTCAAGAGTTGTTGAAGAAAAACGAAATTAAAGAGTCGGAGATTTTTCTAGAGGAAATGATCAACCGAGGTTTCTTCCCCGATGCAAGTACTTTTAAGATGTTGCTGGACATAATCCCTGTGACATTCGCGAATTTCTAGGTATAATTCTATCGTTCCGTATTCGTTTTATTTATTTATGTTTGTGTTTTGACCCTATTGTATTTCTTTTATGATTTATCGTATTCGTATTTTATGAGTATCGTATTCGTATTTCTCGTATTTTATGGGTATCGTATTTGTATTTTATGCGTATTTGCGTTTATCGGGTACATATTATGTGATTCGAATCATTATGTCGGGAACGTATAGTCTTAAGTGCCTTTAGTATAAGTCTAGTATGCTCTTATGATAAGTTTAGGGGAATTATGCCTTAATTATATGATTAAGATTAACGTTTAAAAAGTATTTCATTTTTAGTCCTTTCGGAAATTTCATTACAAAACTAGTCCTATGGGGAATTTTATTACAAAAACCATCCTCTACCAACTTTTTTGTCTCATTAGCTACCAGATTATTTGTCTTTTTCTATCATTCTCATCCACACTCTCTCTCTCTCTCAAAACACACACAAACACCTTCCTTCTCTCTACATTTTCCGGCGATCCAACCGTCGAATTTCAGATCCGAGACCAGATTATTGTTCACCATCATCACCTCTATCTATCCTCCGAATTTCGTTACGATCGGGTAAGTATTTCTCGATTTTAGTTTCAAACTTTGCTATTTTGATTCAATCACGTAAATCCCATTTTTCACCGTCAAAACTCAAATTTTATTTAAGATTATTGTTCCTAATCGTATTCTGGACATAGGGTTCCAATATGGGATCATTTAGATGCCTAAAACACTCAGAAATCGAATCCCGAATGTTATTTTTCGTGAAAACCCAGTTACGGCACGTAACTGTGATTACGTGCACGCAACTAGTCTATTTCGCACGTAACAAACCATCTGGATCACGTAATTGCTTCTTACGCACGTAATTATGAATTACGTGACACCTAAGTCACGTAACAAGCTTGTTACGCACGTAACAAAGCTTGAAGGTCACGTAATTGTCATTTTGATCACGTAATTCACTCTAAGTCACGTAATAGCCTTGTTGATCACGTAAGTATTCACTTACGTGACTTGAATGTCACGTAATTAACCTCATGAGTCACGTAACAATGGTTGATCACGTAATTGTTGCATTCCGTAGCTTGAGGATCACGTAATTATGGTGTATGTCACGTAAGTATGGCCATGATCCCGTAATTGCTTTACTCTGCACGTAAGTAAGCTCGGTGAGCACGTAATAGTCTTGTTTGGTCCGTAACTCACTTGTTTATCACGTAAGTCTTGTCTTGATCACGTAATTCCTTCATAGTCAAGTAACTAATCACGTATTTAACACCTCTTGACCCGTAACTCTTGTATAACACGTAACTTGATGCTTATGTGACTTGTAGTGCACGTAAGTATGAGGATCACGTATCTAGTCTGTTGACTTTCCGAAACACTTGTTATCCCGTTATATCGATATTCCTATTGGTCATTTCAAAACCCGTATAAAACGTTAATCATTAAGGCATAACCCACTAGACTTAGAGATACTTAGACATGTTTATTTACGTGATGTATAGGGCACTTAGACGTTGGAGCCTGACGGTATTATAGTATTTCCCGACATATTGTGATTTGGATTGCTTTGCTATTCTGTGAGTTATTCGCTGCCCTTTTTACCCTTTTACATTTTTGGGCATGATTAGCGTTATATAAATGTATTTTTATGGTATATTATGTATTATGAGTATGTATTATGGTATGTATTTTGGATATGAATGCTTTAGATGATCTCACCCAAACTTGTACCGCCTTTGTGGTAGAACAAGGCCCCGTATACACACCTGTTAGCTTTTAGCCGCCGGTTGTATATATAGCGCTATATGGGTCTAACAAACCCTCATTTCTAACACGATGGATGATGGATGCGCCCTGTCCGTGTTAGTAATGTTATGACCGTTTATTGTTATCGAGGACAACCTAGTTTGAGACACTAGGTGGGGTTAGTTGCCAGTATTGTTGAGGTTCAGGTGTATCGTATGTTCCTAGAGCTGATATTCTATCCAGTATGGTATTTATTTTATGGTATGATTATAATATTTTATGAAATGAGTATGGTATTTTATGAAATGATTATGGTATTTTATGGTATAAGTATGAGTATTTTATCAAAAGGTTTTGTAAACCTCACGTATATTTTGAAACATCATTTTCAAATGACTTATCTTCAAATCATAACACTTTTGGGTCAAAACGTATTGAAACTCTTATCCTATTATGTTTTATCTACCATTGCGAATAATTCACCAACTTTATGTTGACGTCGTATTTTAACGCTTTTCAGGGATTTGAGGTTACTTTATGATGATATGCTTTGATTGGCTACGGGGATCTTTTGCATTGAGTTTATTTTGCTTTATTGAATTCCTTAGTATCCCAAACTCTGTAGCCATATTTTGATATTATTCGGATGATTGTAATAACGTATTGTATTCCAAACTCTTTATCTATGCTGATGATGTATGGTTTATTTATGTTTGATGTAACCTTTGAATCTCTGATACCGTATACACTGTACACCTCGGTTCCGCCATTTATGCGGGGTGTGACAGAAGTTGGTATCAGAGCCAATGGTTATAGCGAACTAAGTGACCTTACGGAATCACTTAGACTATGACCTAGGCTTTTGGACCTATCTGATTTACCTTATGTGCGCATTTCCTTCTTTTGTGGGCCTGTATGTGATTCGTATGCTTTATGTGCTTTATTTTGCATTTTATGTTTTGAGGCCTGCTCGTTTTAGTCGCACATACAGTTATCGTTCTGATTTATTCCGTTTGATATTCGTAGAAGATGCCGCCTAAGAGAGTTTCTACTAGGTCTACTCCTGCCGTCACTGCTACGAGAAGGTCGGCAAGGCGAGGTCGCGCCAGTACGAGAGCGGGTGCTACGCCTCAGAATACCACTGCTGTCCCCAATGCTACTTCCACCGCTCCGGACATCAGTCAGTTGATTGCGGAGCAGATTGCAGCAGCAATACCGGTGATTGTGGCACAGCTTAAGGAGACACCGGTGCAGAATGTCGACACAGGGTTGGAAGAACCTGAGATGCCCGGTATTGGATCAGAGGGTATGGCGTCCGGGCGCGATGGTTCCGATGTGGGAAGAGCAGTGCACGTGGGAGTCGGTGGACCGAGTATTGTGATTGAAGATCCACCCCGAGGCTGTTCGTATAAGACCTTTCTGGACTGCAAACCTACTGAGTTCAAGGGTACTGAAGATGCGGTTGCTACCCTGCAGTGGTTTGAGAAGATTGAGTCTGTGTTTGATGTCTCGGGATGTGCTGAGGAAAGCAGAGTGAAGTATGCTACATTTCTGTTCCAGGGTAAAGCCCTCACTTGGTGGAACTCAGTGAAACGAGTTCAGGGCCGGGCTGCTGTTACCTTGATGACTTGGGAGAATTTGAAGGTTATGATGAAGAAAGAGTATGTGCCGTCATCTGAGACGCAGAGGTTGGAAAACGAGTTGTGGAACTTAACTATGCGAGGTGCTGATTTTCGTGGGTATGTGAACAGATTCTATGATCTGTGTGTTTTGGCTCCTCGTCTGGTTCGCACTGAGAATGAGAGGATTGAACGCTTCACTCATGGGTTGCCCCAGACTATGCGGGACCACATTATTTCTCATCTCCCGGGCACCCTACAGAGTGCGGTTGATATTGCGGGTCGGTTGACCGCAAGTGCGATTCGTGGTGGTACTCTTCAGCCGGTTGTGAGCCGAAGAGATTCTGGTAGATCTGATAGAAGGGATGGGAGTAATTCGAGGAAGAGAAGCCGTAGCCACGACCAGAGACCCCAATTGCCTCAAGTCTATGCGTTGACTGGTGCTGGAGCTGGTTATCAGGGCGTGCGCCCTAAGTGTGGCACTTGTGGCAGTGCTCATGCGGCGAATGTAGCGTGTTGGGTTTGTAAGCGCTGCAAGAAGTTAGGCCACACAGAGCAGTATTGTGGAAGGTCTACTGGTGCATGTTTCGAGTGTGGAGAAGTGGGTCATCGCCGTCATCAGTGTCCCAAGCTTGTATCATCTACTCCTCTTCCTACTGCTGGTACTAGTGCAAGAGGAAATCCTGCTAAGAGCCGAGCTTTCGCTATGGAATCTTCCGAAGCTCACCAGGATCCTACCGTAGTCACTGGTACATTTCTTGTTGACGATTATCCTGCTTTTATATTGTTTGATTCGGGTGCCGATAGAAGCTTTATTTCTAGTGATTTTCGCCCCTTAGTAAACCGTGCTTCTAGTCCTTTAGAGCCTGCGTATGAAGTAGAAATAGCTGATGGTAGATGTGCCTGTGTTAGAGAAGTTATTCGTGATATTCCCCTCGTATTAGCCGATATTCCTTTTTCCATCGACCTTATTCCTATGAAACTCGGCAGTTTCGATGTCGTAGTCGGTATGGATTGGTTAGCGAAGCATAAAGGAGAGATAGTCTGCTATGAGAAGCTTATTCGTATTCAGAAGCCGGATGGAGATCAGTTGATTGTACACGGAGACAAGGCTGGGAAACGCCTTAAAGTCATCTCAAGTTTGAAAGTTCGCGAGTATGTCCGTCAAGGTTGTTCCTTATATCTCGCTCACTTGGTGAAGAAAGATTCTGCGATAAAGATTGATGGTGTACCGATCGTTCGCGAGTATTCTGACGTTTTTCCCGAAGATTTACCTGGAGTCCCTCCCCAGAGACAAACCGATTTTCGTATTGATCTTATTCCTGGAGCAGCACCTGTTGCTAAAGCTCCGTATCGTTTGGCTCCTTCCGAGATGCTCGAGTTGTCGAAACAAATTCAGGAACTGGTCGATAAGGGTTTTATCCGTCCTAGTTTCTCCCCATGGGGTGCTCCTGTTCTCTTTGTTAAGAAAAAGGATGGCTCCATGCGTTTATGTATTGATTATCGGGAGTTAAACAAGTTGACTGTGAAGAACCGTTATCCCCTTCCTCGTATTGATGACTTATTCGATCAACTTCAGGGTTCTTGCTATTTCTCTAAGATCGATCTTCGCTCTGGTTATCATCAGTTGAGAGTTCAGGAAGATGATATACCTAAGACCGCTTTTCGTACTCGATATGGTCATTATGAGTTCATGGTGATGCCGTTTGGTATGACAAACGCCCCTGCAGCATTCATGGAACTAATGAACCATATTTGTCGTCCGTATCTTGACAAATTCGTTATCGTATTCATCGACGACATTCTGATCTATTCCCGAAGTCGCAAGGAACATGAAGAGCATTTGCGTCTTGTTCTAGAAGTGCTTCGAAAAGAAAAGTTGTATGCAAAATTCTCTAAGTGTGAGTTCTGGTTATCCGAAGTTCAATTTCTTGGCCACGTGGTTAGCGCGAAGGGTATTCACGTTGATCCTGCTAAGATTGAAGCTGTTAAAAGTTGGGTTGCACCAAAGTCACCGACCGAAATCCGTTCATTTTTGGGTCTTGCTGGGTATTATCGCCGATTCATCGAGAACTTCTCCAAGATCGCTTCACCTATGACAAAGCTGACACAGAAGAGTGAACCATTCGTTTGGGGTTCCGATCAGGAGGAAGCATTTCAGGTTTTGAAACAGCGTTTGTGTGACGCTCCTATTCTTAGTCTGCCAGTTGGTTCCGAGAATTTTGTTGTTTATTGCGACGCTTCGCACAAGGGTCTGGGTTGTGTGCTTATGCAGAATGGTAAAGTTATAGCTTACGCTTCGCGTCAGTTGAAAATCCATGAGCAGAATTACACGACACATGATCTTGAGTTGGGAGCCGTCGTCTTTGCATTGAAGATTTGGAGACATTATCTGTATGGGACCAAGTGTACTGTGTTTACCGACCACAAGAGTCTTCAGCACATATTCGATCAGAAGATGCTGAACATGAGACAACGGCGCTGGGTTGAGTTATTGAACGACTATGATTGCGACATTCGCTACCACCCTGGTAAGGCGAACGTTGTTGCTGATGCACTAAGTCGTAAGGAAACAGTCAAACCAGTCCGTATTCGTTCTATGGTGATATCTATTCAGACGAGCTTGAAGGCTCGGATTATTCAGGCACAGGAAGGTATTATGACAGAGGACCGTGTTAAAGAAGAAAGATTGTATAAGTTGGCGTTGGAATTAGAACCGAAGGAGGATGGAGTTCTGTATTTCCTCGAGCGTATTTGGGTTCCGATTAGTATCCGCCAGTTGATTCTGGACGAAGCCCATAAGTCGAACTATTCCATTCATCCGGGTTCCGACAAAATGTATCACGACTTGAAAGAATTCTATTGGTGGCCGGGTATGAAGCGTGAGATCGCCGAGTATGTTAGTCGATGTCTGACTTGTTCCAAGGTGAAGATTGAGTATCAGAAACCGTCTGGGCTACTCCAACAACCGAAGATTCCCGAGTGGAAATGGGAGCGTATTACTATGGATTTTGTTACGAAGCTTCCGAGATCTTCGAGTGGTTATGACAGTATCTGGGTTATTGTTGATCGTTTGACGAAGTCTGCTCATTTCCTACCGATTCGTGAGAATTATCCGATGGAGAGATTCGTGCGTTTATATATTGCTGAGATTGTATCGAAACACGGAGTTCCTGTATCGATTATTTCCGATCGTGATGCGCGTTTCACCTCACGATTTTGGAAGTCATTCCAGACCGCTATGGGTACAAGATTAGATATGAGTACCGCCTATCATCCTCAGACCGATGGTCAGAGTGAGAGAACTATTCAGACTTTAGAAGATATGCTACGAGCTTGCGCAATTGATTTTGGTGGTAGTTGGGACGTTCATTTGCCGCTGATTGAGTTCTCGTACAACAACAGCTATCACACGAGTATCAAGTGTGCACCATTTGAAGCTTTGTATGGTCGCAAGTGTCGATCGCCTGTGTGTTGGGCAGAAGTTGGAGATAGTCAGATTTCTGGTCCGGATATTATACAAGAGACCACTGACAAGATCTTCAAGATCAAGGAACGATTGATTACTGCCAGAGATCGACAGAAGAAGTATGCTGATAAGCGCAGGAAGCCTCTTGAGTTCAGTGTTGGAGATATGGTATTATTGAAGGTATCTCCATGGAAAGGGGTTGTCCGATTTGTGAAGCGCAGCAAGCTGAGTCCGAGATACACGGGTCCGTTCAAGATCTTAGCCCGCGTCGGCCCAGCTGCGTATCGATTAGATCTGCCAGCAGAACTGAGCAGCGTACATAATGTATTTCATGTATCTCAGTTGAAGAAATGCCTGGCTGACGAGACGTTAATAGTTCCGCTTGAGCAACTCCAGATTGACGATAAACTTCATTTCGTTGAGGAACCAATCGAGATCGTTGCTAGTGATGTTAAGCGTCTGCGACGAAGTAAGATCCCGATTGTCAAGGTTCGTTGGAATTCCCGCTTTGGAGCTGAGTTCACGCGGGAACGCGAAGATGAAATTCTGCGGAAGTATCCTCACCTTTCCCCCGGAAGTAGTACCAAGTGATAATTTCGAGGACGAAATTTCTTTTTACTTGGGGAGACTGTGACATTCGCGAATTTCTAGGTATAATTCTATCGTTCCGTATTCGTTTTATTTATTTATGTTTGTGTTTTGACCCTATTGTATTTCTTTTATGATTTATCGTATTCGTATTTTATGAGTATCGTATTCGTATTTCTCGTATTTTATGGGTATCGTATTTGTATTTTATGCGTATTTGCGTTTATCGGGTACATATTATGTGATTCGAATCATTATGTCGGGAACGTATAGTCTTAAGTGCCTTTAGTATAAGTCTAGTATGCTCTTATGATAAGTTTAGGGGAATTATGCCTTAATTATATGATTAAGATTAACGTTTAAAAAGATTTCATTTTTAGTCCTTTCGGAAATTTCATTACAAAACTAGTCCTATGGGGAATTTTATTACAAAAACCATCCTCTACCAACTTTTTTGTCTCATTAGCTACCAGATTATTTGTCTTTTTCTATCATTCTCATCCACACTCTCTCTCTCTCTCTAAAAACACACACAAACACCTTCCTTCTCTCTACATTTTCCGGCGATCCAACCGTCGAATTTAAGATCCGAGACCAGATTATTGTTCACCATCATCACCTCTATCTATCCTCCGAATTTCGTTACGATCGGGTAAGTATTTCTCGATTTTAGTTTCAAACTTTGCTATTTTGATTCAATCACGTAAATCCCATTTTTCACCGTCAAAACTCAAATTTTATTTAAGATTATTGTTCCTAATCGTATTCTGGACATAGGGTTCCAATATGGGATCATTTAGATGCCTAAAACACTCAGAAATCGAATCCCGAATGTTATTTTTCGTGAAAACCCAGTTACGGCACGTAACTGTGATTACGTGCACGCAACTAGTCTATTTCGCACGTAACAAACCATCTGGATCACGTAATTGCTTCTTACGCACGTAATTATGAATTACGTGACACCTAAGTCACGTAACAAGCTTGTTACGCACGTAACAAAGCTTGAAGGTCACGTAATTGTCATTTTGATCACGTAATTCACTCTAAGTCACGTAATAGCCTTGTTGATCACGTAAGTATTCACTTACGTGACTTGAATGTCACGTAATTAACCTCATGAGTCACGTAACAATGGTTGATCACGTAATTGTTGCATTCCGTAGCTTGAGGATCACGTAATTATGGTGTATGTCACGTAAGTATGGCCATGATCCCGTAATTGCTTTACTCTGCACGTAAGTAAGCTTGGTGAGCACGTAATAGTCTTGTTTGGTCCGTAACTCACTTGTTTATCACGTAAGTCTTGTCTTGATCACGTAATTCCTTCATAGTCAAGTAACTAATCACGTATTTAACACCTCTTGACCCGTAACTCTTGTATAACACGTAACTTGATGCTTACGTGACTTGTAGTGCACGTAAGTATGAGGATCACGTATCTAGTCTGTTGACTTTCCGAAACACTTGTTATCCCGTTATATCGATATTCCTATTGGTCATTTCAAAACCCGTATAAAACGTTAATCATTAAGGCATAACCCACTAGACTTAGAGATACTTAGACATGTTTATTTACGTGATGTATAGGGCACTTAGACGTTGGAGCCTGACGGTATTATAGTATTTCCCGACATATTGTGATTTGGATTGCTTTGCTATTCTGTGAGTTATTCGCTGCCCTTTTTACCCTTTTACATTTTTGGGCATGATTAGCGTTATATAAATGTATTTTTATGGTATATTATGTATTATGAGTATGTATTATGGTATGTATTTTGGATATGAATGCTTTAGATGATCTCACCCAAACTTGTACCGCCTTTGTGGTAGTACAAGGCCCCGTATACACACCTGTTAGCTTTTAGCCGCCGGTTGTATATATAGCGCTATATGGGTCTAACAAACCCTCATTTCTAACACGATGGATGATGGATGCGCCCTGTCCGTGTTAGTAATGTTATGACCGTTTATTGTTATCGAGGACAACCTAGTTTGAGACACTAGGTGGGGTTAGTTGCCAGTATTGTTGAGGTTCAGGTGTATCGTATGTTCCTAGAGCTGATATTCTATCCAGTATGGTATTTATTTTATGGTATGATTATAATATTTTATGAAATGAGTATGGTATTTTATGAAATGATTATGGTATTTTATGGTATAAGTATGAGTATTTTATCAAAAGGTTTTGTAAACCTCACGTATATTTTGAAACATCATTTTCAAATGACTTATCTTCAAATCATAACACTTTTGGGTCAAAACGTATTGAAACTCTTATCCTATTATGTTTTATCTACCATTGCGAATAATTCACCAACTTTATGTTGACGTCGTATTTTAACGCTTTTCAGGGATTTGAGGTTACTTTATGATGATATGCTTTGATTGAATACGGGGATCTTTTGCATGGAGTTTATTTTGCTTTATTGAATTCCTTAGTATCTCAAACTCTGTAGCCATATTTTGATATTATTCGGATGATTGTAATAACGTATTGTATTCCAAACTCTTTATCTATGCTGATGATGTATGGTTTATTTATGTTTGATGTAACCTTTGAATCTCTGATACCGTATACACTGTACACCTCGGTTCCGCCATTTATGCGGGGTGTGACAATCCCAAACGTAGAACAAGAATCTCGTATGCGAACGATCATTCAGAAGATAACAAGTGTGGAAAGAAAAGATGGTAGAATACGTGAGTGAACATCTCATATTATATCCTGAATTCTCAAGGTATATTCATTTGTTGTTCGATTTATGTTGCTTCGTCTAAGCGTTTAAGAATGTCTTTTCAAAGTCCAATTAGTGATCTGATGCTCCAGGTCTGTCTTTTAAACACTATGTGGCTTTTAACGTTTCGTATTTCATGAAGATATACATTTGATCAGATACTTGACGTTACTATGTAATCTAGGATGTATGCACAACGGAACTTAGAAATAGGGCTATATAAAGTGCAGCAAGAATATTGTTGTTGTGTTGGCATCTACTTGAGCCTAAGGTATATTCATTTGTTGTTTAACATCCAACACGCATAATAATTACGTATTTTATAATCCGTGTTAGAAAGTGTTCCATGGCGAACATAAATTGTTAATCTTGTAATATGATTGCTTTAAACAAGACTAACATAATTGTTGTATACAGAGCATGTTGTCCTTACGTGACTCCTGTTTTTTAAGGCATACACATTTAATCAATTGAGATTTAAGGTACCATCCAGGTTCATAAGACCGATTAGACATGTCATACCGGTCGAATCGGTAAACTGATGATAAGCCGGATTAATTTCTGGTTCGGTTTTTGAAAACATTGAAAAATATGAAGTACCATCAGATTTTAGTTTTTATTTAACAGATTCGTTCCCTAAATATGTTAGATTTATTAAAAATGACTAATTTACCTTTTTTTAAATTACATATATGGTTCCTAAAGTAAACACTATTTATATATTTCGTTCTTAAAATTTATTTTAGCTACTTAATACGTATTATATAAAAAAAAAAATAGATATATTAAATGGACGTTCATTTCAGGACCAAATATGTAACTAATTTCTATAACTAAGCTATCGAAAGTTTTTTAGGTTCAAAGATAAAAATCATAATGTGATTCAAATCAACAAATCACGGTAACCATTTGCGAGGATACAATATATTTGAGGTATGTTGTATTGAAAATGATTGTAATACCCCTACTCTACTTAAACATTACATCAGAGATAAGGGTGTTTTGGGTATTAGCGAAAAAAAATTTATATCAATTATTGTTAGTTACACACGTAATATGTTTGACATTCTCCTTTATTAGGGGTGGCAATCACGTTAGGTTCGGGTTAGTGGGTTCGGGTTGACAGGTTAAAAATAAGCAACCCGAACTTAACACATTATGAAATTAGGTCGGAAATCTTAACCCTAACCCGATACCTATCAACGCGACCCCGACCCTGCAACCTAATTAATAAATTGGTCATTCAGGTTGGCATATTAACATGTCGGTTACCGGTAGGTGTATTTCAACTTAACATACCCTTTCAGAATTTGAATATCGATTATTCGTATATAACTAATATGTACCCGTATTCCCAATCCCAGATACATATTAGACCACCATATCATACAAACAAGTCCTTTGTGACACGTCCATTACAAGGTTGAAAGTTTAAATTTCACCGTAAACTTCTTAGGTGGAAAAAGAAAATCATTTACAGATTACCTATTAGACCAAACAAAAATAGGATCATATAAATTCAGTTCAATAACGGGCCCATTACGTAGGCTTTGAAAACAAGTCGGCTTCAAAAGCCCATCATATGCTGGCCCTTATATAGGTGTTTAATAAGATCATTGAAATTTTAAAGTCAATTAAACTTGCTATTAATTAATGTGAAATAATTTGTATTGCTAACAGCACGAATATCGGATAAAGGATATCACTAATCGTGCCTTTTTAGAAAATTATTTAGGATCGTGTGACCCGAAGACGGGTAAGACATAAATCATCATTAAAATAGCCTAATGATAAGTTGTATTGGTTCTTCCATTACAAGTCTCAAATTTGAACTTGAATGTGTTAGGCATAGAACAAACTGTCTTTTGTTTTGATCGCATAAATAAATCTCATATACCTCAAAGAACGTTTAGAATGTTCAAATACATTAAAGTTTTACTTAGAATTTTTAAAAACCACAAACTTATGATTAAGTAATCATAAAATAAAAAAAATAAGAAAACAAAAAACAAAAAAAATCAGAAAATGTAGCTGAAGAAAACTAAATATGACTCCTAAGATATCATGCTAAATGTTAACATGACATATACTATTCTGCTATATTATGCTTCTGAAATAATCCAAAAGTTT
The DNA here is from genome assembly GCA_910822075.1 of Senecio squalidus. Lineage (NCBI taxonomy): Eukaryota > Viridiplantae > Streptophyta > Magnoliopsida > Asterales > Asteraceae > Senecio > Senecio squalidus. The sequence goes on along the minus strand of CAJVGC010000591.1, from coordinate 4,684,633 downwards.
TGAATATTATTATCGAATCCTACTAAGGACTTTCTAAATCATTTTGCATGATAAAATAGTTCATAAGAAAACTCCGAGATTGTTTTATGTACTTCAACACTTTAAAGTCGACCGACAATTATACAAACTAATTGACTAAACGAAATTGTTGGTTAACAATTTATTTTTTTTTTAACGAAGAAAATTTCACATAGAAGCATGTTATAAGAATCCAAATACTAATAAATCATAAATATAAATTTAAGCTCTTCAATGGTTGACATCATTTTTTTTCTTAGTTATATTTACCATATTCAATTTAAAGCGTTTATTATGTTTTAAGTAGTAATTAGTTGATTAACCATCAGAACCGACTTTGAACATAACCATTTAACTTTTTACAAAGACTCACACATTTTTTATTAACTATACATGAAACTAAATAAACTTGCAATAATATCAATTGAAAATAATATTTTGAAGAGCAATATATTTAAAATTTAGTTGAGTTATATTAAGAAATAAAGATAGTTTGTTTTAATTATTTTGTTTGGAGTACTAAATGACCCAAGCACGACATGTATTTGCAACGCAAGACACGGGAATATTTCTCTACATACTTTGCCCCCTTTTTTTGTGATTAGATTTTTCTAGAACATGATTATATCCAATATAATTATCTATTATAGTATTTATTATTTTAATTTTAGACATTTTAAATTATGTATTATTTCAATTTTAAACATTAAGACATTTATTATCATTTGTATATTAATATGCCCGTCATCTATATTTAAGAAAACATCAGAAATACGGGTTTTAAATGAATGTGTTGCTAACGACTGATATCATTTACTTGTATGTATATCATTTAAGTGTTCTATTTTCAATGTCTATGTTTTTGAACAACAAACATGACTTATATCATTTACTTGTATGTATATCATTTAAGTGTTCTATTTTCAATGTCTATGTTTTTGAACAACAAACATGGTCTCAATGAATAGATAAGAGTCACATGATAGAATATGGCGTTGAATATTGAAATGTTCTCTTTGTTTAACAAGGGTATTTGTTATAGTTAATTGAAAAAAAATCCAATAAGTGGGAAGGAAATCTCATTCTCATAGGTAAAGATCCTCTAATTATTTTCTTAAAAGATAAAATTTGTTTTTTATTAATGCCATAAGTTGTAATTCTAAGTAGATAGAGACTTGTTCAAAATGATCATAGTATTAACTTTGATATGGGTGTGGTTCGATTGATTGTGTTTATTTTTATGAAGTTTGGATGATCATTACTTTTGTTTCAGTTAAATAAAATACAAGATTATTATATCCACAAAAACATGTTTTAGCATAAACGATTTTTGTTTGAATTTGTTTATAAGAATACATAATTTTATTAATCTTTCTTGGTGTCATAGAAACATTTATCTATAACGACTTGTTACATATATTTCTAAAATCTTGTACAAGATATGTAACGACTTGCTACATAAATCTTTACAACATCTGTTATTTGTTTGATCATACTAAAATCTCTCGATGTATCGTTTAGAGTTACCTACGTTATAATTGATCCAATTAACTCGTTATCAAATTTTATCGATTTTTGTGCAACACATTTCAAAACATATAAAATTGTTTAAATCTCAAAAAGGAAAAAAACAAATAAACTATCATATAAGAACCAAAATATTACTATCTTTGTCCCTTTTTAATTTTTCAGTTTTGATTTTTTAAGTTTTTTTTTTTATAACTTTGACCTAAAATAACTTTTTTTGTGTTATATAATATTTGATGGAAAATAAAAGAAGACTTAGGGTATACTTAGTTAGTGAAAATTATCCACTTTTCAAGAAAAATTTCCCAAAAAAGTAGAAAAATAGAAAACACGTTCAAATCTAGTTTTTTGAAAAAGATTTCAGTAAAAACTAAAAATTTCACTTTTCACTTTTAATATTAAAAATTTAGAAACTCCTATTTATTTCTTTCAAAATTTCATTTTCAAATTTTCTTTACAAAAAATAAAACAATTTTTTTCATCTAAACTCGTTTTCATTATTTTCATTTGTTTTGTAAGAAATAAAAATACATTTCATTTTCAAAAAATGAATATGAAAAAATTAAAAAATTTTCCATAAACTAAAAAGCAACCTTAAAAAGTAAAAAATAGACGATTAATTAAACCTTCAAAGCTTAATTAACTATGCCAAACAAGTTTGCAAACACTAACTACTTAACATCTTTTTATTTAATTAAATACACTTAATATAAAAAATAATTAATTTGATTTTTTTTCTTCTATAAATCCATTATCCTTTTTATATCTTTATCTTATATATGGCAAATCTGATTTCTTATTAAAAAAAACATCACAAAAATTAATATAATTTGAGAAAATCTCACTATGCCACAAGTTGAAAAGATCGTGAGAGATGGGTCTCTTCTAATTTTATTTTTTTAAATTCTAATTTAAAAAGAAATAAAAAAAAATAATAAATAAATAAATAACAATATACAACAAATTCACACTTTTTATATCTTAACCCCCTCCCCTCATTCTTCCTTTGTTCCAGGAAGCAATCACATATAAACCATCTTCTCCAAAATATTTCTAGAGAGAGAAAGTAAAACAAAAAACAAAAAAAAAATGGAAGGTGAAACAAAATCAAGGTTCACAAGAATTTGTGTGTTTTGTGGAAGTAGCTCAGGAAAGAAACCAAGTTACCAAGAAGCTGCTATTGAGCTTGGAAAAGAACTGGTATATTATATATACATACAAATTTTGTATCTATTTTTTCAATCTTTATGCATGTAACAATAATATTTAATCAAACCTTTTTGTTTTTTTTTCAAGATTTTAAATACCCATTATTGTAAATCCATTTTTAAGCAAAACCCTTGAATGTTTCTTGCTAGTTTTTGATTTAGTACCATAAAAATGTAACCTTTATCATTTCTTTTCATTTTTTGCACTCTTTTTTTTTAATGAAACTAAGCTATACCCATTATTGTAAACACATTTTTAAACAAAACCCATTAATCTTTATTGCTAGTTTCTTGATTTAGTACCATAAAAATGTAATCTTGAATGTTATATTTTCAAGAAAAAATTCATTTGATCATCTTTTTTTAAGAATCTAAGCTATACCCTTTGTTTAAATGTTGTTAAAGATCATGATTATTGATTATTTTGTAAAAAAACAAGATAAAAAAGATGGAGGTTAGGGTTTCTGTTTGGCATGTAAGAGAGAGAAATTGCTAGCTGTAACCTGCTGTCAGTTGAGCAGCCTTCTTGCATGATCTAAGTTTATGGTGTGAGAGGTTGTAAGAAAAAAACAAAAATTTATAAAAAAAAAACATAAAAAATTTATAATAAATATGTTTTTTTTGTATATGTGTGTCTGTGTGTATGCCTATGACTGGGGAACCAAACGTGCCATTTTAGTATAATGGCATGTTTTTTCAGCTTTTTTATCTACCCATGATGATGATGATGAAATCGGTTCAACTTATTTAAAAATTCAATCTTGGAAAAAGGGTATCGTTGTTTATCATGTAAATAATCATGGGTTAATTTTTATATATTTTTTAAAAAAATTCTTGATTTTTTTTAAGTGGGTTTTTGACACGTGTCAATGGTGTGTTTTGAAGGTGGAAAGAAGGATTGATTTAGTCTATGGTGGTGGCAGCGTGGGTCTGATGGGTCTTGTTTCTCAGGCAGTTCATGATGGTGGGCGCCATGTTCTAGGGTAACCATTTATTGTCTCTATATATCTACTTACTCTAGGTTTTTATAAAAATATATTATATCATAACACAAATACACCCGTATCTGATATTCTATTTAACAGACACATCTGATATTCTATTTAACAGACACGGGTGTATAATTATGACCCATGTCTTGATTTTATCTAATAGACACGGGTGCATCAGTGTTCAGTAACATTTTTGTTTTTCCGATACTTTTCGGAAAGAAAGAAAGTAGATTGTAAGTTTGCAAGAGAGACATGCATCATTTTCACTTCATGACTTTCCTAGTCAAAATAACTATATTGATTTTGGAAATTAATGGTCAAGTAGCAACTTTTTTAAATAAAGTTAACTATATCTGTTCTATCTACTAAAGTTCCAATACAAGAACCAATAACTTTGGGTTAAAAATGTAACAAATGTATAGTAATTTCAATTTTGAAGATTTTAAGTTTGACTATAAAAAGTCAAAGTTACTGTTGATCCATTATTCACTGTTTTCAAGGCAAAATGAGTAGTTATACCAGACATCATGGGATCAAATGTATAAAAAATGTCTGAAAAATGTACTGAAAGAAGCTATTTGTCATATTGTTTTTTCACCTTTTTTACTGTTGAAAACTGCACATAAACATCAAGTTTTCAATAAAGTTGACATGTTGTATTAATTTTATGAAAGATTGAAAACATAGTCCCACACTTAAAAAAGCATGGTGTAGTTTACAGATTTAATGAAACATATTTTATTAAAAAAAAACATCTATATTGGTGTTTGGACTCATTGTCAGTCCACAATGGGACCTTTTTGTTACTAGAAAGGTAAAACAAATCATGTAAAAAAGTTTTATTTTCTTGTAAAAAGTATGTAACCTTTTAGGAATTTTATTCAAGTGTGTCTTTCACAACTTTTTTGATAGAAAAAAAAAGTGTCAAATGACCATTTTGCCCTTGTAATAACATTATTATTATAACTTTAAAAGTCACAATTACAAGGGCATTTTGGGTAAGAAATAGTGTAATTGATTTTTTGATAGTAAAAAGTATGATATCTTTGTAACATGATGGTTTTACCTTTCTAATAAAACTATTACTAATGTCAAAGGGGAAGGGTACAAGTAAACCATAAGGGCATTTTCGGTATAACAAAGTATTAAGAAAGGTTAACTGTTATCAAAAAGTATGGAACCTTTTAAAAGTTGATTACAGTATAAGTTTGGAAAACCTCATGTAAATGACAGTTTTGCCCTTTTAATGATTTCACAACAAGGTATTTCTACAAGGGCATTTTGGGTAAAAAAAACAAATCATGTAAAATATTTTTTTGTTGTTGTAAGTTTTTTTACTAAAAAAGAAATCCCATAAACAATGACAATCTTGCCCTTCTTAAAACACAACTATAGGTAACTTCCACAAGGGTATTTTGGGTAATTTATCTTTATATCTGGTATGCAAAAGTGAGTTGTACAGTACAAGCTTAGTTATAATAGGAAATCTTTTTTGTTTATTGCAGGGTCATACCAAGGACTCTAATGCCCAGAGAGGTATATTCAGGAACTTTCAAATCAAATATTTATTATTTAAAAAAAATGATTCAAAATGACTTGTACATTTTGCTGTCAGACTTGTACATTCATCTGAATTTAGGAATTTTCTGAGACTAGACTAACCATTAATAAAAGCTGTTTTGGGTTCTTTATGATGATTGGACTTATTACAAACTGCATTTACAATTTTGTCTGTCTTTCTTTTTTAACCATAAATAGCAATTAAATCAATTTTTTATTTCTATTTTTAATTTAGTTTACTTTCTAGTTGTATTCTAACTGAATTTGTTCAGTTTAGTTGAAAATAAATGATATCAAAGTTATAAAGTTTGAGTCTTTTTCAATCTTTAACTACAAATATCTTTCGAAAACGACGGTTTTTTATCATCAGATTAGGTTGTTACTCGTTTTTATTTTGTGGGTCATGTTTATCTTTGGGACCCACAAATGAAAACGAGTTTAATTCGAAAAAGAGTTTTTTTTTTTTTTTTTTTTTTTTTGTGTTATGATATATTATGTAATGTAACAGATAACTGGTGTAACGGTTGGTGAAGTGAAAGCAGTTGCTGATATGCACGAAAGAAAAGCCGAAATGGCTCGTCAAGCTGATGCCTTTATCGCTCTACCGGGTATGATTTCTTTCCTAAACGTTTAAAATCTTGGAAATAACTAAATCTTGATTCTTGATTAATTTTTATTTCTTTTTCAGGTGGATATGGGACTCTTGAAGAACTGCTAGAAGTAATCACATGGGCTCAGCTAAAAATCCACCATAAACCCGTATGTTATTCGACACGTAAACATTGTACATTACGCGTAAAAACTTGTTAAATCGACATTACAAGAATTAAAAAGGGTATCTTTTTGGTCAAATGTTGGCAATATAGAACAATAGAAGAATCATTTGGCATGTGAGTTAGATGGTTTAGAAGATATGTTGCATCATCATATAAACAAACCAGATTCTTAACTATTTTATTTCGTGGGACCGGCCCGAGTTAGTTTTATTTTGTGGGTCACATTTAATAACGGTATCTTGTTTTGTGGATCATGTTTTGTAGGTTGGTCTGTTGAATGTTGAAGGGTACTACAACTCATTGTTGTCGTTCATCGATAAGGCGGTTGATGAAGGATTCATCTCCCCAACTGCTCGTCGTATCATTGTTTCTGCTCCCAACGCCAAACAATTGGTCAGACAACTCGAGGTTAGAAAAATATTAAACACATAATTCTAATCATTACTCGTTAACTATGATATCTAACTAGTACAAAAAAATATATTTCAGGAATTTGTTCCGGAGTATGATGAAATTACTGCAAACTTGACGTGGGACAATGTGGATAGACTAAGTTATGTCCCGGAAGCTGTAGTCCCGACATAAGAATATACGATGGATTGTGGGGTTTTTTTTGGTGAAGTTAGTAGTCGGGTTATATACGCTTTGGGGGGTATATATATAACTATATATATAGACTTATGAAATGGTAAATCATCTCTGTTTTGGTATTTTGGAGGATTAATGTGTTTAACATTATTACTCTTAAAAAGGTTTCATGTAAATGAATATGATTATGTGGAGATGATCTAATTTGGTTTTTCAACCAAGTTTTTGCTAATTTTATGCCTATTTATATCTTGTTTGTTTTTATCTACTTTTTTATGTATAAATATATTGTATTTTTTTGTGTGTGTTAGGGTTGTCAATGGGCCAGGTTTTGACCAGACCCGACCCAATAACATGATCTAATGGGTCTAAACATAGGACCCAACGACCCAAAAAGTGATCCAATAGGTCGCCCCATTTAGATGGATCTTTATATAGGTCGATTCATGACCCGCCCGGGTCGACCCAATTAAAAGTAAAAAATCTAATAATTATTCAACAAGATTCATATGAGTGGTTTAGTTACTATTTCTCGAGAAAAAAACAAAACTTCTAATAGCAATTTCTCCAAGACGTAGTTACTTTTAGCCGAATAATCATTTTTGTTTTGCTTATTAATTGATTGTTTAACTTAAGTTAGTATTGTTTCTGTTAATTTTACGTAATTAATTTTTGATTATTACATGATATTGTTATGTGTTGAAACTAATGCATGATACAATATTACAGTTTATTGAGGTAAGTTTCATCGATCGAACGAGTTTTTTGAGCGAGCTAATCTGATTCATTTTGTTGACTTTGTTTGATTACATAGAGATGAGTAATATGTTGGCATTTGTGTTTAGAGCAGTTTATTGAACATTTGTTAATATTTCGTAGCATCACTCGTGATATCTTTGATATTCGACTATTATAGTTAATAGTTTATGGAATTCGTTTGACACTTCTTTCGAGTGAGATTTATATATCTTCACTTATTGTCATATACTCACAAGCTTAACTAGATAACAGTTGCCATTGTGAACGAGGTGAATAGGTTGTATCAAACAAAGATTTTGTTTCTTTTTCTAATTTTACCATGTAATTCTATAATTACTTATGTTGATAATGTCAATTTCTAGCATTACCACTTTATTATACAGTATATGTGTGTCCCTCTGCATTTTGATCAATTTTGTTGCAAGGCAACTGACCAAACCATAAATGGCATAGTATTCATTTACTTGCTGTAGTTATTTCGACAAAGATGCAATCATGTCGTCAACTAGTGTCGAGAAACTTCCAAATTTATCATAAAGATTCTAGTTTTTTGTATTTACGTCAAAGAAAAAGGTTTTTGTTAACCATTAAATGGGTCGACCCGGGTCAAGATCCAACCCATTAAATTTGTTGGATTTGGGTCGGATCAAGATCCAATAACAAGTTGGTCAGACCAGGACCCAAATATTTGGATCTTGGGTCAGGTCTGGATCCACAAGAGACCCGCCCAGACCCGCCCATTGCCAACCCTAGTTTGTGTGTTGTAAATATTACAATGTTATATTTTTTGTTTGGAAGATTTATATGATCTTGCATAAAAAATTTGAAACATAATTTAATGAACGATAAATATAAGATAATGATATAAAGATAAGTGTCTTAAACATACTCAAATGATCATCAATTCATCATAGAACGAAGTTTTATTCGTATCATAGTTTAAGAAAAATGTTAAATTCTCGTATAAATATAATATAGAAGGTAAAAGCTTAGCGAAAAAACCTAGGTTATGGTCATAACTTAGGTTTGTCCATAACCTAGATATTATAAGGTAAAAGAATCGAAGTTTTCTCTATATTATCCGACAAAAATTCCGTTTTTCTGAAGGAATATAACTTTCTCATTTATTCAAACAAAATATTAGTATTTAACGTTTTGCTCAATCCAACAAATTTGTTTGATTTTTTCAGAAATATCCTAAAGAGTTTCTTAATAATTAAAAAGTTTCCTGATATAAATAGATAATCAAAAGATCAAATTGGAATTGGCAACTTATTAAATAATAATAATAAAAAAAAATTAGTTTATAAAATAACTTATAATCATAGATTTTATTTGAATAATATATAAGTTACAACTACCAACATCCAATTGATTTTGGAAGTCACAACACAAAGCTCCTCATGTTTCGTGCTTCTGTTGGCCACCCACTATCAACATTGTCAATGGAAATTTTTTATAGTTTTCAATCATACATTTTCATCCTCAATCATTCCTTATTTTATTTTTGAGTTAATTGTATAAATCGTATCTAATATTTGTTCAAATTATAGGTTTTATCCTTACAGTTTTGAAAGTGTTATGCGCATATCATTCTTGGTTTATGCAAAACGATTAGACTCGTTAATATCATTAATTGCATAAACCGATCCTATCATGGACGTTATCCGTACAAAAGATTTTGTTCATTGACGATACATGCACTTTTAAAATCTGAGGACAAAACATGAAATGTTATGAACGATTTATGCTATTAACTAAATATTTTTTATAGATATGTAATATAGTCCCAAGCTATGTTTAATATAACAATTTACGTATAATATATTTAACCTGTCTCTGCATTTACGATAACCGCCTCTGTATTTAACCGAGTAAAATCTTTTTATAGACCTAGTCCACAAACCACACATTGCTTTTTTATGTAATGAAATACAATACAACAAGTAACATTTTCTTGTTCAACAAGTTTTATATAATTTCGATAACGAAAAACCTCCCAAAAAACTCAATTCAATGAAATAGCAAGAGCGGGTATCTAACAAGTTTTCTAAACAATGAATGGACTTCTGAAATGGATTGTTTTTAAGAAGATGGTTGGTTACTCAATTATATGGCTGAGAAGTATTCCTTGCTGAGTTTAGGGTCGGGTTTCATTGACTTCTCCCCGGGCTTCCATCCAGCTGGGCATACCTCGTCTGGGTTATCTTGTACAAATTGCAATGCCTGCAGTATAAACACAGAGCATGTTAAGGGTCTTGAATTTTGTACAAAAGTGGCAAATTTAATCCATTTAGTAATAAATTGGGCGATATGGATCATGTTTTATCCTTTAATGGGTCAAATACCTACAAAAAAACCCAACAGTCTAAGGCCAATATTTGGTATACTCATTTAGCCCAAAAATTTGGGTTTGTACTCAAAAATAGCCCTCTATTCCACAAAATATTTTTGTTTATTTTTGCGGAATTGAGGATTATTAGAGTATAAACAAATTTGGGTAAATGGATATAACAACTAATGGCTTTACTCTTTAGCCCTTAGCTTAAAAGGACAATTTTTCGAAGAAAAAAAATTGCATAAAAGGAAATACAAAACAGTTTGAATTAGCCCAAAGTGTATGTTTAAAACATAAAACCTTCTAAAACATTTTATTCAACATTATATTATTGTTGGAATATTCACTTTTTTGTTGTAATTTATTTGACATAATGATTACTTAGCGAAAAGTCTTACAAGTTTGATATAAAATATTTACCTGAAGTGTTCTCAATGTTTCATCAACGCTACGACCAATTGCAAGATTGTTAATTGTAGAGTGTTGGATAACACCTTCTTTGTCGATGATGAAAAGTCCTCTCAATGCTATTCCCTGAAACGTAACAATTAAGTTTATGTAAACGGAACCAACAATATAATTATATAAAAATGTGAAATGCGTACTTGGTCTTCAATCAACACATTAAAAGCTTTTGAAATCGATTTTGTCACATCAGAAACCAACGGGTAGTTCAGATCACCGAGACCTCCGGCCTTTCTATCGGTTTGAACCCATGCAAGGTGGGAAAACTGCAATAACATAACAAAATATTGTTTAAAAAAATAATCATTTGAAGAGTACTCCGTAATATTATGTAGTATAGAAAACAAAAAAGGAGCAATTACCACACTGTCTACGGAAACACCCAATACTTCGGTGTTTATCGCCTCAAATTCCCCATATCGGTCACTGAATGCAGTGATTTCTACATTTTAAAAAAAAAGCAAATTAATAAACAAAAAAAAAAGTAAAAGACTTTCTTGTATAACAGGTAATAAGCTACTCACCCGTTGGACATACAAAAGTAAAGTCGAGAGGGTAGAAAAAGAGAATGACGTATTTCTTGCCAATGTAATCAGAAAGCTTAACCTGCGATGGAAATATGCTCATGATCATTACAAACGAAGAAACGTAAAAGTTACATATACTTGTAAAACACATTGTATAGTAGAAATTTACGTTGATGAACTCTTGATCGAAAACAGCTTCAGCTTCAAAGTCTGGTGCCTGATTTCCAACTAGTGGTAGTCCCTACAGAAAGAAAGTTGAGAATAATGAGTTTAAAAACTATTCCACTAGAATCTGTCGAGATATTAGACACTTTAAGATTCTAATGCTTATCTAAACAACTTATCTGTTTACTAAGCACGTTTAAGTATTTCTGCATATGGATGACGAAAAGTGCTTATAGCAAAATAAGTTGTTTTCAATAACCAATTTAAGATTGTTTGTTTCAAACCGATTGTTTTTTGTAGACATAACTTTCCAAGTTTACCCTTGGTGTAAAATATGTTTTTGTAGTAAGCTGATTAGAGAGGCATAAGTTGTTTATAAGAGGCGTTTAAAAAAGCTTACTAAACAGCTTATGCTCGTGAAAAAACAGCTTATCGGCTTATACGGACTTAAAACACAATGAAGAAGATAATGATTAGATACTAATCAACGAATGTGCTTAAAAACACTTTTCCCTCTAGAATTATCTAAAATACTACTTAATCCAAAGTGCTTTTCCACGTTTAACAAAAACACAATAAACCATATAATCATATAAAAAAATAAGCAATCCCCAAACACCCTTTATAACAGCTTATTTAGGCTAATAATCTCTTTAATAATACATTTGCATATAAAACAAAACTTTTAATTAAATAAAAATACAATACAATGCAGGTTGCATTAATTACTTACAGCTCTGACAAGGAATGCATTACTCCGGCGAGAAGTTGATTGCCGTAATGACACGGCGGAGCGTAGTGATTTCGATTGGAAATTTAGAGCGGTGGAATTGGAGAAACTTAGGGTTTGAGAAAGCTTGGATTTAGGTGAAATGAATTGATTTGGGGAAGAAAGGAGACCTGCTGTTGAAGCAGATATGGAAGCAGCCATTGTTGTTGTGTGTGTGTGTGTGGATTATTTGGGTTTTGTTTTTAAGGTGGAAACATAGGGTGATAGGTGGATATATCAAGATAAGGGGTTTGTTTTTATGGTGTGTTCATGTGTAAAGAAGTCGGGTCGAGCTTCATCTCGACTCATTTAAATTTTATTGAACTCAGACTTGAGTTTGGCTCATTTCGAGTCTTATACATAAAGTCTGAATTATTGAGGAAAAATGTTATATGATCGAGTTTGGTTAAGACGCAACTCGTATAAAGTAAAATATATATATATTATATTATTGTGTTATTTTTGTTATAAAGTTTTTTATTTATATAATAAAGAACTTGTCTAATGAAGCTCATGTTCAAGCTCGTTTATTAAATAGTCTTAATGTTATGTTCAAGCTTGGCTCGAATAGAGTTGTTAACGAACTGAATTCGAGCAGCTCACAAGAGAGTTTATCGCTTAAGTTCAGCTCGTGTCATTTACACCCCTAGTTTAATTTTTAATTTGTCCATGAGTAAGTTGCTCGAGCTTGACTTTGTGTTTAACATAAATTTAAACGAGCTATTATAACTTAACCTTAAGTTAAGTTGAGTTTGGATCGTCTCGACTCGACTCGAATATAACTTGTTTTATGTGTTTGGTAGAAAAAAAAAGTGAATGAAATCAATAATCGAACTTGTTAAAACATGTTTATTTCTAGTAATGTCCTAAACGATATAAATGTGAAACGGATTTGAGTTTAGTAGCTAAATATTGCTAGTTCAGTTTTAGTTTCTAATATATATTTCATGACGTTTTAAATTATAGACTCTAGTTTCATCTATTTTGTGAAGTACTAGATTTGTAACCCGCGTAATACGCGTGTGTCATAAGAAAAAAAGTTAAAACTAAATTTTGGCAATAAAATTATGCTACTAAAAAGTCATAATTGTTGTACTTAATGTTAAAATCATTTTGATGAAAAGACTAAAATTAGTTTGAATTTTGATAGTGCAAGGACCTGACGAAAATTAAACAAAAAATTAAAAATCTACTTTAAGAGAAAATTACAATTAGATAGTTTAATTAAATGAATGTGTATATCCGATCCAGGTCGAACGACTATCGATCCTGGGCCGATGAGAAAATGGTTGAACTCATGCTTACCTTAACCTAATCTACTTGGATCCCGGATCCAATTCCATAAACACTAACTCCATTAACCAAATCTTTTCCCAACTCTAAATATAGAGTGGAAAAGTCAACTACTTTTTTTTTTAATCACTATTTCTGGTTTTGCTTCATGGTATCAAGGAATAACAATTTAGATTCAAGTGTATACTTTCAGCCCATTATCGATAACCAAAGTTAAGGCTCATCTTTTTAGCCCAAGTTAAAGGCCCAATTTTCTTTATTCGGTTACCAAAGTATAACCTGATCATTATCCGACCCGGATAACTTGAACTTATTTGTTAATTTTTAAAGAAATGCATATACAACTCATCAAATAATTAGTCTCACTTATGTCCTTTAACAAACTCGAAACCACAACTTTTAGGTAAGTGAGTAACTCATGTCAGTTACTGTTTAAATTTAGATATTTAAAACCCGACTAACATGAAAACCGTATATGTTCAGTAATAAGTTATTAAAGACAACTCATATTACAAAGTATTTAGGTCATTAAGTTAAAAGAAAAATATTTTGTCGACATGTCATCCATTTGTTACAAATACATCTTGACATGTGTACAACCTCTAACATTATTTTGAATCCATTCAATAATTTGTTTTGGTATATCACAATTATTGTGAAGAGACATTATGCCTTAACCACTTAAAATAACCTAGAAATATATGTGAGAAAATTAGTTATGTGAAAATTTAAAACCATGAAAGTATAAAATGTGTCTTCTCTACATCTTCTATATATTGATCCATATAAACGAAAATAGTTTGATAACGTCCTCAAGGGTTTCGCTTTGCGGTTTCTTGGACGTGAAAGAAAAGTCATTTCGGTATCTCCATAACACCCAAATTAAGATTGATGTGGGTTACAACATCCAATTCCTATGTATCTCCCATTGCACGTTGAATCTTAGTCGAGATCTTGAGAATATTGAATACGTTAAAATGTTGTTTGGGAGGATGTTATTATACTGACTAATTAACATTTATAACAAAAATTTATGTTTATTAATAATTGTGATGATACGACTAGTTTGGTAATCATGGAATTTGATAATCTCACGTCAAAAAGTGAAGAATCGAAGGTTCTATTCTCACTAGGTGCTTATAGATGAGTCTCCGACCAAAAAAAAGAGACAAGTTACAAAGCATGAGCACGACATCTTGGATCACTAGACCAATATTTGATCTAATTAAACTTTAAGTTTCTACTCCTATTAGCTATTAAAAGGAAAGAGAAGATCTTAACATCATCTCTAAGAGTGTCATAGGGTCACAAGTAGGTTTCTATAAACTCGACATGACTCCATTTGTATGCATCCATACCACCATAACCTTGTTTCTATCAGGCGCCTTTTATATTTTTCAGATTCTTATGAAGATCCCGCAAATGTAAGTAATGCTAACGGGTTGTTGAGTTTGTTGATCAATCTCGATTTCCACCACTTGCCAATCAGTATCCACAAACTGGCAGCTATGGTACTCTCCAAGAAAAGAAGATACTTAGATTCTTGGCCATTATCACAAACTAGACATGGAATCGAACCAAGATCAATGCCTCGGTTTTTAAGGAGATTTAACCTTCCCTCCTTTGAACATAGTTTTTTCCGTGTAACTAATTTCCTCATTTCTTTTACCATGATAAACTCTTGATCAAAAAGAGCTTCGCTTTCAACTAGTGGAAATCCCTACAAAAAGAAACCCAATGCTAGCTCTAGTTAACGTTCAAACGTCGATCGTGTAAAGACAAAACTAAAAGAAAGAAAAATACTTACAACATTGACGACACATTCATTGAAGCATGATGCTGGCCGACAAAGGGATTTAGATCGAAACCTCAAAGATGAACTAGAATTGAATAAATTTAGGGTTTGAGATTTGTTTAAGTGACTTGGGAAAGAAAGAACATATATGGAAGCCATCGAATATATATGTATGTATATGTATATGTATATGTATATATGTTATGGTTTTGAATGTTGAAATGGTAACTCGTGTTTATATGTGTTTAAAATCATAGGTGAAATCTGAAAAGATAAGACTAACTACAGGAATGATACCTAATACGTGCATGCGATTTAAAAATGGCCCTCCAACGTACCCCACACCCTCCATGTGCTAAACTATTTAAGCCACAACAAAAACTTATGTAAATTGTAGCTAAAAGACATCTTGCATAGATACGTAATGTGCCCTACAAAATAATAATATATGAAACGTGCCTAAAAGAGTAGCGTTTTAACTTGATTATCCGAAATGAGTTATCATTTCCAAAACGCAATTCAAAACACCCTCTAAAAGTTGCTCGCTCGTAGATCTAAAGGTTGTGAGTTAATGTTGTTATCCTTTTAACTTATATGCTGATTTTATTAACTTTAGCTTTTATCGATAATCACAATTTTCAGAATATGATTTGTAAGTTAAAACATACATAATACTTATTTTTCTTTTACGTTTAACTAGACTGTTATTATCAAAACTTTTGATTGTTAATAAACAAGATTTTCCAAAATTAAAAACCGTGGGCCGACGGCCTAGTTTAATTTGGGTTGAGGGAACCCTTAATGAAAGCCCAAAAACGAAAGATTATTTGGGCCAAAATCATTGGATATGCACTTTTTTAAGGTACTTATTAGTTTAACTTGTTAATAGGCGTTTTTTAGTGCTTGGATGAGATATATTACATTTATTTGCTTATTTTATGTTGAAATAAGCACTATCTATAGACACCATTAGAGAGATGTTTATTACGTGTTTAACGCTAAGCATAGTATTCAATCAACACTCGTCTCGTTTACAACATCCTTTGTGACTAGAGCGATCTTGAAGTGTTTGAAAATGCATTATCAAGTAGATTAGATATTCTCTACTTAGTATCTCTTAAAATATCATAAGTACTTCTTAATATCTAATTAGCACATCACTAAGTATCTAGATTATGTCTAGGATAAATATAGAAGCTTATGTACCTAGATTATTCCATTAGGGAGGACCTCATATATAAACGGGGCACCCCACTCATTTGTAATATTAGCAGTTTGTAGAGTACAACAAAGCCTTTTTCTACTCTTCGGCTTGCTAAAACTCTTTATAGTTGTACCAATGATTTTAAGAGTCGCTTGAGTCTCTATATTGCAACCCCGTAAAAATTCGCTAAAATATGAAATATCCAAAAAACCTCGAAATTTAATTCCCATACGTTATTCCAAAGTGTCAAAATACAAAATATTATCAAAAGAAATGATTGGATGCTTTGTAACATCTCAAAATTTAAATACATAAATACACATAAAATATATGTATAAGTATAACATACTTAATTAGTATAGGATGATGCTAATTTATCTAAAATATTGTTTATGGGTTTGATTTTTGTAATTAACCTAAACTTTGGATGTTAATCAAAGAAGTGAACTAAGTTTAATGGCTGAATACTTGAATGTGGAGAGTTATAAAAACCTTCCATTATCTCTTCGACAGAGAATGACACACTTAATTGGAGTTTACATGTTCATACTCCTAGAAGGACAAGTGAAAAGTCTCTCGAGGTTTTGCCGTGGTAATTTCGTGATACTTTTTGTCGCTTTGAAATATTTTTAAAAAAATATCGGCAATTTTTTCAGGTGATTTATCTCTAAAAAACATTTTAATTGATAATGACTTGAAATAAATTTGGTAAATAAAGTTGGGTTCCGTTAGAAACTGTCACTAAGGGGGGTGTTTGACAAATAAAGTGTTAAAAGTGGATAACAATTAACTCATTAAAAGGGTGTAAATAGATATTCTTAGAGCGCTTGCAGTCATAACATCGAAAAGTTTGGTATTATGGTCACGTCAGCATAACTCAGCGCATAACATAACATCAAAAATACCCCCAACCATAACACAAAACCCTTGACCCATCTATTTATATTAAACTTTATAAATATTTAAAAAGAATAAAATTCCATAACACGCGTTACGTATGTAACGCGTTCTTCATAACACCGGCCAGCCATAACTCAAGTTATGAAGCCATAAGACCGGTCACAACGCATGGCTACATAAGCTATTAAGAGTGCAAATAGGTCAAAATAGGTAGGTGTTGGAAAAGGGGATGTGGGGATGTTTTAAAGATTTAAAGTTTAGAACTCAATTTCAATATCAAAAACAAACATCAAATTGGGAATTTTGATATTCTGACATAAAATGATGTAAATAGGGTGTAAATGGGTTAAAATCAGAGCTCGGTGATTTTATAATCCAATGAAGAGTTTTTTGAACATAATAAAATGTGTTATGATGTTAAGGAGTGTTAATCGGGTTGACACGACTATAATAAACTTAACTGAGTCAGGTTTAATGGAATTAATCATTGGGACTTCCTCGTAACCCAACCCTAACAAGAGATTGAGTAGTTGGGTACGGATCTATATGGATTGGGTAATCGGATATGGGACTACTTAAAAAAGCACACATATAAAAATGACCCATTTTATTGGTGGTGTTAACAACCAAATGACTAAAACTTATTATCTTTTATGAAAATTTCTATTTTTATGTGTGTCAACCAATATCTAACAAAATAAAAATGAATTTAACATTTGAATTGTGGCTAATTAATTTAAGTGATTTTTTCCGTGAAAAAAAAAAATTAATACATAAAGAAAGCAAATGATATATAATGTTAAAAAAATAAACTTTCCTTTGTGTAAGATTAAAGTTTACCAACGTAATTTAAAATTTAAAAGATTGAATTCATAAAATATTAACAAGCAGTTGCATTAGGCAAATAAAAGCTACGTTAGCTACTCAATCGTGCAACAAAAACCTACTTATCTAAATATTATTGTATTTGACTAGTTAATCTTAAAACATAAATTTAGGATTACTAATATATGTGTAGGTTATATAAATATACTAATTAACCATAACATACTACAAACTACAACCAAAATAATATATGAGTAATAAAATAAAAGTGACATTAGGCTAATTTGGATTAGACCCAAATCCAATTAACACAAAAATACGAAAACATGTACTTCTAAAAGACGTCCTCGTAATCCTTCACCCCTAACCCCCAACCAAGTTTACTCTTGATTTACGCAATTCGACCTTTACTATATCCTGAACTTAGACCACTGACTACAATAGCGTGCAAGTTTTATCATATAAAGAGTTTACGAGTATCAGAGTTTAAATAAAAACATAAATAATCAAACGCATGCATTTTATCTATAAACCCTCAACACATTTAAATCAACATGTCGTTCATGTAAAATTATTTTATCATTCATCTAATACACCATTCCAATGTATGTAACTTAAAAATTATACATTTGAATGTAAGTGCACATTTTCAGTTCATTTATATTGTTAATAATGAAAAATTAGACATTTAAATGTTTATTTTTTCTGATTCGTTTTCTCTTGGATTTTGAAGCTACTAAGACTATGCGGTGTGGGGGGCTTTATAAAGTGATGATGTGGAGTGATAGAGGTGATATGTAGGAAAGAGAGTGTGATTTGTAGGAAAGAGAGTGTGATGATGTGGAGTGATGAAAATGGGTGGTGTGGTTGTGTGATGATGTGGAGTGATAGAGGAAAGAGAGTGTAATTTTAAATAGTTGTATATTTATAATTTTTTTTATATAAATGAAATTTAAAAACTTGTATTTTTATTAAAAACTTCCATTAGTAATGTGTTGAAAGAATAATCTTTATGTTCGAAATATGTTAGAAAATGTCTAACACGTTGTGGTTTTAAATTAATAGGTGGCTAATGGACTTGATATGTGGGCTAACAAATAAAAGGAGCAATTGGGCTGCAGTTAAAGATGTGGGCTTAAGAAGAGAAACTGTTGAGTCTGTTACTATTGAGTCCGTTAGGTTAACAAACCTCCTATATAAATAGGATGAGATTGTGCAGCTGCATCATAACAAAAAATTAGGTTTTCAATATTTCTCTCTCTAAAACAATCGTTGATGTTATAGTTCTGGTGATTATTCTTTGTTCTCTTTATTAGTTTGTATTAATCATGTGTTTCAACATAATGAATGGTATTTATAGAGGTTTTAAAAAAAAAAGATCCGTTAGAAAATTATGGCCGTTGCTCCCTCCTTCACGCCGTTGTAGCTACAACGCCACTGCAATTTTTTGGAGGACAACGCCCCCCACGGTGTGGTCAAGGGGGTTGTGGGGCGTTGTCAATCCTATGTGGCGGCGTTGTTGGGCATTTCCACGCCCCATACCCGATAGTCTAAGTATCCCCAATAAAGTCACATAACATATACATTGGAAAGCACACATGAGTTAATTTCACAATATACTTGTTACTTGTGGTTTTTGTTTTGCAACAAATAAGCAAACATGATAAAATATCACATGTGTTTACTATGGATGTAGCATAAAGGTCGACATTTTTGGTAGATCTATAACTAACTAACCGATAAAGAACTTCTATAAACTAAATGAAATCACAAATCGATCAAATCAACTAGAAAATACACTATTAGGATTAGCTAGATCATATGTTCGTATTTGAATGTACTCCTTAATCCGTGACGCTAAGATAAAAAACATTACACGAAACTTTTTTCAGTATGAAAAGTGGTGTTGTTCTTTTTTGAAAAAAAAGTCTTAATAGACTCTTATCTCTGACCCGGTCAGAGGTTTTAAAAATTTTGTTGTTCTTTTTTTTTTTTCAACCAGGGGCAAAAAACCTCTTTTTACCTCTGATACAACCCTACATAAAAAACCTCTTTTTACCTCTGATTACCTCTTTCTCTTCACCAGTAAGTTTTTCATCCTTAAATTCAAGTAATTTTTGATTTTGTTTCAATGGTTTGTCACTTGATTTCGTTATATAAATTGATATTGATGATTGTTTGTTAGATTTTGGTGATATAATTTTTTTTTAATATGTATTTGTTTTCGATTGCATATAAACTCCTACTATTACATTGACTTTTATGTGAACTTTTCTTTTGTTAATTATTTTTATATCTTGAAATTGATGTTAGACAATTAGTTTATTAATTTGTTCAAATAAGTAATATGAATATGTATGGATTGAGCGTGCTTTTGGTGTTTTGAAAGCACGTTTTCCCATCTTGAAGAGAATGGCACCGTATTCTTTGGTGAAACAAAGAGATATTACTATTTGCATGCTTTGCTATTCATAATTTTATACGAAAAGAAGGATTAAGTGATGATTTTTTCTCCGAATATGATCGAGGTGAAGTACATGCTAACGAGAATGTACAAGATGGGGACGAGTACGATGAGGACGAGGTTCAACCACATTAAAATACAACAGATCAACAATATATGATCAATTGTCGAGATCAACTTGCGGGACAATTAATGCAAAATGTTGAAAATGTTGTTTGAATATTATCTTTATTTGAAAAATGTTGCCACTATGTTTGAACATTTTTATGAATGTTTTTATTTAAGACGATTTATAAATACAACAGTTTAGTACTAATATAGTAAAACAGATGTTACGAAGGAAAAAAGAACATAGTATATTGATTCAGATTCAGAGTTTTGGACCACCTCTGATTATTCAGAGCTGGTATTCAGATTCAGAGGAAAAACCTTTGGTTCAAAAGAACAGCACCTTAGATTGGGTTTAAAGAATCACAATCTACGTTGATTGAATTTACTTAAACTAATAGTAGAAGGACTAATATTGTAATACACAAATTCTTAGTTTTTTTGCTTCCCTCCACATCTATCCGAACCAAACCAAAAAAAATTCCCTCTTTCCCTCGTTTTCTGCTCTCTCTCTTTTCCAAACCCTCACTTTCTCTCTCTAAAACAACCTCACTTTCTCTCTCTAAAACCCCCAATTCACCATCTTCATAAACCCTAATTCACTAATCTCACTCCAATTCACCATCTCATTACTTTAATTTCTCAATTCTCTATCTATATATCTATATATAAGTATAATTAAAATTAAATTAAAAAAAAATGTCAGCTCAAAACCGTCAGGCGGCGCCACCGGCTACCGGAGGTCAGATCCTGAATCAAATGAGACGTCACTTACCGTTTACCTCGACTAGACCGCCGTTTATTCCTTCCGATGATTATCATCGCTTTTCCGCCGGAAATAACGCCGATCAGGAGGTTGAAGCTATTATTGTTAAATCTCCGGTATTGTTAACAGTTGATTATATGTTAATTATGCTTTCTATTTGATTAATTGTTGTATTTGGTTGTATGTTTGTGCTAATTGAAGCTAAGTAATTGTAATTTTGTATTGTTACCGGTTTCGTGGTTGATTATGGCGTAAATGAGGTTGAGTTGTTCGTTTCGTTGCAATTTGGGTGTTGTGTGATGGCTAACTGTATTTATGAATGATTGTTGTGTTTGGTTGTATGTTTGTGCTAATTGAAGCTAGGTGGTTGTAATGTTGAATTGTTACCGGTTTCGTGGTAAATTATGGCGTAAATGAGGTGGAATTGTTCGATTTGTTCGGAATTAATGTCGAGGAGTTTAATTGGAAGTCAATTGTGGTGTTATGTGGTGCCTAACTGTATTAATGAATTACCTAATTAGTTTTGACTAGAGTCATGTGGCGGTTAATGCGTAGCTTTTCGTATGTTTTTTCGATTAAGATTAGAGAAATTAAGGAAAAAATCGAGTTATATGTATGACTAAGTTCATTGAATCGTGTTTGTTTTTAGTAAGATTTGTACGTCGTTTACAGGGTAATGTGGCAGATAATGTGTAGCTTTTCGTATGTTTTATTGTTTTCGTTGTTAAAATGTATATGGTTATCTTATTGTTGTGTGTATGATTATTGTTTTGCAGCCAGTGAAGAGAAAACTTGCAACAAGTTACAATGAGATTCCGTCTAGTGAGTGGCAAAATGTTGGTTATACTGCTACAATTAATAGTCCACTTCATACTCCTGTATCTGCAAAAGGCGGAAGAGTTAATGGACGTGGGAAGGTGATAAAAAACAATAAACCATCCCCACAAACCCCTGTTTCAAATATCGGTGAGGCTTGATATGAATTCTATTTGTTAGCATTGTTATAATTTGACATTTAATGTGAATTGTTTTTTCTAAAGTAGCATTGTTGAATATTAGATAAAAGTATTTCTGCGGAAATGAAAACTAATAATGCTCAGCACAGGTTCACCTTCTCCACTTACTCCTGTTGGCAACTGTCGGTATGACAGCTCACTAGGTGATTATTAGTTTTCTATTGGATCCTTGAAAGGTTCTTTTGTGTATTTGAACGGAACTCTCTATTAACGGAAAGTTACAAATTTTGCAGGGCTTTTGACAAAAAAATTCATCAACCTCATCAAACATGCTGAAGATGGCATTCTTGATCTAAATAATGCTGCTGATACCTTGGAGGTACTTTCATTTTCTTTTCTCGTTGATGAATAAATTATTGTACGTGCTTTAAATTTTTATATAAGGTTTGATTTAAGAAGATATGGTATATGATACAGGTGCAGAAGAGGCGTATTTATGATATTACAAATGTCCTTGAAGGGATTGGCTTGATTGAAAAGAAGCTCAAAAATAGAATTCGCTGGAAGTAAGATCTTTTTTTGCATGTTTCAACAATGTACCATGCAAATGAGTAGCTTCACACATTTTTGAACTAATGTGAAATATCTTTATTATTTGTTTAGAGGTCTCGATTCTTCAAAACCAGGGGAGTTGGAGGATGATGTTACAATGTTACAGGTATGTAGTAGTGTACATATGTTTTTTTTTCTAACATATACTTAATCGTTGCTATCAGGGATAGATTATTTGGTTCTAAGTGGGTGTTTGGATGTGCGTTTGGAAGTTATTTAGTGATATTGAATAATCGGAATCAAATAATCAGCTGAAATGCAACATGTTATGATAAATAGCGTTTTGGATTTGCTTTGCTGTTTAATTATTTGGCAAAATCTATTATTTTGGGAAATTGGAAGGTATTGTCGGTTTGTTGGATTGGAATAAATGTATCTAAAAATCTGATTAAATACACTTTGAAAATCAGTTTACCCCGTAACTTGCTTTTTAAGTGTTTTTATTAATTATTTATCTCATTATCATGTTTAAGTATGTCAAGATTATTTTGCACGAGTCTTAGTCAATGACTTGTCAACTTTTGGTTTTTGGCTGCAGACAGAAGTTCAAAAACTTTCCATGGAAGAGCATAGATTAGATGAAAGCATCAGGTTTCTCGTTTTTCTAAAGTACCAGCATTGCGAAATGTGCTACAAAGAATTCATTTGTTGATTATGTGTCTTTTGCAGGGAAATGCAGGAAAGAATGAGGGACATGAGTGAAGATGACAACAACCAAAAGTAATTTTCACCCCCTGTTCATTTATATTTCACGGCTTTTGTTAAATATCGTTAACTTAGATCAATCCTTACGGATATCCGACCGTTTTAGATGGCTTTTTGTAACGGAAGATGACATAAAAGGTCTACCATGCTTCCAGGTGAAGTTTAAATTCAACGAGTTTTTATTTTGTTTTATATTATACTTTCAATAGTACCCGGTTTTAAACATTTAATGTTTGAAATCAACAGAATGAAACCTTGATAGCAATCAAGGCTCCTCATGGGACCACTCTCGAAGTCCCAGATCCGGATGAAGTAAGTACAAAATGAGAAGTTTTTTTTCTTTCTTTTCTAAATTTCATGGTTTTAATACGTGAGGGACCTTGTTTCGGGTCAGGCTGTCGATTATCCACAAAGGAGATATAGGATAATCCTTAGAAGCACAATGGGCCCTATTGATGTATATCTTGTCAGGTACTTCTAACTTTCGATTATGATTGATTGCCATTACAATATGAATATGTTGATTTGAATACTTTTTTTTGCTTGAACCTTATAAACTTTTTTTTGGGTTGTTTTCAGTCAATTTGAAGAAAAGTTCGAGGATGCTGATGGGGCTGATCAACATATGGTGGCACCAGTTGCTTCAAGTTCTGGCTCTGATGATAATAATCCAGAAATGACGATTGAACCACCGCCACAACAAGTTCAAAATACGAACTCTGATCCTAATTTACCTCACGACTCACCTGGGAGGATTATGAGGATAGTTCCTTCAGAGGTTGATGTAAGTACAAAAAAAACATGGTTCATTTTAACACGTTATATCCTTATTTCTTTTTTAAACACACAGGAAAACTTATGAAATGTATTTGGGTAATTTGTTGCAGAATGATGCAGACTATTGGCTTCTATCAGACAGAGAAGTCCCTCTTACGGATATTTGGAACACAGAGCGTATCCTTTATCTTACATGTGTTTTATAATAATAGTAATTAAAAAAAATGATATTTAAACGTTCCTTGACTATAGTTATAGTACCTGGAATGCAATGGGACGGTGTTGACTTACTTAGTGAAGAATTTGGATTAGCAGAAGTCGGGACACCAAGACCAAACACTCCATCATCTGCACCCGTAAATGGTGGACACATGTAAGACAACATCATCAAGCATCACCAAAACTGTCGACCTTATCACCACCGAAAAACAACTGTTTGTCATATGGATCGTCAAGACGATAAAACAAGACCAGAATCAAACGAAAAACAGGTTTGTTGTACAGTAACAAAAAATTCCATTCAACCTGTTGAGAATAATAAAACTTGATTATGCTTGTTCTTGAGGTCATCTCACCAACAACTTGTATGGTTCTGTACCCGTATGATCTTGTAATTGTATTTTTAATATTTTATAATTAATGGTAACTATTAGCAATTGATTTTACGCGATAAAATCAATTAATACATTAACTTTGAGTAATTTAGGATCTCAAAAGGCATAATTCTTGGTATTTTTTGTTTGCATTATGTAGAAAGCATAAAAGACCGAATATTTTTTCGTATAATCTGTAACTTTACATAGATAAATTCGATTCCACTATTGAAATGCTGTACTTAATGTGTCCATTACTTAAAAAGAGAATATTATTTAAGTGGAATTTAATTTAATTAGGAATAATTAATTAATTTTCCTTTAATAAATCGTGAAGAAAATACAAAAGGCTGCTAAAGACATCGACAGTATACGCCAATCATTGGCTTTACTCATACTACTAAACCACTTATAAACAATTTTGTTATAAAATCTCTCTCTCTCTCTTTAGTTTCTCAATTTCAACTTCTGCCAATCTGCCATGGCCGCCACCGATGATTCCGCTACACTGCCTATCACCATCCTACGTCGACGGAACACCACCATAGTACCACCTTTGTCTGCCCTCAGGCCCGCAAACGCAACTACTACTGCCACATCTGTATCTTCGGTGGGTCTTGAGCTCATTTCCCTCAAACCAACTTGCTATACATCTCTCCGGGATATCCTTCCATCGTCGGAAACCATCATGCATTCCCCGAGATCTCCATACTATGCCGCAAATTCGGGTTGTGAAATCTTGATACGAAACCGACTTGTGAAACAGGCGGCATGGGCTTACCTTCAACCTATGTCTACCTCCCCTGAAACTGACGGCTCCACTATCTTTTATCGCCTCTGGACCAAATTCTCCGGTACGATCATCCGTCTTGTGACTGCAGCCTTTGATTTCCTTCTCCGGTCAATTCAAATCGGAACAACTGCCTCTGAATTATATAACGTCAAGAGGTAACAAAACACACCAAATGTAATTGGCTTTGAAACAAACAAAAAAAAATCAATTGAATGAATGAAAATCGAGATACAAATTTCCTTTTTCTTTTTTCTGTGTTGTTTGTTCTTCTTTACAATATGTACAACTAGTTTTGATTCGACGAATCAAGTTCATCTGCCGCGTCTAAATCTTAGCCAATAGGGTTCTCTGTGACCCGAACTTGTAGTTGATCTACTTGGTGATGGTGGAAGGTGGAGTTCCTCTGCGTATACAGGGTGGTGACGGCTAGTGTTTGGCATCGGTGGTGCTGTTGGAGCAGTGGGTGGCCACCTTTCTTCAGCTGGCTCTGATCGGAAAAAAGAAGTCGGTGTTACCGGAGGTGGCGGTGGACGTCCCTCCCTGGAGTTTTGAGGATTTGGCAGCATCTGAACAATAGAAAATAAGAATCACATTTTCAATTCCGTCACTATCAGTATCAGATACTTTTTTTTTAAAAGAAATAGTTAAACACAATGTCTTTTTGCACTCATATCGATCTTAAAATTCCAAATGTTACAGTAAACGTTTTAGCGGCAAGGTGGTCGGGTTTGTTGACGGTTAAAAAGGATTCCGGTTAAAATATGTAATTATTTTTGGTAATTTTCAAAACCGTTCGGGTTGACCCAGAAATAAAAACGATGTAAACACCACAAAAAGTTTTTAAATAACTTTCAACCCGTGTGGGTAGGTCGGTCCCCTTTTAGTTAACTTTTGAATTTGATCTAGTTGTCTGATCCATTTGTGATTAAACTTAACCAAAATCGACCAACTTAGAAGTAACTGATCACATATTCAAGACAGATTCATCGTTACCTAATAACTTATTCAACACTACCCGAAAACGCGACTTATAAATCATTCAAAACCCAGATGGAAAAAGCACCTGAAACAAAAGAAACGCATAAAAGGACGGGGAAAAGGATGACATGTACCTCAGGCCTTGAAGGCTTAGAGACCATATAGTCAAAGATCTCGAAGAGCTTAGTTTGACCCAATTCAGTAGAATTATGCCAATAATAAATTGCCACGTCCCACGCTTTAGCCCTCAATTCCTTTAAACTGCTTTCTATATCTGTCTCATGCCTTTCTACAAATGGTCTCAACATCGCTTCATAGACATACCATGTTCCCTACATAAAAAGCCCACGATAAGTACACCGTTCATTGCACAAAGTACAAGTAGTCATATCGGTATTACCGTTAATGAACTCTACCTTAGTTTTAGGATACCATAAATAGATAATGAGTGCTAGTTTCATTTCTCCATACATGGGCACCCTACAAAAATTTCATCATAAAGCGGTTATTATTACTGTCCTAAGTATAGAGTTCATTAATTATTTTTTTGTTGACGAAATCGTACCATGAGATGAATAAATCACCAACCCTTTCAAAAACAGTGAGTATTGCAACGATTACCCTGAGAATAAATCATAACTAGTTAATCAACACGTAACCTACATGCCACATGATCAAATTGTTAAGAAACACTCAACACGTTGTGACGTTACATAAAAGTTGCAAACTTTACACAACATTATTTTATAATAATGTAGCGAAAGATTGATTTCTTGCAAAAATAAACAACCATATATTATTCAAGATTTTGCTAAAAATTGCAAAACTTTAAGGCAAA
The DNA here is from genome assembly GCA_910822075.1 of Senecio squalidus. Classification (NCBI taxonomy): domain Eukaryota; kingdom Viridiplantae; phylum Streptophyta; class Magnoliopsida; order Asterales; family Asteraceae; genus Senecio; species Senecio squalidus. The sequence continues at coordinate 4,657,334 of CAJVGC010000591.1, read as the reverse complement.
ATAAAGAAGTTAATAGAAGCAAACATGTTCCATGTGAATTTACATCATCATTTAACATTATCACTCAACACATCTCTTAGAGCATGACTCGAGCGGGCCCGTTTATTCTTTACAAAACTAAAAGCGACATGAAATCTTCAACATGAAGGGATAACATGAAAATACGCAAATACTTATCCGCCGTGCTTATTAACGTATAAATAGAATGCTTGCACTAAAATTTATCATTTAGTATAACCGATACATTATATCATTTTCATAAATGTCAACATAGATGTTGAACATAGTGTGTTAGGGGTTGTATATTCTAAACGTACTTATAAAAAAAACGTAGTTTTATCCAAACATTTTAAAATAAGCAGTTAAAATATGCAATACCAAACACTTAGCACTATTATGCTTAAAGTATTTGACAAAACTATAGATTGATTACGACGTTAACAAGCAACAAAGACTTAATCATGGCAATTGGCAAACACATGTCTCTTTCGATAATTAGAACAAAAGGAATCTTTGCCAAGTAACAAAACCTTATTATTACTAACTTAATAATCAAGATCATCCTCTATTCTTCGGTGCCTAATCATAAAAGTTTTCGAACACAAATACATAAAAATCATCTAAACTTCCACATAATATAATTATCCCTCAATTCGACTTTCGTACCAAGTAGTTTACCAAATCACCAAATCACCAAATCACCTAATTAGGTCAACTATCATATTTCAATAATGAAATGAAAAAAAACTTACCAATATTGACACCAAAATCTTAATTCACCATTTTCAACACCATGTTTCTCAATTGTTTTAAAACATTCAAAAGCTGGATAAGCATATCCAAGAATTAACCTGCATCCATAACCAAACATAGAGTCAAAAAACACTAATCCATGTATCCAAACACTAATTTCCCTAAAATCAAAATTAATCAATTACTTACACAAGAATGTTTGTGATTAGCTCACCCAACATCTTCACCTATATAAGTTTATCCAAAATTAATCAAAATTTATACAAAATAAGCAAAAAAGTAAAAACAAAAATACAGTCAACAAAGAATCATTCTTTTTTTTTTTTTTTTTTTTTTTTGCAATTAAAGCTTTATAGAAAACCCCAAAATCAAAAATTTTAATCAAAAGTTTCTAAATTGGGGAAAACCCATTTTAAAATGAAGAACACAGAGTGAGCTAAAAAATATAAGATTAAATCTTGGATCACATTACCTTATAAAAATGGAAAAAGATTGTAGATTCTTGATGGGTTTTTAAAGAAATTAATGGGTTTTAAAAATCAAGATGAGAGATGAAAAAAATGAGGAAATTTTTGTTGAAGAATATGGAGGTTATTATATAAGCATATGATATATGTATATGTATATGTATGTGAGTGTGTATGTATATATTTATAAAAGAAAGAAAGCGGTTGGGGAAGTGGGGTTTACTTGCCTCTAACGCCTCCTACTACTTCCTTCTTCTTCTTCTTTTTTTTTTTTCTTTTTATAAATCTTGATTGATGCTTATTTGGAAAGACATAGTAAATTGTAAAAATTGTATATGTGGTTTCTAATTTTTAGAGTGCATTTGTTGTTATCTTGCGAAATTTCCGATTTACTTTGAGTTGGAGGCTGAGCCATATAGAATCGAGAGGAATCAACCAAATTACTTAATGAAAAAAAGAAAACTATATAATATGATGTGTTTTTTAGTATAACTTCAGTATTATTTGAGAAATGCTACACATACAAAACATTTACAAAAAGTAACTTACAAAATGACATGACATATGAATATAACCAATCACACTACACCTCTAATTCTCTTTCATATTTTTTCTCTTCCACTAATCTCTAGACACATCATTTTGTAAAAGTATTTTTGTAATTTTTTTTATAATTGTAGAATTGTTCTATTTGGTATACAAACTTTATATTGCATCCAAAAAACTAAATCTAAAGTAATTTTTTTTTATCTACGTCTCTATTTTCGTTTCTAACAGACATAAAATTGACTGAAAATAACTTTGTCCGACTAGAACGCAAGGATAATTTTGCCATTTTATTTATATCCGAAACAAAAGTGAGATGAAAGTCATCTATAAGAACAAGAAGTGCACTTTAAAATGTAATTTATGTGAAAACAAGTTACTACTACGATCATGAAACCGAAGAGTTTAATTTAACATTTATTGATGGTAGCATAACCTTTTATATCAGAGTATAAATGATCAAAGACACGTGTTGGCATGACAAAACAAGTATTAATGAATACGTACGTAATGTCATTAATCAAAATTAATACTAAGCAAGTAAAAATACCAAAAGATGAAAAATAAAAACAAGAGTAACTTGTATAAATAATTTCTAATATATGCCTAGATTGCTTACTTCGTTCTTAAGGTTTTAAAAGTGGATTAATTGTTTATGTGAGAAATCTTTGTTGTGGACATTTATAAAAAAAATGGTTTATATAAAAACCTTATATTTGTTAATGAATCAACCGTCTCTATAAGGAACGATATTTACGATAAAGGTTTTTCATATAATAAGTGCAATTTTAAATTTCTAAGAATAAAACTTACAATAAGAAGATATATTAGAGATAATGTATGCAATCAACTCTAAAAACAATAGGCTATAGGGCTAATTGCATAATAACTTACATGCACATTTTATAAAAACTTCTGATATTATATATGAAATTACTAAATAAACATATTGATTGTTTGTTACCAATGAGAGTAATAACAGTTTATAATCATTAAACAGATAATGATGATATTAAATAAATAATAATAATAATAAAATAAAACATTCTAATTGTAAGGGGAATATTAAAATGAGATTGGATGAAATGGACTCAAAGTGGGGAATAATGATTATTGAGTTGTGGTTGATAATTTTTTATTTTTTGAAAAAATTTCTAAAAATTTGAGATTTATAATAAAAGATTCTACAGTGACAACATAAAACGTTCGTTATACAATATTTGATTATAATGTAATTTTTTTTATTAAAAATTCAAATCTATTTTAGATTGTTGAATAAACAATATTAAATCTGAAAAAAATCCCTATTGGATTTGGCCACTCTCCATAAGGCCTCACCGTCGGAGCATAAGCGCCCTCTTGTTACCCTTATGCGAGGTGTCGTCTTAGCCTTCCTTGACATAAGCCTAAGAAACCCTAACGTCAAACATACACTTAGAATAATCGTTTGTTATTACATTTTTGTTCTAGAGAATCATATATAATCTTACAACCGTCATGTGAACGATTGTTAACAAAAAGAAGATGTCAAACAAATGGAAACAATTATCGTGTATATTTTAGTTTATCTCACTAAAATACTTTTAGTGATGTGTACTTAATTTTATTTAATTAAAATAAGAGATATTATAGGTTGCTTAATAAAGCCTATAATCGTGTAGATAAAAATAATGATCAATTATTAATTGTCTTATGTAAGTATAATATAGTAAAATGACCAAGTGTCATGCTACTTTTCTGTAATTAGTTAATGCATTAAAAAATAAGTTAAAATGTGCTTGACTCATGTGAAAACTACTTTATGTTAAAATTCACATGTGAGTTAAAAAAAAAAAGGGAAAATAATGTTTCAAAATAAGTAATTTTTTTAAACAACCACGATAAGCACCATTTGGCCCTTTTGTTTTCGCCACTACAAACGATTATTGGTTTGAACGAGTCACAAACTACTCGAGTTGTGTTAATGTTGATTAAGATATGTTCTATGCATAGGCAATAATAAACAGGTTCTTTCACCATTAATATCTTATTAAATATTAGTATAAGGTACTAATTGTGTCATCAGCCTAGTTGGTTGTGATGCACCGGGTTTTATACCCATTTGGGCTGAGGTCGTGGGTTCGACCCATGTGGTCGTCGCAATAGCGTAATTTAACCCATGCCTTTTAAGGCACGCATGGCGATGTGGTCGTCGCAATAGCGTAATTTAACCCATGCCTCTTAAGGCACGCATGACGAATTTTCCCCTGGAGACCCCCGTGGGGGGCTGAGTTTGTCCGCTTTGCGGAGCTCGAACCTGGGGTGCTCGTTGAGTAGGCTCCGATGTACATTCATTTGCCGTTTCCAAAAAAAAATAGTTTTTATGATGTTAAGTTACATGTTATTATTTATTACACATTCTAACGAATAATATTGCATTTTTATTTTTATAATTAAACATTTATATGATATCTTATCTTGATATTATATAGTCGTTCGATTCATGTAGATACACATAGATGCAATGATATTTTTATTTTTTAAATCTTCAAAAAATATACGGTTCTTTTATTGAAAAGTTGAAATTAAATATGAGTTTCTGAACTCTTAAAAAATACGTAAAATTTTAATTGCAAAACTTTTTAAAAATAGATAATATTTAACCAGTTGCATTTCGATTTTCGTCGTCATGTATTCTTTACTAATGACATGACTTTTGATTAGTAAGAGTTTCTCTAATGTAATTTATGTTAAGGCATACATTCTTATTTATTTATATATATTAAAAAACAATGAAAATACTAAAACTAGTAAAGGGTAGATATGTTAGGTCAACATCAAAACAACTTTGGAGTGTAGATGGGTCAACATTATAATACATGGGCTTTTTAGAAGCAAATCATTTTGTTGGCCCAATATATTAGCTGAACAAATAACAATTGGGCTTTTTGTTAAACATGGGTCAGGCTAGCATCTTTGAGTCTTTGACTATGATTACCCAATTATTCGTTCATGGAAGTCAGTAAGAATAAGAATTAGAATCTTTAATAGAAAATTTTCGAATGATATTTGGTTGTAGTTTTAGTAAGAAAGGTCAGGGTTGTCGCTGCCTGAGAAATACGTATTTCGTCGTTCTACGATCCAAATCATGATTATTCTTACCTTAGTTATCAAAATCAGGTTGCAACTACAATATTGATTCAATTTATTATAAGGGTTTCATCAAGTTTGTGAAGGTTTTTTCTCTTATTAGGACAAGATTTTAATATTTACAGATGTATTTGTAGTAAACTAATACGGATCTTAATTCACGATACCTAAACCCTTATTTTGTTTTCTCTTCTATTGGTGTAACTTCGTTATGCAACTGCAACTACCAATGGTCGATCCACTTTCACGACACATAAAAGGTGTTAAACATAATTATATGGCCATGGTTCTCGAATATGTCATATAACATATATCATTTTCTTTGCTTAGTTTATTTATGGTCTTCGACTTGCATCCATATATTGCATGATAAAAAGCTACATTAAGGAAACGAAACATGATATTTCAAAAGTCTTAGCTTGAATTTCTCCAAAACTATCAATTAAACACCTTGTCCCAAAGGCTCGTAAGCACAACCTTACACCAGGTTGTCTGGATATCTCTTCTATCACTACCTAATAATTCCGTTAGAAGCACTCGTCTTCAACTATCTATCCCATCCCTACTCAAGATAACTCCCGGACCACTCTACCCCTCAGCTCCCTCCATCGCCACCTGTCGTCTATCTTTTCCCCCACCTTTATTAATCTCCGAGCGGTATAGTCTTGGGATTAAACTGATGACATGGGATGTAATAACTTGACAAAACATGTCCATACCCGCAAAATTTGACATCCAAAGTCAAAGGAGTGATGTAGACAATGAAGTAGAAGAGGATATTGGTATGGGTTGCATTGATTTGGAGTTTCTATGCGATTAGAAATTACAAATATAGTTTTTGTAGTGAGTTGGGGAATTACAAGTTTACATGGTTTGTTTAATTTTGGGTTGGTTTGTTATTGGATAGGCACATTATATATGGTATACTTGCTTTATAATAGGTTTATCGACGGACGGAATAGGGGGGCTGGAGGGTGCTGGGCCCCTCAGGAAGCCCAACTTCAATGTAAAATATGTGTAAAACTTAAGCCCAAACCTCAAATATGACTACTTTGACCCCTAATATTTCAAGCGGCAAAAGAAAATTTAATGTTTTTTTTTTTTTTTTAAATGTGAGCCCTCCAACCGAAAATTCTAGCTCGGTCCCTGAATAGGTTTGCATTTTTTTTTTGAAATATTATGATTATTTTTAAGTGGTTTGGTTAAAAGTGAGTGATATAATCTTCATCTTCATATATTCATGTGTTATTTTGGGCATCAATTTCCAACAATTTTAATATAAATTTTTTTAGACCAATATCATGTACTAAGCTAGTTTTAAGTAAATTTCAATATTTTCTCACCACTTGTCACAATAATAAACTCACTTTATTCTGATTGTGAAATATTGCTGAGGTTGACATGCTTTTCAGTTGCGAAAGGGACTCGGCCCTGACCTTGTCGATCTTTATATAGATATACAAATATAAAAATAGTTTCTTCATATAAAATATTACTATAAATAACACTATTGTTTCATATGAGGTGCATATATGGTTACGCTGCTTATAGAATTTCTAAGATAAAATATATGATTTATTTTCGGAATAAGTATTTAGATATATATGTATCTAACTTTTACTCTAAAATTTATATATATATATATATATTACTTAAAAAATAGCTATTTGTAGATATATATTCAACCAATTAAAATCTTTTAAATACGTAATATCTTACATGGATGATATATAAGCTCACATACGTAGATTTTAAAAGTTAGATAAATATAATAGACATATTAGAAGTTGGATACAAAGTAAAATTTGGATATATTTACGAATACTTATCGTTTTATTAAATAGTGTAAAGTAAAAAGTTTTCAGACATCATAGTTCTTACTAATTTAAAATGTTACACATCTCCTCATCTATGGAGAAATCATATAAACTACTTTCACCAAATTTTTGCTCGCCAGTATCGAAAGCCTCCTCGTTCGCTACAGGGTCACCAAGCAACCACCCTACTCCATCGTCATTTTCCATCTCCCCATCATCAAATAACTTGTTCCAATACTCGTTAATCGTTACATCCAATATTCTAGGTGATGAGTCTAAGTTTGAGGAGATATTGAAAGCATTGTGGAGACTGTCATTTGGTGATGTTATTAAGCAATCGTCTTTTAGAGAAGCAATATGTGAAAACTTATTTAGAGTTTTGGAGAAGGTTTGTGGTTGAGGTTTGAAAATGGTTACGGTGTTATTGGTGGTGTGCTGAGAAGATTCGCGGTGTTTAGGTTCTTGTTCTTGTTGTTTAGAACGAGAGCGGATATGTGTATTCCAGTAGTTCTTCACATCATTAGCCGTTCTTCCTGGTATTCTTCCCGCAATCAATGACCATCTAAAATTACAATCAAAATAAATCATGATATATCTAAACCTTTCGTGTAATACAATACCGTATATTTATTTTACTTACTTGTTTCCTAAAAGCTTATGAAGTCTAAGCATTAAATCAACTTCATCTTCCCCAAAATCTCCTCTTTTTATGTTTGGTCTTAAATAATTTAACCATCGAAGCCTACAACTCTTTCGACAACGGTTTAAGCCTGTATACAACAAATAAAATGCAATTTTAATATTTCATATCATGAAAAAGAATATGGTGTATATGTTATACCTGCTTTGAGAGGAACAAGGTGCCATTTCCCTTCGCCATATTTCACGATACAGTTCTTTAGAAGCATATCTTCTTCATTAGTCCATGCACCTTTCCTCAACCCGAAACCCGTATTACCACCCTGTCTCATTTGATTATACTCTATACTAGTGTTGCTTAGAACGTAAAATTCAAAGACTAATTGTGAAATTTCACTATTCTAATACTTGAAGCATGTGCTCCTATGTTTCGTTTTATATAGACACACATCAAAGTGCATAAAAACCCACTTCACCACGTACTTTTCGACATATATATCACTTACGTGCATCCCTCTATTTCCACATAAAAATGTACTTCCTACATTGAAGATTTTCCAAGAAATAACAAAAAATTAATCTCTTTATTGAATAGAAAAGTCACGATAACCACAATTTTAGGGTCGTGGCTAAAACACAAAAACAATGTTTCAAATATTATAGCCTGTGAAAGTAGAAGCTGACACCGCAAGTGTTTAAGTGGTTTTTAATCAAGATACAATGCAATAATAAGTGTCTAACTTTTTTTTAACCAAAATCTATAAAGTTGTTATTATCAAAATTATAGTAAAAAAAATTATATATGTTGTCAAGTAATTAGCATGTAGTTGTGGGTTTCGGGTAAAATATGCCCCGTAGACACATGTTATGCTACGTATGTATGAATTATATATTAAAATATGCATCCAATAGATGCAAAAGAAGTACCGTATTAGATACATTCGTTTAATATAATTTTTATGTAAGGTTATCTAATGAACAAGACATATGTTCATGATGATGGCTTTTCTCGGTATCGGAAAGGAATGTCAATGAAAGGTTTCATTAATGACGCCCAACAAAACCATTAAGTGTTGTTCCCCACCTCGCACTCCAACTAATGGTGCCGACGTTCTTCTTAAAGCTGTACTGGACACAAAACCTTTTAAATAACGAGGAATATATAAACCTATACTATATATCGTGATGTGTTACCCTACAGTGACGGAAAAGATGCGTGGAATATGTTCTAATAATAGCTGTCTCTCTCTATCACTCTCGTTGTCGCGTGTAGAGACTCTAAAACAATGAAAACTTAGAATGGTAATATTATTTTTTCTTTTTTAATAAAAATGCAAAGAAGTCAATTATGATTTTTGGAATTCCATTCGAACTGCATTCTGTAACATTGCACGCAACGGAGCATTTTTTTTTGTTCACCATTTACCAACTAGGTTATCTAATTTCACTTTGTCCATGATCCATTTTTTTAATTAATTATTACCGATTTATTTTTATATATACAAATGGATATTAATCATTTTTGTTTCTTGTCGGCAATGATTTCCATAAAGTAGATCAATAAGTGTTTGTAATTTTGTTAGTGCTGGACGTTTATATAGATTTGATTATTTGAATGGTTGTGTTTTCTTAATTGGATCTCTTTTTATGATTCAAATGATTGTTTTTTTTTTATTTCTTTCTTTTTTTGCTCTTTTTAATTTACACTAATAAGATACCCGCACGATGTTGCGACGATAATAAATTATTTAAATTTTCGGTGAATAATTTTGTTGGTACATATTTTATTACAAATAATTTTACGAACGATCAAGATTTTCGGTTTGTAAACATTCAATTAGTTAGAATTCTTTAGATTAATTTCATTTATATGAAATTTTATACACTAAAATTAATTGTTTTAAATTTATAAAAAATAAATTTAATTATTTTAAATTTTTAAGTATATATGGCAAGTGTGTTTTAGAGTTATATTTATAATTATTTATTAATTAATTAGTTAAAAGGCGTAATTTAGTAATTTTATAATGCTTAAATTTTAATTTTATATCTAAATGCTTTATAATGTATATAAATATAGATTTAAATAATTCTTCTTATATTAACGTACCAGTTTCACTTTTAGAACTTTCTAGTGTTAATTATTGTAGGTTTTGGGAATATTTGAACAATATTTAATTTATGTTTTCATTTAGTCAAAGTTCTTTAGGTTATTTTAATTCATATTAATAAATATGATGGAGATGATGAAGTTTACTAAGATTGCAATGAACACATATATGTTTTGAACGGCAAAATTTTATAGAAGGCTAAACTAGCAAGAAGCTAGAAGCCAAGAAAAAGATATTAGAGGACATGTTAGCAAATATGGTCCAATCTGATTGTGTTGACGGGTTAAGGGTTCGTTAGGGTTTATGTGTTGCGTTTATTTATATCTTCTCATTGTTATTTTGATGGTATTAGATGTGTCCCAAGCTTACCCGTAGGCTTTGGGTCACATATAATAATAGATACAATAAAAGGATCATATGGATGGGGGAGGGGCGTCACTTGATGAACGAACCCCAATTGATGAATGGGTAACATGAAATTTGGAATTTTTGTTAAGCAGTTCATATGTATAATGCAACAAGAATACATAAATCAAGTTGAAAAAAAATCAACTAGCAGGTAAATGGACGAATTTAAAGCAGAAGTGTAAATATTTCATCCAAATGAGCCAATGCAAGCGGTGAAGAGGACATGAATGCTTACATAAGGTCGGAAAGTTGGCTAGCTGAAAAATTAAAAGCATTTCGACATCCTACTGCATGGAGTGTTTGGAAGCTATAGGACAAAAGTTTCTTAATCTCGATCGGTAGATTCCGATACTCAAAACAAAAAACAAGTAACGTAAGTAGAATCATCAACAAAAAACAAAAACGTTATATTCTTGTAATTAGAAATTTGTGTCACGATCTAATAGCTAAAATAACATACGGCAAAGAAAAGTATTTATGTACGTTATAGTAAGGTTTTACTCTCATAGTCTCATATATAAGTTAATGATTGATCATTCACTAGTAGGACGTAGACGTGGTACCAAATGCCATCACCTGTCATAGAACTTCCAAAAATAATAACTACGAGTAGTCCTATAGCATACAGAGTAGGGTCATGAAATCAAACATGTTTACGCCAGATTTGAATTTTGAGATAGCTTTATGTATGGCATCAAATTTGCTTCGTGTATCCTTCACAAACACATGCATGCCTACTATCATTGTGATGGACCATTTGATTGCTACAGTGAAGTTTAAACATATTCAACGTAACAAAATCGAGATATTTTGAACTTTTGTTAGTTTTGAAAAAACTTTATCAATGTGAATATTTTATACAAACACAATTAGGGGGAAATGCTGAGTGGGTATGGAGGATCCAAGAAATAAATGAATAGATGTATGTTTACTAGATAAGTTATGGATAATGATTTGTCTATGTTTCGTGATGGATACTAAAACTCGCTTCGTGCATTCTTTTACATAGTCAAGTACAAAGTCTAATTACTGGATATTTACGACTGTAATATTTTTAAACGATATTTAAATTAAAAAAAAAAAAAAAAAAAAACTAGCTAGAAGTTAGAGCAAGAAACAATGTGCCTACCAACTAGGCTAGCAAAAAATATATGTTCTTTGTTACCAGTTTGTTCGGTCCGTCTGGTCGAACTGTTGGACAATAGAAAACGGTACACGGTTCCGAAAACATTGCATATCGTGTTGCATGCTTCAACTATTTCTGGGCTTACTAATGTTAGTCCTATTTTGGCGCAGGATAGTCAGAATGGGCCTAAAAGAAGTCTAGTTAAAGAAAATTGAAGATCTTGTTTTACATATTACCACACCGATACTTAGGAGTTAATTCTTCAAAAGTAAAATCGCCAACATTATTTTGAAATGCTTTAACATGATTCTGTTTTAAACATTTGATATGTTTTAAACTTCTTTCCACACGCTCTCCACTGAGATCAGTAGTAACTCTCACGTAGGTCAAGTGATTCAAGGTGATGACAACCATCCAAAATCACCTGCAACCCAATGCTCGATATATTATGGTCCCAAGCGAATTCAACATGCCTTGATCGATTGTGTCTCTAGTTAGTTTTGGTAACAAGTGAGTCCCTAGGCAGTCCTGCAGATATACAAAAATGTAAGGGTGTTGCTAGAAAATAGGGTTTAAAACCAGCACAAATTTCATCTTTGATAGTGTTTTTTTTTCTCTTTCAATGCCTATCTTCGCTGTTCTTTTACTCAAGCTTTAAATTGAGGATGTAGATGTCGATGTGGAGAAGAGCTAGACGCTATAATTTTATTCCACATTACGGGTTATCTTATCATGCGAACAATACATTGAACTAATGATTTAGATTTGATGAAGCAAAATAAGTGTTCGGATATTATTTAAAATATAGCGGATAAAACACAAGTATTGTTTTTTGTATCATCTAAGAAAATGATCTACGAAATATCTGGTTAAGTTGTTTGACTAGTTTGGTAACGAGTTTTTAATATTAGGTCACCAAGTGACAAGATGGAATTTATATTAAGTTCAAGGGCTAACCATCATACGGGTAATATCTTCATGACTTGGATACATGATTATAATATGAGATAAAGAAACTAGAATTGAGATGAGATAGAAGTTGGTATTTTGAGGGAGGTTTATCTCCTTGGGCTCAAATGTTGACTCTTCGAGATTTTATGTGACGGTACATTATCATAGGCTGTTGGATGGCTCAAATACATGGTGGAACATTTTTCTTGGAGGAAACTATAACTCTATAAGTGCCTCATCTAATTCAATTAAGGATCTCCATAACCTCCTTCTACCTTTCAAAAAAGCTTAAGGTCTTTAGCATAGTAAATCATGCCGCCCTATGGATTATTTGGATATATAGGGACGAGTATACTTTCAACCTTAAAAATCCTAGAAGTGAATTATTAATTAGAAGACACGGTTATGTTACTCTTTTCTATAATTTTCTAGTAGGAAAAATATGTTTATCTTGATTGGTTTTTTGGTTGGCTTAGTCTTATAACTAAGTTTTATTTTTGGCTAAAGGTTCTATGAACCGGTAAATGTCCCCAACATTATTCGAACTTGGTACCTCCCACCTTTGGTGTGAGTTTTATACAACTTCAATTTGCCACTTTGACAACTTATGGAGGAAATTATAGAAAAGAGTAACATAACCCCGTCTTCTAATTAATAATTCACTTCTAGGATTTTTAACTCGGAGTAACATAACCCAAAATCCGATATGGAGTTCCAAGTGAGTTCAAGATGCTTTAACTCGGGTATGTTTTCCCCAATAGGTATTGCCTTCTCATCACCCGTCATTCCACATGCTTGCTTCATTTTAAATGTTTTCAGCGTGGGACAATAACGGCCTGCAATTTCAATACCTTCTTTAGAAATTTTGTTTGACAAAGGTTGAGTTCCTCCAATAAGGGAAATTTCATCACGACTTTAGTCCAGCTTTTTAATAAGCCATAGAATTAAGGACCAATGGGAATATGTGATTTCAAGACGTCTTAACTTGCTTGATCTGCAAAAGGGCCAAAAACAATGAAAAACACTGAAAATGAGTACGGATGTGTTAGTCATATATAATGAAAAGACATTAAAAGGTTTTTCGGGTTTTTTTTTATAAGTCTCTTAGCTATAATTATAAAAAGATCTATGAGCTCATTTAATACATATAATCAACCTATAACTTGCACCAATAATCCATTTAGCATCACATGATTGAAAGAAACTTAGAAAGTAACGCGTAACATACATAATTGGTTTCTATTATAAGCACGTTAAATAAAAAAGAGCCGTTATATAAACTCACATAACCTTTCATCAATATACTCAAGAAGCTTCACAAAATTTCACCATAGTGATATCAACCAATTGGCCTTGGCTTCTATCCACAGCAATCTTATACATCTTTTGGTTTGTTACTAGACACCAAAACTCATTATTTGTATAAATGACCCTCCACATAGTCAGTTCGTCCTTACAAATTTTTCGCCAAGTAGTGCACACTTTCTGGGCATTCTCAAGTATGTCAAACACACCAACTCGGAAGAGTATATTGACCCATATTTCTAATGGGAGATCCAACCAGTTACAAGTTGGTTCCTTCACTTTGCTTCTTGCATCTTGATATGGATGGCATCGTCTCTTTAGCATGTACGCAAAGTAAATAAAATGTTTGCGGTTAAAAGAAAATAAACGGCAACCTTAGAACTTTTTAACTTTTTTAAAAATGATAGATTAAGAACTCGAATAAAACATGTATAATTCATCAAAAAAAAAAAAAAAAACTCACCAGCCTCACACAGTGGAAAAAAATCGTGTGTATTTTCAAACAACGTTGCGTCTTCTGATAACGGGTGATGCAGAAATCCAATAATGTAAGATGCTATTGCCAATTGGTGCTCTAGAAAAAACAGGTTTGAATCTAAATATCTAATCGGTTCATTAATCAAAAGATTGCCATTATGAATTAGGGATACATTGACTATATTTATTTGAAATAGATAATAAAATTAATGCATTGATTGCTTCATGAGGAATAAATATTTTTATTTGAAATAATTAAACATAATTAATGAATTCCCCCTTAAAGATAAACTAATTAATTAATGTGAAATCTTTTTTGTTTGAGTTTGGTTTAAAATTTGATACCTAAAATACTTAAGATACTTTTAATAAAATGTAAAATGCCAAATGTAGTTGTGTCATATGTTTTTACTAATATTAATATTCTTCATCCGTCCCAAAAAGTGTCTGCAAAGTAAAAACGGTGGAAATAAAATATGTGTAGTTAATAAAATGTTTTTCTATTAGATTACCTATTTTACCCATGCATTAAAGACGTCGGTTACTTTTAAAGTTTGAAAAGTTGAGATCATTTAAGGGCAAAAACGGGAAATTACTACATTTTAATTATTCATATTTAGAAACAAGACAATAGTTTTAGGACAAAAATAAATAGAAAGGTTGATATTTTTTTTTTTAATGGAGGGAGTATATGTATTTTATTTTTTTTGTGATGTGCATCGTGACGGGTTTTTTTTCCAGCTTAAAAGTGATTAAGATGACTTTAAAGGAAGATCCGGTGAAGAAGCTACACTTATATTTTTAAGTCCTAGAACCTAGTTATCTTATCATGTGAATAATGTCTTAAATTAATGATTTCAGATAGGATGAAGCAAATCATGTGTTTCAGGACTTTTGTGAAACATTATTGATAAATTGTTATGGAGAAAACACAAGTTAACCAGTCTTAAACTCTTAATTGAGCTCATTATATTTGTCAAACAATAGTGATTCATTCCGATTTTAGCTACTTTTAGCGCCATTTTTTTTATTATTCAAATCATCGATCCAAATAGGCTTAACATTAGTAACCCCAACAGTAGTTGAAGCAGCCCTCGACCCATCAAGTAGCCCACTAGAAGCACGTGTAGGAGAGAATACCGTTTATAATAATAATAAGTTAACAAGAAACAAAACAGAAATGATGAACAAAGTTAAACAGTAATCGGCCAAGGCTCGTGATATAACACGATTCCCTTAAAACAAATTCCGCGTGCATTCACACGTTTTGTTTCCCAGGGTACAATGGCAAAAACAGTTTATGCTCTAAACTGCCGGAGTTTACTACTTGCCTGAAAATTCGTCGGAATAATAGCAGAAACAGAAAGAGAGATTAAGGGTGTGTTTACTGAAATGAGAGTCTCGGTTTATATGCTCAAAAGGGGGAGCGTTTTTTGACATTTAATTGCAGTAATGATCGAATTAAACACAAATCATAACTGATTGCAGTTACCAAAAATAAACTGGACCGCGCATGCTCGAGATTTCGGAGCTGCATTCGTGTCCGCAGGTCGCGCGGGCTCGCATGAGTTTTCAACCCAAGCCCTTTCGGACCAGAAATTTGCACCCCCCCTGCGCGCGAGGCCGTGAGCTTGTGTGTGTATAAGTCACAAGCTAATTGAACAAGTGTTCAAAATTCTTGCTTATAAACAACACAAAGTTTGTCTCCACCACCGATGTGGGACAAGCTTCAAACAAAACCAAATTTGCACCAAACACCTATCTTTAGGCGTCGATATCTCATTCACCTTAACTCCGTTTTGGACGTATCATATATCGTTGCGAAGCTCTTTCTAAGGGCTACGCATACATATAAAATATTGATCGTAAATATTAAATATGTATTATTTATAGAGGTCCAAAGTTGATGAAAATATCATATTTTCATTAACATTTTCCAACAATCCCCCACATGAATGGAGATCGATCTTAACAACGCTTATTCTCGATGAAACTTCGGCGGTTGAATCCTGCATAGGATAGGTAGGTGTTACCCTTTGAACCTTCCCTTATGAAATGCACTTAGCCTCCTAACTGTCAGTAGAACTTGATGTCTTTGAACTGAGCTGTTATTTTCGTAGACGACAATACATTTCACACAGGACTCTTCCTGACAATGTCAACTCCTCATAGTCGTGTTCGTTATGGTCATGAACACTTTCCTGGTTCTGCGAGAGCTTTTAGGAATTATGCCCTTATAATTCCCTTCGAAGCGACCCCACTTCTCTCTAACATAGGTGATTCTTTAGAGATCATTATACCACATATGGTTATCTCTTAGAATCATTAAAAGCCGTATGCTTATCCTTCTCCTTGTCACTGATCTTAGGAATGGACTAGGAAGTTCGTGATTTATGAACTCCCTTAGATGGTTTAGGAGGTAGGTAAACTACCCCCACAGTGACCTCCCTTTATTCATACAACTAGGTTGTCCTATTGAACCCAGATCTTGGGATCTCCAGTCAACTGGGTTAGGTTTCCTTTGCATAAATTTATTCATTCAAGGGCTTTAGTCCCATTCCTTTTGACGACTTGCTAACTAACTCTCTGCTTAAGCCTTTCGTAAGCGGATCCGCTATGTTATCCTTTGACTTCACATAGTCAATTGAGATAACTCCTGTTGAGAGTAGTTGTCGTATCGTGTTATGTCTACGTCGAATATGTCTTGACTTACCGTTATACATTATGCTATGAGCTCTGCCAATTGCCGATTGGCTATCACAATGTATACATACGGCCGTTACCGGCTTAGGCCATCTTGGTATGTCTTCTACAAATTGACGCAACCACTCTGCCTCTTCTCCACATTTGTCGAGGGCAATGAATTCAGATTCCATCGTTGATCTTGCTATAACCGTCTGTTTGCAAGATTTCCATGCTACAGCAGCACCTCCAAGTGTAAACACGTATCCACTTGTTGATCGAGAATCTTTTATATCAGATATCCAGTTTGCATCAGTGTATCCTTCGATAACAGCTGGATGTCTATTATAATGTAGTCCATACTCTCGCGTGTATCTTAAATACCGAAGTAATCTTGTCATACTTTTCCAATGATCAGAACTCGGATTGCTTGTGTACCTACTTAGCCTACTAACAGCGTATGCTAAGTCGGGTCTGGTACAACTCATTAGATACATTAGACTACCAATGATTCTTGAGTATTCTAATTGGGAAACACCTTCACCTCTATTCTTAGATAGATGTTGACTGGTGTCAATTGGAGTTCTAGCTAGGCCGGAATCCCCCACATTGAATCGCTCTAAAATCTTGTCGACATAATGTGTTTGATTTAACACAAGACCATTTGGGGTTCGTGTGATCTTGATTCCAAGGATCACATCCGCTAGACCCATGTCTTTCATGTCAAATTTTGATTTCAACATATCCTTTGTTGATGTTATTATCTTATCGTCACTACCCATGATAAGCATATCATCTACATAGAGACATAAGATAACGTATCCATTTGGTGAGTCTTTCACGTAAACACACTTGTCACATTCATTTATTTTGAAACCACATTCTAACATGACGTGATCAAACTTTTGATGCCATTGTTTGGGAGCTTGCTTTAGGCCATATAATGACTTAACGAGCTTGCAAACTTTGTTCTCTTGTCCAGGGGCAATGAATCCCTCAGGTTGTTTCATGTAAATTTCTTCCTCTAAATCGCCATTTAGGAAAGCAGTTTTTACATCCATTTGGTGAACTTCCAAATTTCTTATGGCGGCAATAGCAAGTACCATTCTGATGGAGGTAATTCGCGTTACAGGCGAATACGTATCAAAGTAATCTAGACCTTCTCGTTGTCTATACCCTTTGATCACCAATCTTGCTTTGTATTTCTCAATACTTCCATCCGCCCTCATCTTCTTCTTAAAGAGCCATAGATAGTCTAGTGCAATACAACCTTGAGGAAGGTCCTGTATTTCCCACGTATGGTTTTGTAAAATAGATTCTATTTCACTTTTGATGGCTTCTTTCCATTGAAGTGCTTCTGAAGAAGTAACCGCTTCGCGGTAAGTTCTAGGTTCATGTTCCACCATGAATGTCAGGAAATCGGAACCAAACGATTTCTCAACCCTTGCCCTTTTACTTCTTCTAGGCTCAACCTCTTCTTCCACATGTTGTTCTTGTCCCTCATCTTGGACAGTCTCACCAACAGGTTTAGAGGAACTTCCAATTTCCGTGTTTAGACAAGGAAATATATTTTCGAAGAATGTAGCACTCCTTGATTCCATTATCGTGTTCTTGTGTATATCCGGATTCTTAGAATCATGCACAAGAAATCGATAGGCACTACTATTGTGAGCATATCCAATGAATATGCAATCCACAGTTTTGGGCCCTATCTTTAAAACCTTAGGTGCCGGCACTAATACTTTAGCTAGGCACCCCCACACTCGTAGGTATTTGTATGATGGTTTTCTTCCCATCCATAGTTCATATGGAGTTTCTTCCTTATTCTTTCGAGGAAGCTTATTTAAAAGATAAGAAGCTGACAAGATAGCTTCCCCCCACATGTTTGGACTTAGTCCAGAACTTATCAACATGGCATTAACCATTTCTTTCAAGGTACGGTTCTTTCTTTCGGCGATACCGTTTTGTTGAGGTGAATAGGGGGCGGTGAGTTCATGTCTAATACCATGTTGCTCACACAAGTTAGCAAATGGTGACACATATTCACCTCCTCTATCACTTCTAACAACCTTGATTTTCTTGTTGAGTTGATTCTCAACTTCATTCTTGTAAAGAATAAACTTATCAATGGCTTCATCCTTACTTTTAAGTAAGTATACATAGCAATATTTCGTGCTATCATCGATAAAGGTGATGAAGTATTTATTTCCACCTCTTGTGGGAACCGATTTTAAGTCACATATGTCGGTGTGAATCATATCAAGGGGTTCGGTTATTCTTTCAACCGATTTAAACGATGACCTTGTTTGTTTGGCCTCAACACATGTTTGACATTTATAGTTTGAATCAATATGGAATGATGGTATGCATTTAAATTTAATTAACCTACGAATGGAATTAAAATTAACATGACCAAGACGTGCATGCCAAATATTAGAAGACTCAAGCAAGTAAGCGGAAGTAGAACCATTCTTATTAATATCATGCTTGATCACCATTACATTTAATTTGAACATGCCATTAATGGCATATCCCTTTCCAACATACACACCATTTTTGGTCAACACGACCTTATCAGATTCAAACACTAAACGAAAACCAAACTTGTTGAGAAGCCAACCCGACACAAGATTCTTACGAATCTCGGGAACATATAGCACATTTCTCAAAGTGAGCTCCTTCTCCGAGGTCATCTTCAGTATCACATTTCCTTCCCCTTTGATATCGGCCGTAGCCGAGTTGCCCATAAACAACTTTTCCCCAGTCTCGACATCCTTGAAGGTGGTAAACATGTTCTTGTCAGATCAAACATGACGGGTAGCACCCGTGTCAATCCACCACTCCTTTGTGTTAGATCCAACCAAATTGACTTCGGAGATCATATTAGTGACATCGGTCACCATAGCTGCAAAATCCATGTCTTCATTCACCATATTAGCTTGGCGGGGATTCTCCCGTTTTGGCATCTTGCAGCTAGCATCTCTATGACCCGGCTGATCACAGTTATAGCACACACCATCAAACTTTTGAGGCTTTTGGGGCTTTTGATACCTTTTCTTCATGTCCCCAGCTTTAGGTCGGAGATTCCCGACCTTAGCTTTGCCTTTCCCACCATCCTTGCTTTTGTTACCCCTCGAGGATTGACCATGTTCAACAACATTGGCTTTTTCCGAAGTTGGCAAGTAGCTTCCCTTAAGAGCTTTCTTGTTGTCCTCTTCGATACGAAGGCGAACTACAAGTTCCTCAACGCTAATTTCCTTTCGCTTATGCTTAAGGTAGTTTTTGAATTCCACCCAACTTGGAGGTAACTTTTCAATGATTGCTGCAACTTGGAATGTCTCACTAAGTGTCATTCCTTCGGAGTGGAGCTCGTGTAAGAGAACTTGGAGATCTTGTACTTGACTAATTACGGTTTTTGCATCAACCATTTTATAGTCCAAGAAGCGAGCCACTACAAATTTCTTTGCACCGGCATCTTCCGTTTTGTACTTGTGATCCAATGACTCCCATAATTCTTTGGCAGTCTTACAGTTACAATACACGTTATACAACGCATCCACCAAACCATTCAAAACATAGTTGCGGCATAAGAATTCCGAATGCTTCCAAGCATCTACCGCACTCACAGCTTGAGCATCGGTCTCCCCTTCGTTAAGTTGGGGAGCGGATTCAGTCAAAAACCTAGCAAGGTTCAACGTGGTCAAGTAGAAGAACATCTTCTGCTGCCAACGCTTAAAGTGCAAACCCGAGAACTTTTCGGGTCTTTCCGCGTGATTAGCAACAGTGTTCGCTAGTGGTACTCCCACTATTGAGCTCACCGTTGTCGCGGATGTCATGATCGGTGTGAGCACAGTTGAGGTCACAAGAGGTTGAGTCGACATTCTGAAAATTCGCAAATTTAAAGAATTAGACATCTCGCTTTACAATTGTTAACAATAGATAATAATAATAATCTGTTTATCAAAATTAAGCTTACATATGAATAAAAACTGATTATTTCAAAGTCTGTTATGCAATCTGTTTATAAAACTTGTTCCAAATAGCAATTTGAAATGAAGATTGCACGTAGAATTCTGAAACAATCGTTTAATCGGCAACGTTCAAAACAAAACTGGTTTGTGATGAACGAAAGCTGATGTTTAGAAAAGTAATCGAAACAAAACTCGTTTGAATCCAATCTTTTCTGATTATAAACGGTATTATAATTGAAAAAATTTGTTTTAAGACTGTAGGAGAGAATACCGTTTATAATAATAATAAGTTAACAAGAAACAAAACAGAAATGATGAACAAAGTTAAACAGTAATCGGCCAAGGCTCGTGATATAACACGATTCCCTTAAAACAAATTCCGCGTGCATTCACACGTTTTGTTTCCCAGGGTACAATGGCAAAAACAGTTTATGCTCTAAACTGCCGGAGTTTACTACTTGCCTGAAAATTCGTCGGAATAATAGCAGAAACAGAAAGAGAGATTAAGGGTGTGTTTACTGAAATGAGAGTCTCGGTTTATATGCTCAAAAGGGGGAGCGTTTTTTGACATTTAATTGCAGTAATGATCGAATTAAACACAAATCATAACTGATTGCAGTTACCAAAAATAAACTGGACCGCGCATGCTCGAGATTTCGGAGCTGCATTCGTGTCCGCAGGCTCGCATGAGTTTTCAACCCAAGCCCTTTCGGACCAGAAATTTGCACCCCCCTGCGCGCGAGGCCGTGAGCTTGTGTGTGTATAAGTCACAAGCTAATTGAACAAGTGTTCAAAATTCTTGCTTATAAACAACACAAAGTTTGTCTCCACCACCGATGTGGGACAAGCTTCAAACAAAACCAAATTTGCACCAAACACCTATCTTTAGGCGTCGATATCTCATTCACCTTAACTCCGTTTTGGACGTATCATATATCGTTGCGAAGCTCTTTCTAAGGGCTACGCATACATATAAAATATTGATCGTAAATATTAAATATGTATTATTTATAGAGGTCCAAAGTTGATGAAAATATCATATTTTCATTAACATTTTCCAACAGCACGCAACACGATTGTTCCGAACCAAATATATAAGAAACTTAAATCGTTACCTTCAAGCTAGCTTTTTCTTGAAAGCAAGAAAAAAGAAGAAGGTTAATATGGTTTTTACGAGATGGCGATCAAGATTTATGATATGATATTAAGTACACGAACTTAGCGTGCAGGTGCTGGAGTTGAGGCTAAGAACCGCACCATCCCGACCATAAAAGACTTGATAAATTGCACCACAGACCATTAGGATCTCTCTGAAATCGCCACCACTTTGCTAGCATTATATTATATACTATATACTATATATACCCCATTGTTAAACCCATACTAAACAACTTTCCATATAAATATATGATGAGGATTAATGTTTATACATAAACATTACCTGTTGCATTCAAGTATTATTAGTGATAGGAACATCAAGAATCAAACAAGTGACCGGAATAAAAGTCGTTCCCATAAAGTGATTTATGAAGAATATAATGTCGCAATCAGAACATGTTATAAAACCAAAACCAAATTATTGTCAAATTAAGTTTGAGCAGAAAAAGGAAGATCACCCAACAACTGTTTGCAGATGTCAAAAGAGAGCCAAAATGTCACGGCATACTTATTAAAAAAAACTTGGATTACTTTGAATGAGTTTCAGGAGCAATCCGTAAAAGAAGTTTGTTCTTGCGGGCAACAGCTACACCTTTATAAAAACATCAACAATTAGTATGCATTTTAAAATGCGACATTAACAAGTAGTATTTGTAAACTATTTCTATGATAACATTCATACACTGACTCACCTTTCTGAGTAACATTTTACCACACCGAAACTTAGGAGTTACTTCTGCAAAAGTAAGATCAACAACATTATAAGGGAATGCTTCAACTGGATTCAGTTTTAGACATTTAATCTGTTTTAAGCATCTTTCCACTCGCTCTCCCTTGAGATCAATAGCAGAGTAACTCTCACGTATGTCAAGTGTTTCAAGGTGGCTACAACCATACAGAATCGCCTGCAACCCAACGCCGGATATGTGGCCCCGAGTAAATTCAAGATGCTTTAATTGAGGTAAGTTTTCTCCAATAGCTATAGCCTTCTCATCACATATTTTTTGACAGTCAAATACTCCGTTCAGTTTAAGTGTTTTTAACTTGGGGCAATAACGGCCAACAGTTTCAATAACTTCTTTTGAGAATGCTATTTGGTTAAGTTTAAGTTCCTCCAACAATGGAAATTTCATCAAGCTAGTCCAGCGCCTAGGCAAACCACGATAAGCAGAATATGCTATTTCAAGACGTCTTAGCTCACTTGATATGTTAAAGGAATATAAACTTTGAAAAGAGTAACCACGATAAATTAAGGAAATAATATGGACTAGATTTTTAGATTTATGCATTATTCATTTCATCTTGCTTTATAAGTTTCAAGAAATTGTTCAAACGTTTTTCAAAAGACATTAAAAGGCTTTCTTCGTATTTGCTTTAAAACATGTTCACTCTATAGATTTCATGATCTATACCCTTACACACATAACCAATTTAGTATCAAGTATGCAAAAAAAAGGTACTTCATAACATACTTGGTTTATATAATAATCACAAGCCACAAAAATCCAAGTATAATAAGATCGCATACCTATCAGCAATATACTCAAGAAGCTTATCATCAGCAAAATTCACCATAGTGATATCAATCAACTGGCCTTGGCTTCGATCTACAACTTCCATACACATCTTACGGGCAACTTCTGGACACCAAGAATCATTGTTCATATAAATGACCGTCCACATTGTTGGGTCTTCCTGGCAGATTTTACGCCAAGTGGTGCACACTTTCTCGGCATTCTCAAGTATGTCAAATACACCAACTCTTGAAAGTATATTGGTTGTTACATCCGATGGAAGCTCCAACCAGTTCCTTGTTGATTGTTTCATTTGATATTGTTTCTTGAGTTTTGATGCGGCTAGCATCATCGCTTTAATTAGCATGAACACAGAGTAAAAGAAGTCTTACTTCAAGAATATATTTATAATCAATAATTTTTGACACAAATATTTAATTATGCAATTTACAAAGAATGGATTCACATCAATTGATAAATATTCAACATTAACTTGCAGCCAACGTACAGAAGAATCAGAATTACCGCAAAAGTAAAAATAAGAAAACCCTAACCTAGCGGATCTATTCTTAGAAATGCATAGAGAATTGCATTAAAAACCATTAGTAATGGCTGGAAAGTACCGTGTGTGTGTCTCAGTAAAGGGAAAACTATAAAACTACCGAAACTTAAATATCGTCATCAAAGGTTTTACCAAGGTCCTTGCGCTTCTAATAAATTTTGCGTTTTAGAAAAAAGAAGGTTTTACCAAGGGTTCCTCCACCAATTAGTCATGGTTCAAGCCTTGTTTGAAATAGTAAGTGTAGTAGCGCCTAGGTGTGTATTTAAGTGGTTAAAGCCCCTAAAACTATTAAGGAACCATTAGCAAGGAGCTAAGGCGAGATAATACATGAACAAGTTAATATGAATGGATACAATATTAGCGTTGCAAACCCAATCAAAACCAGCCAAAATTTAAAATAGTGTTATTCGAGATTTTACAACTAAGTGGCGAGTATCAGGTTTTACTAACATATATAGTGTTATCCAAGGTTTTACTAAATTGTCCCTTTACCAATAACTAACGGTTCAAGTCTTGTTTGATACAATAGGTGTAGTATGTCTTATTGGTTAAAGCCCCTAAAACTATTGAAACTTTGAAAAGAGGTCGATCTACTGAAAATTAAAAGTTCATATAAATCATGTAAATAAAAAAGCGAGTACTCACACATCTCACTAGAAAAGAAAATTGATTGTGTCGCTAGTTAGTTTTTGGTAACAAGCGAGTCTGCAGGAAGTGTTGCGAAAATACAAAAATGTAAAGGCGTTTTTAGAAAATTGTGTTTAAAACCAGCACCATTTCATCTTTGAATCTGTAGGTGGTGCTATTAGGAACTAATGATAAATCATATTACATAACTAAGATTTTGGATAAATATATTTATGGTAATTCTTTAAATAATAATAATAACTCATTTAAAATGAATTCTCATTTATATTAAACTAATTAATGTAAAATAAATAATAATAATAACTCATTTGGAATGAATTCCCATTTATATTAAACTAATAATGTAAATTTAATATTTGAAATGAATGTGTTTTTTTTGCATTAAATTTGATGGACAGTGTAAATATGTTTTTCCAAAAAATAATCAGTATTCGTTGTGTCCGTCAACCTAAGTTACTTATTAGGAGACGAAGTTATTCAACCCTTTTTTCCTTCGGGTTTCTACTTTGTATTTGGAGGAATGCATCTCTTGATTAGTTTGGTTTGGTGTTATAACCCAAGGTCATTCATTCAAAACAATTTGAACTCTTTTTCAGTTTTTCTAGCTCTTTGCTAGTTTGCTTTCAATCCAATCCCACTCAAAAATAACAGCAACGCCGGCCTAATCCAACGGTTATGATTTTTTTTAAACCCAAAGATCTATCTTGGCGGGTTTTAATCATTCCCAGCAATTAGGTTTAGTAAACACCTACAACTTACTTAATTAACAAAACATAATCTGTTGGATTATTACAGACCGATTTAGATCCACTTTAATACTACTTGGATTAAATTATAAAGTCCTCTTAAACTGTTACTTTTTTTTTATGTTCAATACAGATATTAAAATGTTTAAAGTAAATTACCGAATACGTCTACCAGATTTTGCTTGTATTTCAACACTCCGCGTTAGAATTATAGGAAAAAATCGAATAAAACACTTTCAATTCACTTCAAGTACGATGAAGATAAAGGCTACAATGAAGGGAATGCATTTCCAAGAACATATGATAATTCATTAACCAAAATAAAAATGATCCATAACAGTTTGCAAGGGTACAGAAAAAGAAACAAAATGTCACTACTATGATTTGACAAAATCATTAGTAGAATACTGACTACAAAACTTGCATAGTATGACTTCCAGAGCAATGTGAAAAAGAAGGTTCGTTGTCTTGCGGGCAATGGCTACACCTTAAAAAAAAACATTAACCACAGTTAGTAAGATCATTAGTGGTATTTTAAACTTTTAAGTGATAACTTGAATTGCTCACCTTTCAGAGTAACATGTTACCACAAAAACTGATTATCCCACCAAAAATGATTGTCCCACCAAATCGGAGTAGTGAAGTCCAGACAAATAATATCACGTTCATGACATGAAGATGCTTCAACAACATCAAGTTTTAGACATTTAATCTGACGTGCGTATTTTTCTGCAAACTCTCCCTTGAGATCGATGAAGACGCACATACTTACGTCCAGGGATTCTAGTTCTGGACAACCATCTAGAATCACCTGCAACCCAACATTTGTCATAGAGTTCCAAGTGATTTCCAAATGCCGTAATTGAGGTAAGTTTTCCCCAATAGCTATAGCTTTCTGATCACCCGTCGCTCCACATGCTCGATTCATTTTGAATGTTTTTAGCATGGGGCAATAGCGGCCTGCCATTTCAATACCTTCTTTTGAAATTTCTGTTTGACAAAGGATGAGTTTCTCCAATAAGGGAAATTTCATCAAGACTTTAGTCCAGCTATCTAATAAGCCATGGAAGGACCAATGTGAATATGTAATTTCAAGACATCTTAAATTACTTGATCTGTGAAAGGGACAAAAACAATGAAAAAAAGTGTGGATTTGTTAGTCTTATATAATCAAAGATATTAAAAGTATTTCATGTATCTCTGAAAGTTGATCTTAAAATTAGTGACTACAAAAAGATCTAAGAACACTCTCGTTTAATGCGTCTAATCGATCTACAACTTGCACACAAAATCATTTAGCATCGCATGATTGAAAGAAAGTAAAATTTAACATATATACTTGGTTTTTATTATAAGCAAAAGTAACAAGAGCCGATTAGAATAAACTCATACCTATCAGCAATATACTCAAGTAGCTCCTCATCACAAAAATCCACCATACTGATATCAACCAATTGGCCTTGGCTTCTATCCACAGCCGTCTTACACATCTTCCGGAGTGCTACTGGACACCAAGACACACTATTCAGATTGATGACCGTCCACATAGTTGGTTCATCCTTGCAGATTTTTCGCCAAGTAGTGCACACTTTCTGGACATGCTCAAGTATGTCAAACACACCAACGCGGAAGAATATATTGACCCATATTTCCAATGGGAGATCCAACCAGTTACGTGTTGGTTCCTTCGTTTTCCTTTGCTTCTTGCATCTTATGGATGGCATCGTCACTTTAGCATGTACACAAAGAAAATAAAATGTTTGCGGTTAAAAGAAAATAAATGGCACCCTTAGAACTACATAATTTTTTAAAAATGATAGATTAACAACTCGAATAAATTATATAAAATTCAGCAAAAAAGAAAACTCACCTCAAACCTGAAAAGGAATCGTCTCTAGTTTGCAACAACAGATGCGTTTTCTGTTAACTTGTGAATACAACAAATGTAAGGTGCTCTTAAATAGGGTTAAACCACAGCCAATTTATTCAAAAAGTGTATAGGTGGCAGCCATTAGTAATTCAGGGATACATTGACTATATTATGTTTATTTGAAATAAATAAAAATTAATAAATTTCCACGTAAAGAAAAAGGTTTTTTCCCAAATTGACTGAATTGAGGGCACCATGAGGAAGTTGGGATACATATTGAATATGTTTCCTGAAGTAAATGAAACAAAATCAATGGATTCCCATGTAAAGATAAAACTAATTAATGTGTAATATTTCAGGTCAAAGTTTGCTTACATTTCATTCAAAATATTTAAAATGTATTTTTTGAAATAAAATTAATAATATATGTTATGTATAATATATATGTTCTTGCCAAAATACAAATATTTTGTTTACTTGCTATGTGAATATGATACTTTATCTTTTTTTTTTTTAATATGGGATTGAAATGACGTTAGAGGAAGAGCAGGGAAGAAGCTATGCATCGTATATTTAGGTTCACGTAACTAGTTACAATACGATGAAGCAAATTGAGTGCTTGAGTAAATTTATGAAACGATACTGTTAATTTGTTATAAAGAAAACACGTGTTGAATCTTATATGAGCCCTTATATTTGACAACTTAAAATGCGTCATTCGATTTTGGCTACTTTTAACAATATATATATATATATATATATATATATATATATATATATATATATATATATATATATATATATATATATATATATATATATATATATATATATATATATAATCATTCGAGTTATTGATCAAAGGAAATCTGTTGCTTGGCTCGCTTGGTAACTAGGATTTTAAATATGGATCATGAAGTGATGCAATAAGAAATATATGAAGCTCAAGTGCTAACCTATCCGCTAGCTCATATAATATTTCAATGCGCAAATAATCAATGTCGTGAATGATCTAATTTTATATTTTTTTCTTAGATAATCCGTTATCTATTTACTATCTATCGTTTTTGTAGGGTTTTACTTACTTGTTTAACATTAAAATTAACTTCATCGGATAAAAAAAATACGTTCTATAATATAACCTTCTTTTTCTTAATAAGACGAGACACTAACTTTCTAGAGAATGTTGGAATTTATAAAGGAGAGGCGAGAGTTATCTCTTTAGCTTAAATTGTTGCATATTATTATGAGGACTTAATAGATTTGAATGGCGAAGAATTATGTGAAAAGATATATTGAGAATATAAGGGAGGTATGGTGTTGCAAATAAGCTTGCATACCGCGTCTCCTTAATTTTGATCTTATCAAATCACCAGCGAGAGCTAGGAACAAGTTTATCTCATAGATTTTTTTTCCTATTGTCTTGGTCTTGTCCCGGTAATTCCATAACAAAAGGATCATTTACCTAAATAAAAGTTATCTTCAAAGAAATATGGTTAACTATGATGTAAATCTATAATGGAAAACAAAGAACTTGATAAGAATTGATGTTAAAAATCTGTTCCTAGAACAATTAAAATCTCCTTCATTAACATTAGTGATCTTATCTCCTCCTATGGTTTGTGGTACTCTTCAACTCAACTTCCAGATATATATTTATAGATGAAAATATTTGATATCAACCTCAAACTTCTTCAACTATATTATTTCCATCTATCTTATAATTCACTACCTTTACTTGCATTTACCTCTTAGTTTCATCAACCTAGTTTTCATCCCCATTTCGTGTTTTACATGTTGTACATTATCATCCACGTTTTGTACGTTTATAAACTAATTTTAATTCAATTCTAACGTTAACCTCTCAGAACAAGATTTCCTACAATGTTCATAAGTTTGGCGGCGCATTTTTACATAAATCTTCAATGATTACAGTGAGTTGGATTTCGTGTCTTAAACTTGACACACCATTAAATAAATAAAACAATCAAATTATTATCGGTGATATATTTGGATCAGAACAAGATTTCCTACAGTGTTCATAGGTTTGGCGACGCATTTTCACATAAATCTTCAATAATTACAGTGAGTTGGATTATGTGTCTTAAATTTGACACACCATTAAATAAATAAAACAATCAAATTATTATCGGTGATATATTTGGATAGGAGGACATCTGAATAAATATCTAAAGTTCAAAGGTCAAATATAAATCAACGCAATATATTAAAAAAGAGTGATCAATTAGAATCCGTTTTCCTAACCTAGATTTTGCATTTGGTCATCCAAGTCATGCACGCAATGCTCATCGATATTTGCATTAAGTTTTTCACATTCTATACCTTTAAAATATCCATTTCGGGGAATTACACGAACACCCCACCATTGTACGTTTTCCGTGTTGTACGTGTTCATCCTTAACGGTTCATTTTTAACTAATTAGTCAGTTCATTCTAAGCTTAACCTATAACAAGATTTCGTACCTTGTCTTTTAGGTTCGGCGACGCATCTTCATATAAATCTTCAATTGATGATTATGGTAGTTAAATTATGTTTCAAACTTTGTCGTCCCATTCAATAAACAACACACTCAATTTATTATCGATTTTAGTTTTGGATCAGAGGACATCCAAAGCAATATCTAGAAATCTAAGGTTATTTATAAATCCATTCCATATATTACGGTTACAATACGTTAACATTAGAGATCTTATAGTTAAAATATAATCTCGTCTCTAGCAATACATATGGACAAGGCTAAACTAAGCCTTTTAAGACTTGATGAGTTAGATCGAGCCAAATCAGACTAAATCTAGGGCATGCCGACTTTTTCCGGCCTTTTACATTAAGCATGTAACTAGTAATATTCACGAAATATATAAATTATTAATAGGTGAGTTAATGTAGAGTAGCAAAAGTATCAAAATAACAACACCGTATTAATATCGAACTAGTACCGATTCTAACCGTATACAAAGAGTACAATCACATTTTCCAAAAGTTAGGTATTTATGTACCATTGGTATCACGATTATATCATTTCTTTTTGGTATTTATATTGGTACTACCGTCCGATACCGAACTATTTTATTTTCGATACAATACTCAATACCAAAAAATAAAATGAAAAACCGGTACCGCACTTTTAACATCATTCATGGGAAACAATAACAAAATTGTCATATTATAAGCTTTTTATTATTTGCATAAATCTTGTCCTAGATTAAAAGTGTATATATGATCTATGTGTGAAACCTTCTATGCCGATATCAATACTAACACGACGGTTAATGCAATTTACAACTATTATAAATATTTTTTATTAATCGTCACTATATATATATTTTTAAATATTTATAAACAAAACTTGCAATCTAAACAAACTTAAACAACTTATTCAACTAGGAGTGTTTGTTTGAACCATATAAAAGACTTATAATTTATTAACATTTTAATTTATATTTTATAAATCCGGATTTTTCTAATATACACAAGAATTCCAATACCCCACTTATTATATGAGTCCAAACAAACATCCCCTTGGTCCATAGATAAAAAGTATTTTGGTCTATCTGGAGGAACTTTGATTTTTCCGCCGGATCTATGGTATGACTTATCACTACTACTACCATGTTGTCATCATTATTATCATTCAGTATTAGAATTCGTTTAAGGTATTAACCGATTTTACTCGATTAAAATCATAACTAATTATTTCCCTAATTTTAGTTTCATATATATCATTCGTTACACTACTGTAATTCCCACTTGTTTTTTGCTTTGTATTTGTTAGGGGCTTAATGATTTGGGATAATGAAATTTGAAATTACCTAGTTTCGTAAATATCGAATGTCGAAATCGTTTGTAGGATCAAAGAACTAGTAATATCCAAGTGAACATTTTTTTTTTAAGGTGCGTTCTGAAATATGTGCGCTTTTTTCTTTTAAAATAAGTCAAAAACACAGTTTTACCTAAACATATAAAACTTTTTTTTTTTTTTTTTTCGTTTTTGAATATGCAATATGTGATATTGCTCATTACCTTGTTTTCTTTCATGGTTGCTGTGTTCATAGTTAGATGTTCGAATATCTTGTTCGAAGGGGCGGGGGCAGAGTAGGCAGTTTTCCACTAAACATTTTTTGCAATGTAAAAAATAGTTATATTTATGAACTTTTGCCCCCATAAAAATAAAAAAAATAGTATAAACTTTGCCCTCACGTAAACACTGGAAAGTTATTCATTTGATAAATTCGTTTTAGTTTGCCCCCACGTGAAAAAAAAAATTCTGGCTCCGCCCTGTTGTAAGCATACTTGTCGAAACGGTCTTTGCTATGATCAATGCATATGACTTGTCGAAAATATCATTCGACTGATATTTCCTCTTTCTGACCATTTTGGAAATCCCTAACCCCTATCTGAATTATCTCTTTCCATCCTGCATTTTATTTCGGGTATTTCCTTATATAACTCAGTCAAAACCATATTCACTAATTTCGTTTCATAAACCAGCTGTAACAGTACTGCAATTGCATCAAGCTCCAGTAAATTTTCTGAAATGGATTACGAGAAATCACAATTGATTTCCCAGAAACAGCATACTATACCTAATATCAGACTGTGCAACGTTTCCGGGTACGCAGTTTCACTCTATTTTCGCTTATAATCTTTATGCATTTCTTATATGCGATACAGGTTTTATGATTAGTTTTAAGGTTCATTATGATTTGAGCAGGACAGTAGGAAGACGGAAGTAGTAGAGATTCATGCCACAAAGCCAAGAATGCACGTTCTATTTATTCCTGGAAATCCAGGTCTATTTTATTTTTATTAAAAAGCTTATTTTCATATTCAGAGTTTATGTCGAACAATGACGACTTTTTCAGATTTAATTTGGTGGTTTTATGTTTTTTGCTACAGGAGTTATTTCATTTTATACTGATTTTTTGGAGTCACTATATGAGCAAATGGGAGAGGCGGCTTCAATAACAGGTAAAAAGTTCCTGCTTATTTTCATTGCTTTCGTTTCTTGAAATAAAGGGAATCTGTAACATTTTATCTTCATTTTGTTTTTTAAATATTAAGTTTGTAATTTGACTGGTTGTGTGTGTTTTTGTTTGTGGTCAGGAATTGGGCATATATCACACTCGGAAAAGGTTTAATAATTTTACAGGCTCTAAACTATCCAATTATGTGCCAATTCTTCAGTTTTATGGAGTTTGTAATGTTTGTATCGCCTTTGTTATGGTTGAATTATCATAGTCTATTGTCATGATTCCTAACAAATATTTATATATTTGACTAAAAGTAAAAACACTTCATTAGCAAATCTAAAAGACTGTCGTTTGCTATCTGAGAAATTTTTTATTTTCTGTATGGATGGTAAAATGGGTAGGCCGGTTGGATTGGGTAGCGGGTCAAAACGGGTAATTTTTGTGTTAGTCAACACGGGTCGGGTTGGGTAGGACACCCACACACTTTTCTTTAGCTCTTTTCAAAATTTTATAAATTAATAAATTATTAATGTTCTGATTATGAATGGAAAAATTAAGTTACTACGATAAAATCTATTTCTTAAGATATTTGGTTTAACATCGTACTACTTTCGATAGCTTTATTTACCCAAATTCTTCATTTTCTTTTTTAATCTTTTGACATTCGATTGACTTATTAGCTACTTCTGTGGTTGATTATCGTTTGAGATTAGCGTGTTGTACAAATACTATGCTATCACACTCATGTCGCTTTTTTATATTACTGTTAATGCACGAGTTGCAGCATGTATGTAATGTTTGTTTTTATATAATTAGGATTGGGAGCACGGAAAGTTATTCTCACTAAAAGAACAAATTGATCATAAGGTAATCTTTCTCAATCCGTGACTCTTAAGATAGTGTGTCGATGTACTTATACTGTAATAATCAGATAAGCGATTATGGGAGGTTGACAAAACGTAGTTATTGACATGATTCATCTCTGTTCCTTGTTCCCTCAGATCAATTTCATCCGACAGGAACTGCAAGCTCTTGAAGTCCCTCTTATATTGGTGTGTTTTATTGCTTCTTACGTCAACTTTTGTTAATTCTTCCGATCCTGCAAGCTAACCAAATAATATATGAAACAAACTCACTAAGTGCATCAAATACCATTGTATCTTCTCTACAGGTGGGGCACTCGGTTGGATCGTATATGTCTCTGGAAATATATAAACGAATTCCTGAAAAGGTAATTACAACAAATTGAAAGTTCTTTCTTCATGTACTTTTCCTTTATACCCTCTATTGATTTTTCAAAAGTGAGATTTATATTGATCCGGGTAATGTTTATCTCTGATTAAAGGGAACGGGTCAAATGGGTCAAAAGTTGGCCAAAGTGTATTTTAACGCATAAAACCTCCTTACATAGTTTTATTATTAAAATTAAAATATAACTAGGATAGCCATTTTGACCCGTTTGCCCCGTCCATTTTGCCACTCTCACAAGCTGTCTTCTGATAATTCGGTTTGATACAACAGGTTGCATATTTTATTGCCCTCTATCCATTCTTAGCAGTGAACACCGAGTCACAACAACAGTCCATTATAAAGAAAATTTCAAGGTACAACCATTACATTTCTGCTTCTAAAATTATTGATCCATTTCTTCCAAATACCTTGAAGATAAAAATCATTGATATTGGACGTTTGGTTTTTTTCAATTTTTTACACTTTTTTCTGGGATAAATTTTTTAAACATGTTATTTAACAGGTCTGGATTTACATCTAGTATGATCAGTGCTACTGTGGGATTATTGGGGTTGCTACCAATTTCGGCATCGAAATTTCTTGCAAGAAACTCGGTTGGGAAGTCATGGTCTCCTACTGCTCTTGACGCTCTTTGTACAAGTACTCTTAAGGTAAAACACATTTATTTTACTGAAAATTAATTATTATATATCCACGGATTTGGCATTTTACCCATTATTCTGGTTTAAATCGTTGCAACAACCGTAATAAGTATGGGAGCTATTTTCTTCTTGTTTTAGTGGTACTTTTAGTCCTTTCTCACTTCATCTTTTTCTAGTTTATAAGCACAAGTTATGATGTTTTTTTTAATTACATAGTTCTTAATTAAGATATAATCGTTACTTACAATAATTATCGTTTTATCTTGTTTCAGTATCATACAATGCGCAATGTGCTTTATTTGGTCATGACCGAGTTTGAAGAGGTACCATCTTTATAGAGATTTATTTATTTCTTAAATATTTAAAAAAGTTAACGCATTATGTTTTTGTATATTTACCATAATGTTTTTGTGTAGCTTGTAAAGGTACCGGATTGGGAATTTTTGAATAAAAAGAGAAATCAGATTGCATATTTGTATGGTGATGATGATCATTGGGCTCCATTGCACATGCATGATCAGGTAAAACCATTATTTAAAAATGCTTATTTAAACCCGTTTACTTATGAATAGGTCGGTCCAGATTATGTTTTATCTGTTTAAGTGTTTGTCACGTTCTGATTATTTCAAAAAGAAATACGTAGAAATAACCAAAAACGACATTCTTGTTAAAATTTCAGATACTGAAGCAGGTGCCGGATGCTATTATAGAAGTCGAAAGAGAGGGTCACACCCATGCTTTCAGTTGCACCATGGCTGGTTCAATGTGGGTGGCTCGTCACGTAACAACCTTGATCAACAAAACCATATTTTAATATGAACCATGGTTCAATATTTGTAGAACCAATAGGTTTTTTCTAGCTACCAAATTTACCCAAATAATTTTATGCAGAATTTTATGTTACAAAAATAAGCTTTTATTGTGTAAAAAGTTTGTTAGAGAGGTTTTATAGAGTCTAAATTAGTATGTTGAAAAGGTTAAGAGGCCGACTATATGGTTAAATGAGCGTTTAGCTAAATAAGCCTAAATCAGTAATAATGAGTTTTGTAACGAGAATGAGATTAGATGTTGAGTTCGTTTGAGTTGTAACATAATAACAATAAGTGTTACATTAATCAGGTTTGTCATTGATTACTAAATTGTTGAAGATATTGAGGTGAGTACAATATTGTTTTAAAAACCGAGCATTAAGACAAAAGATGTTTTTAACGATGAGATAACGTTTAAAAGATGTGAAAACGTTTTGAAAAGATGTAAAGATGTTTTGAAAGAGGTAAAGACGTATGATTGATTTAAGATGAACCATTTAACAGGATAACATAATCTTACTTTGATCGAGTAGTTGTAGCTACTCGTGTCTTACTTGTGTATAATATGATGACATACACTTTTATTATTGACTATTATTGTTGTACATTGCGAAGACGTACATACTTGACTTTGGCTTTATAGCTTATTTCTTAGCAATTACTTATTGTTATTATTATTATGCATTATATGTAGTATGACATAGTTTTGCATAAGAGGCTTGGGTTATGGGTGGTAAATAGTTGTTCGTAAATAGATTGACCTAGTTGACTGACTAGGCGGAAAAATGCTAGCTATGTAAAGATGGTTGTGGGGAATTTTATACCTCCCTTGTAATACGCGGTAATGAGACGTAATCTCATAAGTGATGTATGACCATAAAATGAGTGTCAGCCGGATACATCACGTGGGAGTGGGGAGGTGTGTAAGATGTCACTCTTGAACCCTCCTTAACGACAACGCATCGCTTGCAACGTCGGAACAGTGAAAACCTACATTTCGGGTTATTATAGAGATTGAGAGTCGCGCTCCAATGCTTATTAGGAATGTGCGAGTAACGAACCGGATTGTAGTCCCATGGGACATGAGATGGATCCCAAATCATTTCGGGCATAAGAGGACCCGAACTATGATTGACCTAGGGCATGAGATGGACCTTAGTTTTGAAAGATGTCGTTATGGACATGAGACGGTTCCTAGATGTAAGATATAGACGATAGTGCGGAACTTGATTATAAGATGAGAATCATTTACCTGTGCACTTTATTATTGTTTAATTACTGATTTGTAACATATCTGTTGTATGGTTAGGACTATGAAGTTAAATATTTTATTAAATGTTTTATAGTCTTTACTAAATTATTGACTTGCCAACTTTGTTGATACTCTTTTTAAATGTGTCTTTTGTTCGTAGGTTGCTAGACGATAGTCTAGTGAAGTGGGATTGCTTGGGGTAGATGTTGTCCCCATTATATAACTTTTGAAGTATGTTTTGAAAGTATAGTTAAAGTAACGTATGGCTTATATAAAAGATACGTATGAACCGCTGAATTACATTTTAATATATTTCGCTGTATAAATCTTATATAACTTAAAAAGTTTTTATAAAACGTGATTTTTGAAAACCGTTACATTACATATGCAACATCTCACAACTTTTATATTTAGTATCAATCATTTATCATCTTAAAAAAAACTTATGATTATACATTCAAATTCAGAACTATTGTCAGTTTTCATGAGACCTTTTCGCTACTTGTTTTAGTGGTCCTTTTAGTCCTTTTTGACTTCATTTTTTTCAAACTTATATCAGAAAATAGAATGTTTTTTATATTTATACATTTCTCAATAAAGATATAATTGTTAGTTACTTATATTGATTATCTTTTGGTTTTTGTTATAGTATCATACAGTGTGTAACGTGTTTTATATGACCATGACTGAGTTTGAAGAGGTACCGTCTTTATAAAGATTTACATTCATATCGATAACAATAAATATTTTGGTTAGACCAACCCGAGCAGCTAATTGAAATTTCGTTCACTCCCCCTCTCCCGCTTATTCATTAGAGCGAGCGGGAGAGCTACCCGTACTTGTTTGTATTATTACTATCATTGTCCTTTAATATATTTTTGTATATATTACATCTTAATTAGTAAATGCAACTACCCATCAGCACATCATATCATATCATACTAATAAATGACAAAATTGAATCCTTAAAATCTACTGTTTTTCATCATCTCCATCAATCCACGCTATAGTGACTTGTACCTCGTGCAGTAAAACTTGCATTGTAGTTATTTTCTGGGTGTTTGGTCCAGTTTGGATATGCGTTACTTTTGAAAATGATACATGACTACGAATAATCGTAATCAAATATTAATCAATTGTTTTAGTGATAGAAAATTTCTGATAATCATATCATACAATCTATAAAGCATTTGGATATTTTTTTCTAAAATTGAAATTTAAGAAGAAAGTTACTATTTTCCCCTTATCATCCATATTAATATCATATATAATATATAATATTGTTTCCATATTTTGTGATTTAATATTCAAATATATATTATATTAAATTAACCATTTTTAATATTACATAAATCGTTTAAATCAAGGGATTTATGTAATTGGTTACTTTCCTAATTAGTAATTGGTTTAAATCAATTAGTTAAATCCAAAATCTTTATAATCAAAACCTTGGTGAGTAAATGGTTTTGAATCAATTAGTTAAATTAGTAAATGGTTTTGTTTCCATGTTCTGGTTTGGTGAGTAATTGGTTACTTTTATCTTATGATAAAGGTTTTGAATTTAACTAATTGAATGTTGTTATATTTTAGGATAGACAAAGAAAATGTCAATCTCTCTATAATCGAGGGTACATGTGACAAGAGTTAACTCAAATTCGGCTCGACTACAAGACCAACAAAACAAACGTTTTAAGCTCCACAACTTTTTTAAAGTTCAAATTTTGAAAAAAAATATATAAATTTAAGTATTTTTTTCCTCTCATACCTAAATAAACTAAAAATCGTTTAAATCAATTAGTTTATACTAAAGTTTATGATTACTCGAAAATTATAAAACATTACGGAACCATTTACTAATTCAAAAGATAATAAACTAGAAATCGTTTAAATATATTTTGAATCATTTATGTTTCAAAAAACCTTTTACTAATTCAAAAGATAATAAACTAGAAATCGTTTAAATCAATTAGTTAGATTCAAAACCTTTATAATCAATTTCCCACCAATATACTTTCCTTATTAGTAATAAAATTTAAAAAATTGAAAATACAAAACCATTTTACTATTAGTAAATTTCCCTCCACATTTTATACAATTAAAAAATTGAAAATACAAAACCATTTTACTATTATAAATTCCCCTCCACATTTTATACTATATAAATAAAGTTTTAACATTTACTTTTTTTCATACTACTTTTTTATATAATTTTACAATGAAACCTATTGGCAACACTATCAATAATCCAATAATCATCGAAGATGATAAGGTTGATCGCATTGCCAAGAAACAAAAAAGAGAACAAGACTTGAAAAACTGGAATTGGGACGATGTTATTGTCATCGAAGATGACAAAGTTGATGATGAAGACGTTGCTCGAGATGTTGTTGTAGAAGAGGCTACTACGAATGTTGTTGCTCAAAACGTTGCTCATGAAAAGGTTGTGATCTTTTAAATTTAATGCCCTTTATTTGTTAATGTTAGATAAATATTATTTTTGCTCAATACTAAATATGTCTAAACTATTATCAATATAGGATCCATTCGACTTTGTGGGTATTTTTGGTGAAGATGTTGGACATGTTGTTCCTCAACAACTTTTTGATGTCAATGTAGAGGTTGTAAACTTTTGTTTCTTTTTATTTGTTTTTTTTTTTCTAATTATTTGTCTTTACCCTTTTCTTTTGACCTAATATCTTTTTAAACTATTATCCAATATAGGATCCATTTGACTTTGAAACACTTTTTGGATTTGCCATTCCTGCCGATTTGGAAGATGACGCTGGCGATGTTGTTTCAACTGAGAGCATTAAGCGCAAGAAAAGTAACGAGATTAAAGTGTTGAACCGACATAGAGTTTACAACCTTATAGATGAAGTTACCGACGAAGACGAAGCTGTTAAGGAATATTGACCCCTCTAATGGATTATACAACGACACAAGATTGATATGTAAAGCTTTTCAGCCAAACGTCATTGACGCGGAAATAGCTGTTGGTCAACATGCTGGAAAAAGAGTGTTTGTTCGCAGAATTCCGTTATGCCCTTCTGAAAGTGACATGTTTCCGTTCAAGCTGAAAAGAAAACAATTTCCTGTCCGACTTAGCTTTGCTATGACAATTTACAAGGCTCAAGGGCATACAATTCCAAACGTGGGTGTGTATCTACCAGAATCGGTATTCTCCCATGGACAACTTTACGTGGCGCTATCTAGAGGGATTTCACGTGGACATACAAAGGTATTAGTAAAGGGTGCCAAATTTTTTGATCGAGATGGAGTGTACACTTCGAACGTAGTGTATCGAGAAGTTCTACATGACAAATAAAGTATGCATGTGTGTAGTTGTTGAATACCGCAAGTTATGTTTTCTTATGAATATCATATATATGTATTCTTTTAGTACCAACAATTATATGCTACTCGATTTTTACGTCATTCTAAAAAAGTTGTGAACCATTTCACACAATCTATCTTTGCATTAATCTAAGTTATATTTATGATAACCAAAAGTCATCGCTATCCGTTATCCGTTTCCATTGAAAACGATTTTCGAAAGAAATCAAATTGCATATACATTAAATAACTATAGTCGTCGCTGCAACGCGCGGGTACCATACTAGTTTAAAGTAATACATAAAAATAACTATAAATTTCTTTTAGAAAAAATAATATTACATCAACCACACAATTATTTACATGTTGTCTTTTACCAAACGTCAGTTCATATACTGTAGCCTTTTAGTGTAAAAATAACCATAGGTAACGTTTTATTTTTAATCTAAGATATTGAAGCAAGTGCCTGATGCTATTATGGAAGTCGAAAGAGAAGGTGACACACATTCTTTCGGTGCACCGTGGCCGGTTCAATACGGGTGGGTCGTCACGTTGCAACCTTGATCAAGAAAACCATATTTTGATATGAACCATGGTTCAATGTATGTAGCACCCCAATAGGCTTTTTTAGCTAAGGTTAGGTCACATGAACCTTTTGATCAATAATTAATGTGTGCAGTAGTACGTTTATCTTTAATTATAAAGCAATACAAAGTGTGCACCCTATCATGTACAAATAAATGCATACTCTACCATAATTATGTTTATTTATGCATATCTTTTATATGTACCATGGAAATCCCATTTCCATCATGGTTGTACATTGTGCATACAAACTCGTACCTTTTACCTTAAAGTGCATCTTTATTTGATCATATGTAACTTTTAGGTTACATTTTTGGTTTAAGAAAATGCTCTACAAAAAGTAAACTATAACTTTTAAAAAAGTTGGAGCTTTTAATGTTACTCTTTTTAGTTTTGATAAACACATTCTTAATATCGTGTTTAAGAAATTAAATTATGTATTAGTATATCGCACTTAACCATGTAATATCAACAATTTTGAATTTATTATATGTATGTATGATAATTTAATGATACTTCAGTGTATGAAAGTGTAAAAAGTTTTGTCTATGTTGTTATATTGTTTATATACAACTTTCAAAATATATGTATTGTGTATTCAACTATCATTCTTTTACAAATGGTAAAGCGGGACGGATTTTTGCTAATATTTAACCAGTTTAATTATTAAAAATTTCTCAAAAAAGTTCAATTCATACATCATTTGTATAAAAATAAAAGTTGAATAAATACGATAGAAAACGGGACAAATTTTGTAATATTTTATTCACTTAACTCAATCAACGAATGTCTTATAAGCTTTTAGAGCACACAAGGCTTCGGAAAGCATGTGCTTGGCTTCACAATGATTCAATCGTATTTTTTTGAAAAGTACATTGACTCCGTGTATATTAACCCAATATTTGTAGGGACGGGGTAAAGAGAGTAGTGTTTTTATTTATAGAATTTGGAAGCTATATGTGATGATGATGATTATTGAATGGTGATGGTTACTTGTGAGAGTGAGTTAAATGCATCATTTCTGAAGATGGTAATGATGCTCATTTTTTCTACAGTCTGCAGATGGATCAAATGTTTGTCATGTCTTTCAAATGGACTCTGTACTATTGACCTCAAATTTTGGCAAGTTGCTCTATTGGTGATTGTACAAGTCTTAATGCACTTAGTACTATATTGAGTTGCATCTTGAGTTTTAATAATTCACTTAAAGTCGACATAAAAAGTTACAAATGATGTTATTACCACAAAAGATCATGAAATAAAAAGATAAAAATAACCCTCTAGAGAGAAAGACCATGAAAAAGATATGTTATAAATATTGTGCAACAATGTCATTTTTAACTACGTAATCTTGGCAAAACGAAGGTTGAAAACAATATAGTAAAAAGACACTTGATGCATAACGTTAATAACACTGATTACAACTTTACGTTAATGTCCAACTTTTATTAAAGACTTGAACATTCATCGGTGTACACCTTGTTAAATCAGTTTTACGAATATCATGATAAACATTAAAAGCTACTTACTTGATTATATATAATGATAAACATTAAAAGCTACTTACTTGATTATATATTTATATAGTATAGTTTTTGAGTGTTTTTAAAAATATAAAATGCAGAAAGGGCTATATATGTTAGTATTAAAATAAAGAAAATAAAATAAAATGGAGTGTATGAAATTGATGTTATCCAGTGGGATCTGGATCCATTGGAGTTAAACCAGCCGGTTTATATGGGTTATTTATAAATAGTTGTAATTTGTTTTGGAATTTATAAGTGAATAAATTAAAATAAATTTTTTAATTAATCCCAAAGATAATGACTTACTGTCATGCCAGCTTCCAAAATCTTCCAATTATACCATATTATTATTTTATAAAAATTTTGGCATCACTTGCAATATTATATTTTGTTACTTCAGTTTTCAAAGAATTATTAAAGAAATAAATAATTATCCTTTATGACAAAAAATATATTCATTTTTATAATAAAAGTTAACGTATTTGGTATTTGGTGCATAGTATTTTAAAGTTTTTAGATGGCTGAGGTTTTTATTTTAAAAGAAAATAAATTTTTTCTTTTAAAAATCTAGATTTGAATGCTACCTAGAGATATATTTTTCTTCTAGAAAAAAAAAGGTTTTGAAAATGTAAATCTAATAAAATAACTTAAGAAAAAAAGTATTTAATATCTTTCGATTCTATTTATTTGTCTCAAACATACATCAAATATTAATTCACATTTTTTAGGTTAAAAAACAATATTGTAGCAATTGTTTCTAGTATTGGAAAATTAAGAATGAGATGTTATTAAATATTTTTACATTTTATAGTGTACCTAGTACTAGGTAACTCTTTTAGTGTATAAGGTACACAAAGGGAAGGTATTATAAGTAGAAATCAATATACTGCAAGTTATCCATCCCAAATATTTACTTTGAAAATTAAAATCAATATACCAAATGATTTAAATTTGTAAGTAGAAATACTGCAAGATAATTAAAATAATTCCATTTTAATTTTAAAATATTTACTTTGAAAATTAAAATCAATATAAGTAGAAAATACTGCAAGATAATTAAAATAATTTCCTTGAATTTGTAATTTACTTAACATTGACCTTTATCTATTTGATTTAGTAACTTTAATGATTTAAATTCCCCACAAAATCAAAACTTTAAGTTACATTCCTAACCTAGTTAATTCTTCTAAGTCTCTACATACTAATCATACAATTTTTTTATTTTTTTTTTATGTTAACAATAACTTTTCAATGTATTATTCTGTTTTTCGCTAGAAAAGTTAAAGGGAAAAAAAATTTCATAAACCTTTTTGTATTTTGTAAAAAAGCCTTAATCAAAACCTTTAGGCACATATATTTTACTTTTTAGTTTTTACCACCCCTTATATACTCATTGTTTTAAACTATTTGTTTTGTAAGGAAAAAATAAGGGATGTTTGGTTGAAAATGACTAATGAGAAAAGGAAACGGATAAAATATAGTATTGAATGTAATGATTAATAATTTTTATTAACCTTAAATCATAGAGTAATGGGTTATTGACTATTAATGAATAATAAATGATTACCTTGTATTTAATCAACCATTACTTTTCATTCCATTAGTTATTCATTACCCCTCATTACCTCTAAGAGCATCCGGAGTGATAATCACGATTCTGGTGATTCTGGGATTACTTTTACTGACGTGGCAGTGACAATAATGATTCTGAGATTTTGGGTGGTATGATAATGAGGATTGTGGTGATTATGGGAGTTGTGGGACCCAGTTTTTTATTTTTATTTTTTATTTTAAAAATTTTAAATATAAGATAAATAAATAATTAAAACAATATAAATTATTAAAACTAATAATTAAAACATGTAAATAAGATAAATAAAAAACAATACAAATAATTAAAACAATACAAATTATTAAAACTAAAATAAATACTAAGCTAAATCATCCCATATTTTTCTTGGATTTTTATTTTCTCCGCTTCGATCCACTCCGCTTGTGCTCGCGGTAACCCCTCCGTGCTCTGTTGAAGAAACAACATATCGTATCTTCTTGCACTTGCTAAAGCCGCTTGTTCTTGTGCTAGAAGTGTTTGTGCCTTTTTTTTGCCCGATATCTTTTTTTGTCTTTGAAATTTAATTCAAGTGTGTCACGATGAGCCCACAAAGCGCCGACGACGAAGATGTTTGTGCCGAATCGGAGGCGTCGGATGATTCTTTTCTTTTACTACCTCTTTTTTTTCCTGGAGGTCGTTCTTGTTGATCATCCGATATGTCAACGTCGTCTAGGTTGACGGTGTCGACTGGAGTATCTAATTTGACAAATGAACGCCATTTGCTGTGATCTCTCCAGACTTCCCACGCCCCCATATGTCTAAACTGCGAACCCTCTGTCTCATAGTACATTTGACGAGCCCCCTCTATAACCTTCGAGTCGTCGGTCCTGCTTTGCCGAATTCTTAAAGCCTCCGCATGGTGCCCGATAAACAACTTAACCAAGGCACTCGTCGCCGTAAACTTGCTGTTGAGGGACTCCTTGTTTCTCTCCCCCAACTGTAGTGCCCTCGCTTGCTCGTTGTAACCCGAAATGATCCGTTTCCAAAATGTTGCGTCGGGTTGGGCGTTTCCTTTGTCGGAATCTTCGGAAATGTGGCACCACATATTTTCCAAAAGGACCTCCTCTTTTTCCGACCATAAAACTTTTCTGCACGTCTTTTTCTTTTTGGGATTAGACGTGGACGGTCGTCGCGTTTCTTCGACCACATCGACGGTTTCTTGGACGATTTCTTGAGTTTCTTGAACTCGGCTTTGTGATTGATCGGTTGGAATTTGTGTTTGTTGGGGATAAAAAGATTGGGATTCTTAGGTAAAAAACTGTGATTGTTGTTGGGGGAAAAAGAAGATTGGTGTTGCATCATAAGTTGTTGATGCATTGCAAATTGTTCGGGATTGAACATTTGTTGTTGTTGAGGTTGTTGCCCTAAATATGTGTTTAGAATTTGTTGTTGTTGTTGTGGGTTAAAGTTTGGTATTTGGGGTGAAAATTGGGCGTTTTCTGTACCGTGGTAGTTAGCGAAACCGGATGGTGTTTGTGACTGT
This sequence comes from Senecio squalidus, assembly GCA_910822075.1. Classification (NCBI taxonomy): domain Eukaryota; kingdom Viridiplantae; phylum Streptophyta; class Magnoliopsida; order Asterales; family Asteraceae; genus Senecio; species Senecio squalidus. Next base: position 4,612,970 of record CAJVGC010000591.1, on the reverse strand, counting down.
GGCGTCGAATAATTGTTTGTATTTGTTTGGGGAGCGTTTGAAGAATATGAAGATATTTTGGTTAAGATTGAGATTATTGGTATGAGATTATGGTATGAGATTGAGAATAAGATTGAAAGGTGTGGTTTTTTTGGTTAAAATGTGGTTGAATTTATAGGTGAAATTTGGGAGAAAAAAAAATTAAATATATATATATATTAACGGTATTATTACCGTTCGAGTAAAAAAAAAAGAAAAAAAATATTTGAAAACGAGCCGTTGTGGTGACAACGGTCGCCCACAACGTCTCTCACAACGAGAAACGCGGAGTCATAACGAGAGACATGAATCGTTGTGAGCTCAAAAACGAGCCACAACTGCCCCACTCCGGGCTCTAACCAAGCACCCCGACTAACTTCATTTTCTACTTTTTCTTATATAGGAAAGACTATAATTTATCATCCCATGTGATTGGACTGTCACAAATCCGTAAACAAACGTACCGTGACGTTAGAACTTGGATATAATTAAAACTTTACCCTAAGATTTCAATATTTATAAAGAGAAACAAAACCATACACTTTCATCAAACACAAACACAAAACACACAATGCCAACCATCAAGAAGAAACTCATACTCAACACCACTGCGGTCTCCGTCGGCTGCGGCAGCGGTTGCCGGAGACTCAAACTCTCTAAAATCTTCAACCCAAAACCAAATAAATACAAAAGAAACCACAACTATCACCACCACAACAACCATTCATCCGGTGCAGCATCATGGACAACCACCCCAACAACCACCACGACAACCACATTCTCACCAACCACATCCGACAATGAATCTGAAGTAAAGAGTTTAAGAGCAGTTCAAGGGTTTGGTCGGATTGGTGGCAATAGTTTAGCCGTTGAGAAAGATTCCGATGACCCGTACATTGATTTTAGGGAATCTATGTTGAATATGATTATGGAAAAAGAGATCTTTGGACAAGATGATTTAAGAGAGTTGTTAAATTGCTTTTTACAACTTAATGCACCTTATTATCATGGGATTATTATCAAAGCTTTTACTGAGATTTGGAATAATGTTTTGTCTTTCAAAGTCATGCATGGTGGACATGATCAATCTATGTACACGTAAGGGGCACTTCACTATTACACAACATGTTCTAATGTTCTATATAGGTACTATATGTAACAATGTTTGATTTTGTTTTGTTGAATGTGTGACACAAAATCAAAGTAGCTAGTTAAGGTTTAGTTATAAGTTAGTTATATGATGTTATTAGCACTTTAAAAATGGAATATATTTTTAAGTGCTAATAACATCATTTATGATAGTGATAATGTCGTTTAAATGATGTTTAGAAATGTGTATTTTAGTTTGTTTTATGGGTACGTATGTCATTTAGATAATGATGTTTCAATGTATTTTAGAATGTTAACTTCAGTTCTAATCTAATGTTGATGTAATTTAAAATTCTTGTTATATAATTTCTTGTGTGAATATTATATATATTATGATGTTTGAGTGCTACATATCATCGAACTCCTTATTTTAACTCAAAATTTTTCTATATAATTAGGAGTATGTATATGAATATCATTTAACTGATCCATATAGATTTCTATAGCAATTTTTATCATTGGTACTTACACATGGATAAATAAACATATAAATGTTGAAGTTAATCTATAATGTTAATATTCTATCTTTATCCTTTATGCACCTTTTTTAGTTTAATAAGCTATATTTAAAATAAATAATCAAACTCTTTAAATTTGGTCAAAAGTTAAAAGATTCACAACTTAGGGTTTTGAGAGGCAAAAGTTGTCTTTAAGTGAGAAAATGCCATTGGGATTTGAAAGTTTTTTTAATAAATATATAAGCAAGTGTAACTAATTATGCAGTGCAGTTTAATGCATATTTAATTTAATGACAAATATTAAATAATTCAATTCAATATGCCCCACACCCGCCAAAGCTTGAATCATATTATAACATTTATATATATATATATATATATATATATATATATATATATATATATATATATATAGAGGGGAGGGTTCATGTAAAAAGTGTTAAATTTGTAAAAAGTGTGGGAAGCATTGTGGGAGTGACATGTGGCAAGCTTGAATTTTTTTTTTTTTTTTTTTTTTTTTTTTTTTTTTTTTTTCTTAATAAAAAAATAATATTTTTAATAAAAAAAATATTTTAAAAAAAAATCGAATTATTTTTTTTTCGAGAACTTTTTTTTTTCTTTTTGCTCGAAAAAAGTTATGTACGAAAAAAAATATGATTCACATTTATGATACACATCTATGATGAACATTTTATGTGTGCATTATAGTTGAATATCATAGTTTTTTTTTGTGCATTATTTATATGAATCATATTTTTTGTGCATCATTAATGTACATCATATTTTGTGTGTGCATCATATGACGTGGCAGATGACGTTATCAAAAAAAAATTCAAATTTTTTTTTTTCAAAAAAAAAATATTATTTTTTTAAATATCTTTTTATTAAATTTTTTTTTTTTTCCTTCCAAGTTTGCCACATGTCACTCCCACAATGCTTCTCACACTTTTTACAAATTTAACACTTTTTATTTGATCCTACTCCTCTATATATATATATATATATATATATATATATATATATATATATATATATATATATATATATATATATTTGAACTTAATAAAAAAAGGATAAAAAAACCAAATGATAATAACTAAAGATAGGCATTATGTTTAATAAATTGTTAGATTAATTATTGCATGCTTCTTTCATTGTAGATTGTACTGTGTATCAAATGATATTGATGATGAATTTAAATTACATTGAATTAAGTTGTCAGGTTATATGAATATTCAAGAACGCTTGCTTTGAAATTTGGTCTTGTGGTAGGTGCATTTACATTCTTATATTTATATATCTTCATTAACTATCGGTTATAAAAAAAATATAAGCTATTTAAGATGTGTTCTAAAAACACTTTTTCATGAAATAAGAAATGATTGTGTTAATGTTTGTGAACAAATTTGTAAATGTACGTTAAAGTAGACGGGCAGGTTAATTACAACTTTCACACAATATAGGAAAAGGTCGTCTATAAGCTTTTGTAAGTCTATGCAAAACTTGAAAATCATAAGGAACGGGTTTTTATATACGCGTGTTACAACGGGTTTGAAAACTTACATTTTAGTAGATAGCTAAAAACAAAAACAGTAACCAAAATTAAGAAAGTTAAAAGACATAACCTAAAAATAAAAATGTAAAACTAAAACTCAGCAATCAATCGAAATCAATATATATGTACTTTATTTAATAGCTTAAACTAAAAAAATAAGCTAAAAACAACAAATCATCGAACTGAATACTTTAGTACTTTATTTAATAGCATAACACAAAAAGTATAAGGTAACCAAATATTTGAAAAAAAAACACTAAAAAAATGAATGCTTAAACTTAAAATTAATGATCAAGCAAGATAAACCAGCAATAGCTATATTTAGTAACGTAGTCTTAACCAAAAGAAAAGAAAAGGGAAAAAAAATAAAAAAATAGTTAAGCATTGTGTTGGACTCAACTATTCATGCCGTCGAATCAAACTCATGTGTTGTTACTGTGGGAAATTATCTAATTTGTATGCCTAAAAGTATATCTAAAGCATTATAAGGTTGTAACTGATACATTACAAATAAAGAGAGCAAATATTTATAACATTCAATGATTTGATACAAGTCATTTATATATTAGACATATTATTAGATTTATCAATTATCCTAATCTTTTTTTTTTTAAATATATTTATTGGCCCTTGGCACTAATTTAAGGTTTGTCAAAAATATATAACAAGTGTTGGGATAGGGTAGTTATCACTCTAAGACGAACCATGCCTTCGTCCAGCCAACTACCGATAGGGACGAAGCATAGGAAACAGGAGTCATGGACGGACGAAGGGGTAACGGAAAGTCTCAGGAAGCAGGAACTTCGAAGAAGGTGCAACATTAATTATGGACAAGACAGGGTAAGGACATCATTTAATGAAGAAGAGCGTGGGAGACAAGACGCCGTCCACGCGCTTCTGCATTTAATGACTGTCATAGTCAGCTGACCGGTATGGAGGAAACACAGCCACGTCGCTGACACGTAGGAAGTGACGGATGAGACAGACCGGTCCTTAGGGATTACCCGAAGGGTAATGACCGAAGGTTTACTATATAAGGGCAAGTCCAAGGAATTGAGAGGGGGGCATTATTCTTGTAACATATTTATTTCTAATCATCTAATTTATTAGCTAGAACATTCCTTGTATTCAATACTCAATCATTTGTATCCTTGAATGCTTGGTAAATTTATATAATATCACACTGATTCTCTTATAGTGTCGTCCCTTCGTCTGGAGCCGGACGAAGGGTCAAACGTACGAAAATTTACTTTAACATTGGCGCCATCCGTGGGACCCTGTCGTTAATCAACGATAGATTCTGGGAGAACATGGAGAAAATGCCTTTAGATCGGCAAAAGGAAAGCCCAACCCAGTTGGTTATCCGAGAATCTGTTGAAGACACAGGGCCACCCCCGACATTCACCTCAGAAGCGAACGAGCTAACGAGCCTAGGTACACTGGAGCCTCCTAATCCTTACCTACCCAATGCGAATGCCAATCATAGAGGGAAGAAGGTATTCACAACACCCACGAAAGGAATCGAACCAAGGAAATGTACACGCCTGATTAAGGACATAAAGGAGGGAACGCTACAAGGTAACAGGATCAACCGAAATGTTAACATGATAAAGAAAGACTTGTTGTCCCTGAAAAGAAAAGAGCCTGATCCTATATGGATGAACCAAGAAATAGCCTTTCCCCCCAAGAGCGAATGTTGCCCTACTTTGGATCCCATCATAGTGGAAGGGCAAATAGGTAACATCACCGTCCCAAAAGTATACGTAGACACAGGGAGCTCCACAGAGGTTATTTACGAGCACTTCTTTCGACAACTTGGGAAGTCTGTTCAAACACGCATAAAGAGGTCCGAATCGGCGCTCCAAGGATTCAGTAACGAAATGATGTGGCCGCTGGGAGAGATAACCCTCCCTCTGACCTTGGGGAAGTATCCACGCGTGAGGACCGAATGGATGAACTTCCCGGTGGTTCAGGCACCGGCCCCCTTTGATATCATCCTGGGAAGACCAGGACTATACCAATTAGGAGCCGTTCCATCCCCGTTCCATGGGTTGGTAAAGTTCCCCACTCCCCATGGTGTCGCGACAGTTCGCACCAAAAGACAGGGGAAAAAGTGGTGCGCCTCGGCCGAAAGGACAGATAAATCACAAGCGATACACCGTGATCCGGAGGACAAACTCGTTATCAACCCGAAACACCCGGAACAGACCATCGCCATAGGGTCACATTTATCCAGGCCTTGTAAAGAAAAATTATTCACACTGCTCTGCAACAACATGGATGTATTTGCGTGGACACCGTCCGACATGACGGGAGTACCGAGGAGTATAGCCGAACACCGATTAAAAACTTATCCCAGCGTGGAGCCAGTAAAACAGAAAAAGAGGGGAATGGCTCCGGAGCGCAGTCAAGTCATAAAAGAGGAGGTGAATAAGTTAACGGAGGCGGGGATCCTACGAGAAGCGAGATATCAGACTTGGGTGGCAAACCCAGTTCTCGTGGAGAAAAGCGACCATTCCTGGAGAATGTGTGTGGACTTCAAGAATATCAACAAAGCTTGCCCAAAAGACAACTACCCCCTGCCGGAGATAGATTGGAAGATTGATTCTTTAATGGGATACAAATACAAATGCTGTAACACCCCGGCTAAAGCGGAATACACCTGAGGCATTACAATTGTTCTTAACTCGTGTTCCTCTATTAGGTTATAATAGACACATTTAATGATTTAAATGAATGCATTAAAGATGAATAAATGTTTTACAGAAAAGTAACCGAAAAACGACAAAAGACTTAAATTATTCATTAATGTCATTAACTAGGTCCAAGCTCTTATGTTTTCTTCAAGCAAACCTATCCATTTCCTGTATCATGTAAAAAGTAAACGTCAATACAAAAGTATTGGTGAATAAACAAGTTTAAGACACAAATATAAAGAATTAAAAATATTAGGTAATAAATAGTATAAAAATAATATAAATATGTAAAAATGTAGTATAAAAGAATGTATAATAAAAGAATATATAAAGAAAGTATAATATGTGTATAATGGCATAACACGCGTTTGTATCAAGTCTGATGTATATCATATGTGATCAAAGTCACATAGGGTCCGGTCGAGGGCCTCGACATTCACAGTAACACGTCGGAATGTCTAATAACGGCCAATAGATCTATCACGTTTCCCGTTTAGTATATACATATAATGAATGATTGATTGTTTGAATGTTTGATTTATCGTGTGTGCATCCCATAATGATTGTGTCACTTGATTCATGCCAATGTTTGCCATAATACGAAAATATAGTATCAAATATGAATATAAATACATATAAACATAAATGACTTTACGAATGAATATAATAAGAATGACTTTTATGAATGAATACCAATATGAATGAATTACGATGAATATAATACAAAAAGTATACATATAAACATGATTATAAGTGAGTATATAAACATGAATATAAGTTTTAATATGAATATAAGTATGAATCTCAATATGAATATAAGTCTGAATATACACATAAATATAAGTATGAATATAAACGTAAATATGAATATGAATCACCATATTACTATAAGTATGAATATAGACATAAAATATAAATGTGAACATAAGTATGAATTAAACATAAAGGTATGAATATAAGTATGAATATGAATGTCATGATACAGCCCAAAGATTTAAAGGCATCGAGTTTACTCACATGATTAAATACGGAGGTAGATACGGATACTAGATTATGAATACGGAATACGTTGAAAGGAACACCAAACTTGCCTTTACAAATCTAGAAATAAGAATAAATATGAATAAGAATATATCATGAAATTAGAGTTTTCTAGATTAGAGTTTGAATAGACAAGATTAATAAGATGATGATGGTAAGCTTGAGTAACATAAAAGATAAAAATGATTATGATGAAAAACAATAGAATTGGGAACCTTTACAATCGATTATGGGAGGCTTGAAGTCTTGATTATGGAGCTTTGTGTGGGTTTGATTTTTGACAAAAAGACACCAATTTATAGAGTTTGATATGTGATAAAGAAAGGTCAAAATGTAACTCCCCTAATAATTAACTCCAAATTTAATTATTGTAGGTTACAAAAAGAAATGGTTAAAGAGGTGTTTAAAGCCATAAATAAGAAATGTGTAACTCATTTGACCAAACTTGAAGGCTAAGGCTAAGAACAAGGAAACATACATACATACATACATACATAGTTCCTTGCATGCATGTATTAATTAAACTACTTGTCTTTAACACATTACTTGAATTACTTGCATTTATATAAGTCCATGTGTATTAAACACATTTTAGTGTACATTAATGTACACATGCAAGATAACACATTAATAATGTTATATGATATAATAAACAAGGTTTAAATAGAATTAAGATAACCCAAATATACATAACTCAAATCGAACTTTTATAAATCGTCAAATGTATACAATTACAAAGTCCGAATTAAAGTTACAAGTCAAATATCGGGTCGGATTCGGGCACGGTGTTACAGTCTCCACAACTTTAAAGATTTTCGTCCTCGAAAATTATGGTTGACTAGTACCCGGTTGATTTATGAATAATTGCGGATATTTGGATTTCATGTGATCTTCTTGTTCCCATGTAAACTCTGGTCCACGTTTAGATTCCCAACGTACTTTCACTATTGGAATTGAACTTCTCCTTAGTTTCTTTATTTCACGGTCTAAGATTTCAACAGGTCGCTCTACGAAGTGCATAGTCGAATCGATTTGGATTTCATCCAATGGTACATGTAGATTTTCATCAGCTAGACATTTTCGCAAATTAGATACATGAAAGACTGGATGAACATTCTCTAGTTCGGTCGGTAACTCAAGTCTATACGCAACCTTACCCACACGCTCGATAATTCTGAAGGGTCCAACGTATCTCGGGGCAAGCTTCCCTTTCTTGCTGAATCGTACCACGCCTTTCCAAGGTGAAACCTTGAGAAGAACGCGATCATCAACGACAAATTCAAGAGGCTTTCTACGCTTATCGGCGTAACTTTTCTGACGACTACGAGCGGTGGTGAGGTTTTCGCGTATTTTTACGATTTTATCCGTTGTCTCTTGTATCAATTCGGGTCCAGTTATTTGCGTTTCCCCAATGTCTTGCCAACATACTGGCGATCTACATTTACGACCATATAAAGCTTCATAAGGGGCCATGTTTGCACTCGTATGATGACTGTTGTTGTAGGAGAATTCGATAAGTCCGAGGTGTGAGTCCCAACTACCACCGAAATCGATGACACAGGTTCTCAACAAATCCTCTAGTGTTTGAATAGTACGCTCCGATTGACCATCAGTTTGAGGATGGTAAGCGGTGCTGAGATTCAAGCGAGTTCCAAGCGCGGATTGAAGAGATCTCCAAAATCGAGATATGAATCGACCATCACGGTCAGAAATGATGTCAAGTGGTACTCCATGGAGTCTTACGATTTCTTGAATGTAGATTTGAGCTAAGCGTTCGACACGATAAGTTTCACAAATAGGAATGAAGTGAGCGACTTTAGTCAAACGATCAATGATTACCCAAATACTGTCGTAACCTTTTGATGAACGTGGAAGTTTGGTTATAAAGTCCATCGCAATGCCTTCCCATTTCCACAACGGGATTTCGGGCTGAGTTAACAAACCCGAGGGCTTTTGATGTTCGACTTTAACCTTCAAACAAGTTAGACATTTTTGAACGAATAAGAATATATCCTTTTTCATGCCTGACCACCAATAGGAATGCTTCAAATTATGATACATTTTATCGGCACCAGGATGAATCGAGTATCGAGTATTATGAGCTTCTTTCATCACAAGATTACGAAGATCATCGATTGAAGGTATCCAAAGACGATCGTTGAAATAATGAAGACCGTTTGGTTTGATGATTAATTTCTTTTCAATGCCACAACCCAATTCACTAGCCAAGTTTCCACCATTGATTATCTTCTGTTGCGCAATACCGATTAACGAATGAAGATCTGAAAGAACACGAATACTGTAGACTTTTGAATAAGGTTTACGACTCAAGGCGTCGGCAACAACGTTAGCCTTGCCAGGATGATATTTAATCTCACAGTCGTAATCATTAAGCAATTCAATCCATCTACGTTGCCTCATGTTTAGATCTTTTTGATTGAATAGATGCTGAAGACTATGGTGAAAACAATACACTTCGTACCAAAAAGATAATGTCTCCACAACTTTAGAGCGAAGATAACCGCTCCAAGTTCGAGATCATGAACGGTATAGATTGACTTCGTGCTTCTTCAATTGTCTCGATGCATAAGCTATGACATTTCCTCGTTGCATTAACACACAACCAAGACCATTTCCCGATGCATCACAATATACCACGAAATCTTCGGTTCCATCAGGAAGACTAAGAACAGGAGCTTTACAAAGTTTGTCTTTAAGAATGTGAAATGCTGATTCTTGATCATCTTCCCAAACAAACTTCTCAGTTTTATGAGTTAGCTTCGTCAAAGGAATAGCGATCTTTGAGAAGTTTTCGATGAAACGACGATAATAGCCTGCCAACCCAAAAAAAGATCGAATCTCAGAAGGATTAGTTGGAATAGGCCAGTTACGAACGGCCTCGATCTTAGTGGGATCAACGTGTATTCCCTTGCATCAACTACATGACCCAAAAACTAACTTCCAAATTCGCACTTTCGAGAATTTAGCATAAAGCTTTTCTTTCTTGTGGAGTTCTAGAGCAAGTCGCAAATGAGTTTCATGCTCGGCTTTGGATTTTTGAATAAATGAGAATATCATCGAATAAGACTATGACGAATTTGTCGAGGTATGGTTTACAAACGCGATTCATTAGATCCATGAAACAGCAGGTGCGTTTGTGAGTCCAAATGGCATAACCATAAAACTCGAAATGACCATAGCGAGTTCGGAAGGCAGTTTTAGGAATTTCTTCTTCGGCTACTCTAAGTTGATGATAGCCCGAACGAAGGTCTATCTTAGAGAAACAAGTAGCACCTTGCAATTGATCAAACAAGTCGTCGATTCGAGAGTAAAGGATAACGATTCTTGATGGTAAGTTTGTTAAGTTCACGGTAATCGATGCACATCCGAAACGAACCACTTTCTTCTTACAAATAAAATAGGAGCACCCCAAGGAGAAGAACTAGGGCGAATAAAACCCTTGAGTTCTTGCAATTGGCTTGAAGCTCTTGCATTCCGAAGGAGCGAGACGATAAGGAGCTTTAAGCAATAGGAGTTGCATTAGGAATGAGATCAATACGAATTCCACTTGTCGTACAGAGGTAATCCAGATACGTCTTCGGGAAAGACTTCGGGAAATCCCGAATGATGGGAATATCTTCAAGTTTGAGGCGTTTCTTTTCTTGTATCAATGATGTGAGCTAGAAACGCAAGAATAACACGGAAGATCCTTCTTATGCTTACGCAGGTAGCTATAAGCTTGCGTACATGACATGAGTTTAAGTCCCTTTGATTTTGTTTCACCACAAACCGTAAGAATACTACCATCAGCACCAGAATACGAATAGATTTATCAAAGCAAATGATCTCGGCATGATGTTGGGATAACCAATCCATCCCTACGATAACGTCGAAAACTACCCAAATTCATAGGCCACTAATCTATAGCGAAATCACGATTC